>BMAU01018297.1:137500-713829 GCA_019973935.1 Trichonephila clavipes
CTTACTACGATATATCTCGTAGTTGGCAGTGAAATTGTTAATGAAATAAATTCATGACGGTCACATGTTTAATACAATTACTTGTTTTCCATTCAATTAAAAACTGACATTAGAACTGCGCTTGTTGTTCTATATACTTATAAAATTTAGATAAATTTTTAATCTGATGATTTAGTAGAGATGTTCATGTGTTAAGATTCATCAAAAAGTTTTTCAGAATTAAAAGACAGCCTTATAATAAAGTGTTCTTTGAAATCAAGTCTATTTTGTTTACCTATATACGTTATTATTGTTGAGAAATGTGTAGTTTTTAAAAGAAGGTTTCTGTAAAAAGCCAAAGTTGGCAACAGCGGATTGATTTATTGGCAACTGATTGACTGAAAACACATAACTGCATTTATTATGTAATTATGACGTCAGATAAATTTATAAACTGATTGGCTGGAAAATCGTGATTGACACACGTCTCATGTATTTAGCCCAATGCAGAATAGGTTAAATACAGCAATTTTTAGTATATCAGTGGTATCGATTAAGACTAATAAAAGCTATAAACCTAGACTTTCAACAAAAAAAATTACTTCATCAAATTAGTTATTTAAGCGTTATCCAGCATAAAGGAAAAATAAATGCAACTATTACAGATTAATTTCTGTTTCTTACAATGCGTTCAAATTAACATGAATTTGAAAAAAAAGAGAAATTAATAATGAAAAGCTTCTTTGATTCACACACAAAGAAATTCGTCAAAAATCCATTTTTTCTTTGCACTGTTCTAAAAATAAAAACGAGCTCATGTTCGTCATGAATCCAACTCAGAAATACCACAATAATGCAGAATTCTATTTCTGTAAACCGCTTCAGAGAGAGCTTGGACTTAAACTTTCTTAAAGGGTTGTGCTTTGATAAATTGTTCCGCACGCATGTCAGCTTCGGAATGCCGTTTTACGAACAGAAGAACATATGAATGGTTTTGATGAAAGTCGGCAAAATGTCATTTTTATTACTTTCCGAGTGGCATCACGCGATTGCGTGGCGGGAAAAAATCGCTTAGAATAAAAGTTAACGTAGATGCGCTTAAAAGCAAACAAAGCTTTTAGTTGCTTTTCTTTCAACCGTGTACTAGTTGCCAATTAGTTAAAACGACTAACAGTGGTCGTTAAAATCAATGGGATAAAAACAAGTGAAAAGTTTATTCTGCAGTAAAATGGAATTTTGAGTTGAAAGACATATCGAAGGATTGAAAATTATTGTTCTTTGGTTTTGGGAGGAATAAATGGATGCGTGAGTTTAAAAATTTATGCTTGCACGTGTCTTGTTGACTGATTTATATTAAAATGAAGAACATTTGTTAATATTTTTTGCCTGTCAGTAAACATAATGTTTCATTTGTAGAGATTTGAAAAGGTTATATTTGTAAACTTGTTTGTGCTCATTCTTTCGTTTGATTTTAATATTTTTGTTTCGGTTCTGTTAGTAATGTTTTTTTCTTTTAAAAAATGTTACATCAGCGAACCAAATTTTTTTTACAAGTTTTTTAGTTATAGAAAAGAATACCACACAAAATAATTTCTCTTTTGTTGCATTTTTATTTTTAACCCTACATCTGAAGGCATAGTCTCTACTATTCTCTCAATGCGATGTTATGGTTGTAGAAATAAATTTCTTTATTCAAAAGTGGACAAAGAATAGTTACAATTATTCAGGCATTTCAATGATTGTCAGAGGAATGTGATTGATTAAAAATTCTATGGACATTGTACTTGTTTCTTTGATGGAATTCTTGGAAACTCCCCAGAGACTTTTTTTGGCAAAATATCTGCTTATCACAAAAGATGAAAATTTTCTTTAAAAAAAGGAAGATTTTGTATTGAGATGTAATGCCTTTTTTACAATCAATTTCTTTTTACTAACGTTACATGATTTTATTCGATTTTTTGTTCATTAAACTCCGCAAAAAAATAGAAGAATTCAATAATGAGGAACTTTGCCATAATTAAGCAGTGAGAATATTCTTCAAGAAATTCCTTTTTTAAAGAATTAGAAATGCTATTGAGTACCATTTTGGAAAAAATATTATTTAAAAGATAATTCTGTGAACCTACTATCCTAAATAAGTCCTCGGATGTAGCATTAAAACCACTACGTCAAAACAATATTGTTGCTCACAATAAACCACTTATGCACCAGATCAGAATTAGGTATTTGTAATCAAAAATGTATCGACATCGATGAAATAATAAAGAAAAACAAGAAAATATCTTAACGTCTTGCGACTTCGTCCATATTAGGATCCAGCCAAGGTTTTTAAGGACAAGTGCACAAAAAAGTGATTCACTAATTTGTGTAAATGTAAAACAATAAAGTGTTATTCAATTCAAAATATCACAATAGCGTCCCAAGTAATAAAAAGCTAATTTCTTTAGCAACACAATAAATAATCTTGAAACCAATTGTGTTTGATTGTGTACCTAGATGTCATTTTTATATGTAATTATGTTAATTGCTGGCATACGTGCAGTAAGGGTTTCTAAGTGAAAGTTACACTAAATAGCCGAATTAGAAGTTTAATTAGTAGTGGGAACAGATGTCACTAAAAAATAAAATCGCAAAATTACGGATGCTAAAAAATACTTCGTATTTTTACTTGTAATTAGGCGTCGAAACGGATATTAGGAAATTACGGTAACATATATATCACACAAAGCGTGATGTAATATAATTTCGCAACTTCTAGCCAGTATCAAATGAAAATAACATTTAAATTGGTATCTCACTTATCTAGCATCACAAACGTCGCAGGACGACTCTTCGAGACTGAATTCTTTCCAGCGTGCGGAGATTACTCGAAATTCACATGTGGCCACAGTAGCCGAGTGTGTTCAGGCTCATTCTTCACGTTGTCGAAAGTTACCAATAGTCCTTGGTTTGCTTCTTATTCTGACATTAAGCAGTTAACTGTAATTGAAGAGTATAGTCGTCATGAAGAAATTGCTGGATTTAGAGTCGTGATGAGTAGACTCGTCATGCAGAAAAAGTAGTGACCATATTGGCTATTTAAATTGCAATTTTTAAGAAAAACAAAATATGCTCTCAAATCTCAAGCTGTTTAGAATATTTTGAGTCTAGGGTCCGGAGTAAAACAAACAATTGAAAAATATGAAAAATTTAAGATACATTCATGCGTCCCCCCGTATACATCTGCTGAAACAGCGTATAAGTTCAATAACGAAATTATTTATGTACGATAATAATGTTTTTTAGATGTTAGCCCAAAAGGTGCAAAAGTCGGAAGGTTTATTTGTAATAGGTTCCTTCAGGTATGGTCAGCCATGAGACAAATGCGTGACGCCGACCAGGCGCAGAGTTCATTGATAACTGTTGGCACGAAGTTACCTAGCAATCGAATGGTATAAATGCCAATTCTTTGATGTTATAACTATGTGCTAAGATTAGAGTAGTGGCCCGATGATGTGCTACCTAAAGGATAGTTATTTTATTGGAGCAGGAGGCAAGAATGCCTTATGGTGTTAGAGGATTGGGGTCCATCCTACATTACTGTGACGTTCCCACCCCACAGCTGTGAATCGGCTTCTTTTGTGGATATGATAACCATACGTGCAATGACATCTGCACTCTTAAAATATTTTGCGGTCTTGTCTTAGACGTCACCCCGGTAACCTTTGACACCACAAGGACGCCGACGTACCGGATGTAACTCGAGAGAAAAAGACGCCAACCCCTAGATCCTGGCGAAGGCAGAGAGGGAAAGAGATATGGTCTGAAAATTTCGCTGAGAACGGACACAAAATTCAGCAGAACATGGGCTCTAATAATCTAATATTAAATTTATTAGATTATTAGAGTCCAAGAGTTATGAAGTTATTAAATTTAAATGTATAATCTGTAAATATAATAGCTGTGATGTTAATAAACTAAATATTTAAATTAATTGATATCACGCTCTTTTTATTTATCTCAAACGGCACAGCAGCTACTACAAAGCTTCCTTAGTGTCAAGACAGGTAGAAAATATTTTGTCAGTAAAAAATGAAGTAAATCAGTTGTATGTTTAGGTCTTTCAGTTCGGGAATTTCGACTGTCACAAAAATTCATAAATATCCATAAACTCTTACCGTTGGAAGGATCGTCGGTCTCAAGAACTCGCCAACCTAAATTACTTTATAGCCCCGTACAATTGTATAAATAATAAACTTATCAATAGAGTAAGTTACAAATCTGCTTCTTATTTCTTTAACTTAAGTTCCCTTAAGTTAACGAAATAAGAAGCAAATTAAAACAAGTTATATATTTTCAGGCGTCGTAAATACACTCATGGACAAAAAAATTAGGGCACCAAGAAGAAGTTGTCAAAATGAAACGAAATTTTACATACGTAATGATTACTTTGGTATAAGTAAATCATTAGAAAATCAAAGAAAAGGAATAATTTATTTCAGAGAAAAAGGCAAAAGAATGGAGGATTTAACACCCTGTTGAGGCCTCTCTAGCGCGAATGCACGATGCGATACGATCGGGCATTGAGGCATACAAGTTCTGTATGATATCTTGAGACATTTTGTTCCATATTTGCCGTAACCTTGCCTCTAGTTCGTTCAATCTCGTGAGATACCCAACTCGCCGTCCCAAATGATCCCAGATATGCTCGACTGGAGACAAACCTGGGAATCGAGCAGAACAAGGAAGGGTAGTAACAGTGTGGAGACAGTCTTGTGACATCCTTGCCGTGTGAGACCGAGCATTGTCTTGTTGAAAAATGGCTCATGGGAGCCGTTGCATGAGTGGCAACACATATGGTTGCAGGATGTCATAGACGTATTACTCGGCTGTCATAGTGCCATGGATCACTACTAGGAGTGATAGTGTATTGTAGGCAATGTTACCTCATACCATCACACCAATTTTGAGAGAGGTGGCAGGATTGAGGCGTTCATAAAGGGGTCTTCACAGACGAACACGATTGTTATCACTGCTGAGATTGAATCTGGATTCGTCGTTACAAACGACCTGGTTCCATTTCGCTGCAGTCCAGTTTCCTCGTGCGTGGCACCACTCCAAACGGAGGCGTTGATGGGTGGACATCAAGGGCAGCACACGTAATGGACGCCGCGTAATGGATCCCAAATGTCCTTCCGCCAGGCACCTTCGTATGGTTCGAGAAGACACAGGGGCCCCTAATGAAGTTGCTACCTGTACCTGGATGGCGGCATATGAAGCAGTTGGCTGTACTCATGCATTTCTTACGATGTGGTGGTCTTCTTGACCACTGGTCTGTCGAGGACGTCCTGATCCTGGTCTTCGTGTAAATGACATCCCTCGGATCCACTGGTCCCAACACCTCCTCACAACACAATCAAAGCGGCCTAACTGACGAGCTACTCGCCTAGCTGACCACCCAGCTTCCATCATGCCGATGATTCTCCCCCTCTAAAACTGCGACAGCTGCTTATATTGTCCTAGTAAACGGTGTAATGGCATGTCTACATCAGCTCTTCCTTTGTAAACAATTCAGCACACTCAAACAGGCGTTGAATAGGCGTTTTCTTTTGGGCGCGTCTGGACTGTAAACAGTCCTCAATCCCATATCGTGAGAGTCTATGATGCTGGGCATGGCAAAAGTGGTGTTTTCCATTCTGCTGAGTGGCATGACAGCGATTGGTCGAGCGATGGAATCCGGGAGGCGTGGCTATGGTTCTTCATCTGGGTGGAAAGTTTTTGAGTTTTTTGGCTTGGCTAAGAGATTGCTCTCTGATTGGATGCTGGGTACAGTGAACATTGACTCCGATTGGCTGCCCCGGGAGCTGAGATTTAAATTCTGGGGAGGAGCACGTCCAGTGGGGAGAGCAGGAGAAAAATATTGACAAAAATAAAGAAAGTGAAATTTTAGTAATTACGGTGTGCAATAAAAATTGCACGAGAAAATAGAATTACGGGGGATTATAGGAGTCAAGAAGAATTCTTCTTGGTCTCTTTGTTTTGTCATTAGGGGTATATTGTGATAAATTTTGCATATTGATATTATTGGTTGCTTCTAAATCGTTAAAAAAGTTAATTGCAATATTCTGAATATGAGATTTGAAACTGTTAATTTTAAGAGCATTATGTATGTCGTCATTACGCATATATCTTATGGCTTTGACGATCATACGAATTAAAGAATTTTGCAGGGTATCAAGTATATTAATATTTGTTTTAGCGGCATAACCCCAAACTGGACATGCATAAGCTAAGATGGGACGCATAACGGCTGTACAGAGAAAAACTTTGTTTTCTATACTTAAATATGAATTCCGGCCAATTAGGGGGTAAAGTTTAAACATTATTTTCCGGAATTTGTCACGAACGTAATAAATGTGTTGTTTCCAAGTTAGGTGTGTATCAAAAATAATTCCAAGGTATTTGGCTTCCTGACACCATGGGATTTGTTTGTTGTACATGATAATAGGTGGTGGGAGTGATTGTTTTTTCGTGAAAATAATGGCAATAGATTTTTCAACATTAATACTTATTTTCCATTTGTCGTAGAAATTTTGCAAGAGTAGAAGGTGTTTGTTTAAAGCGAAGGAAATTGTTTCTAGTTTTTTATACGGGGCGTGAATGGCAGTATCATCAGCGTAAAGGTTAATTTTAGTGAGTGAATAGTCAGGGATATCGTTGATATAGAGGTTAAATAGCAAGGGACCGAGCAAGGAACCTTGGGGACACCCTGCAGAAACAGAGTGTTCATTGGAAAGGGTCTCATTAATTCTGATTCTGAAGGAGCGATTAGTGAGGTATGAGTGAATAAGATGAATCAGTGGATGTGGAATTTTAAAGGTAATTAGCTTAAAAGAGTGAGTCCATTAATCCAAACACGGTCGAAGGCTTTCTGGATGTCCAGAAAAACTGCTCCCGTGCTTTTCTTTTTCTGGAAACCTTCAGAGATATTTTCGGTTAGTCTTAAAAGTGGGTGAAGGGTAGAGAGCTTGTTAGTGAAACCATACTGATTGGGATTGAGGATGTTATTTTCATTGATAAATTTTTCAGTCTGTGAAGAATTATAGATTCGGTTAGTTTACCGATAGGGGAAAGGAGAGATATTGGTCTGTAACTGGATGCGAGATGAGGGTCCTTGCCAGGTTTGTTAATGGGGAAAATAATGGCTTCTTTCCAGTTATCTGGAAAGTGATTAAATTTGAGGATTTTGTTAATTAGGAATGTTAAAATTAGGATTAGTTTAATGGGAAAGTTTTTTAACATGCGGTTAGTTATAGAGTCTTTACCAGGTTCTTTTTTGGCATTGACATGTTTAATGTAGTGGATAATTTCATCCGGGAGAGCAGGTTCGATGAAAGAATTAGGGGGGATAGAAAGGAAATTATTTACGGTAGTATTTATTAATTCATCATTTTGATTATAACTATCATCTTCGCGATCGTTTTCAACAAAATTATTTTTTATGTTAGTTGCAAGAAGGTTAGCTTTTTTCTGATCAGTGACTGCCGTACCTGTAGCACAGTTTAGAGGTGGAATTTTTGGTCTTTTATTTTTGAAAAATTTTTGCGTGCGCCAAAGGCTATTGTCTGCGGTGTTAAGAGCTTCGAGTCTTTTTTGCCAAATGATATCATTATATTTTTTAAGTTCTTTTTTAAGATCAGATTGAGCTCTGTTATAATGTGATTTGAAAATGGGATTGAGGGTTTGATGATAACGTTTTCTGAAGTAATTTTTGATTTTAATCAGCTGGTTAATGTTATGCGGAGTGAAGTTCCTTCGGTCTGTTTCTATTGGTCGGGAGGCGTGGCTATGAGTATTAATGACTGCTTCGGTGAAATCTGTGATTTTTTGTTCTAGGTCGTTAGAGTTGTTAATATTATTAGGATGGAAATCAAAGAGAGAAAGATTTTTATTTAGATTTATTTTGAAAGCTTTCCAGACTGTGGAGACCGCTCTGGGATTTGGGGGTGCTTCTGCGAGTTTGAAGTTAAAATTTAAGAAAACCGGATTATATGGTCTGAGGAAAGATCGTCGAGAGAGAGAGAGATGGAGTTAATTGTAAAGGGGTAGTAGAAGTTTTTAATTAGTGCGATGTCAATGGTGTTTGCGGAATTGTGACCAAATCTAGTGAGAGTTGAGGGAAAGGCGATATTTAAGTTAAGCATATTAGCGAAATTAAAGAGGTGTCTTCCTCTGGTAGTATTATTTTTACAATTCCAAGCGTTATGAGTTGCGTTGAGCCGTTTTAATAAGCCGTTTGCGTTCCATGAATACAAACTGAGACCAATCGGGGAGGAACTATACATTATTAATATTGTTACATGTTGCCTCTATTTGGGCGTACATCTGATTGGGATTTAGTTGTTGGTTTGTATTTATTTCTGCGATTAAAATTGGGGAAGTGATTATTATTATATCTGTTATTGGGGGGATTTGGTTTGTTGGTCTCAGTTTGTGCCGAAGACCCAGGTCCGCGTGTCGCCCTCTGAGGGGTGTTTTTTGAATTAATAGTTCCGGTTGTCGCTTGTGCGTAGGAGATATTTGGTCTAACTAAAAAAGCTATTGTGTAAATGTTGGTGTAAGAATTTCTGTTGTTTTTCGCGGCTCCTTTTGGGGGTTTGGGGAATGAGGGGCATCCTCTGTAGTTTGCCACATGACCGTAGATGTTGCAGTTTATGCAGTAAGGCGTTTCAAGTTTTTGTTTAATGGGGCAATCTCGGGTGAGGTGGTTTTCACCACATTTTAGGCATCTTGGGTTTAGGTGGCAGTTTTCAGAGCTATGGTTGAAATTGTTGCAGGTGTAACATTGAGTTACATCCTTACCCCATCATAACCCTCAACTCTGATGCTGAGGTAATTTAGCGTTTTACGATCGAATATTTTAAGATTGTCAAGATTACGGGGAAGGGTGATTAAAAAGATTGGGAGGGGGCGTTTATTTTTTCTTCCAATTAATTGATTAACTCTATCTGGGGTGTATCCTAGTATTTCCAAATCCTGTTTAATTTCTTCAGGGTTGGTGTTTCTGGGGAGGCCTTTGATAACTACTTTAATGGGGCGTTAAGCTTTTGATTTTATAGTATAAAATTGAAATTTAAGTAATTTAAGGTGTTATACAGCCATACGTCTTTCTTCTGCGCTGTCAGTATACAGTTTTAGAAATTCACCCGTTAGGCGGGATCTTATTTTGGGGAATGCTTTTGTTATTGCTGCCATTTGGGCTTTGTAGTTTTTTTCGACGAAAAGCATGATGGGTGGTGGGAGTTGATTTTGTGGAGCATTTTGACTGGCCGAATTGTTCGAGCCATTGGGGTTGTTTCCGTTGGTGACAGGACCTGAGTCTTCGAGGTTGTTTAAGTGAGCGCCTTGTGGCAGTTCAAATTTATTTTGGGACATATTTATTTCTTCATTATCAGTAGTTTCAAGAATTACTTTTCTTGCCGTTTTTCTTTGGGGGAGATATTCAAAGTTGGAAGTTTCTTTCCTTTTTCCAGAGTAGTTAATATCAGTGGTCGATTTTAAAGGGGAATTTTGTTGAGTTTTTTCATGGTGGGGGCAGCCAGGGATAATGCAGGGTTCGAAGGAGTCAATGTCACTTACCACCAGTGCCATGGCTTCTTCGATGTCTTGCAGCTCAGTGAGTGCTCTGACGTAGAAGGGTTCATCAGGGTGGTGGTCGGGCATCATCATCAGTGCGTCGACGCAGGCCTGCTTGCATCTGCGGAAAGTTTCCATTTTGGCAAGTTGAGCTTTATTATATTTCAACTGCTCACATGGTGTAAGCTGAGGCGAAGGTGTCCTTGTAGCGTTCCGTTGCGATTCAGCTAGTTCCAGTTCCATGTCGGTTGGTAGGTTGGCCATTTCCAAGTCGTAATCGGTTTTTCAGAAGGGTAGAAAGAGTAAAGGTTAGCTCTGTCGCAAGAGCCCTGAAAAGGGCTGTGGGAGTCAGAAAAGTTCATGCTCAGTCCGTGGCTTCCGATATTCTGGATATGTCCTGTTTTTTCAGGAGCAGTGGGCCACACTCAAACAAGCTTTGGTTACCTGTTTTATACTCCACGGAGAATGACGTTAAACGCCCTCTACCGGCGAATCGTAATGTGCAGTCACGCTGTATTTCTAATCATTTGCATATCTCCCCGACATGTACCTTCATGCCAAGTTTCGTTACGATCCCGCAATTATTTCTTGGTGCGCTAATTTTTTTGTCCATGAGTGTAACAAAAAGTATTTTTTATCATGAAAGGTTGAATGAAATATATTATTAATAATCAGTAACTGGTTTTTTTTTACATTAATTTTTTTAGTTTTTTTTATTTTAAAAAATTACAGCTACATCATCTTGTACCTTATTAAAATTTAGAAATTGGAAGCAGACAGAAACTTAAGATGGGAGAGGGAATAAAAAATAGAATTCTCTGAAATCGATTCGACCAGACTACTGTGAAATTTGCTTGAGAAATAAGGCATGCAAAAATTCTGTTTTTAAACCAACTAAATTGAATCTTGTACATTTTTCTTGATAATCAACTATTCTTCAACAAATCAATTCTACGCGTCGTAAGTTCTGTGTGTGCTTTCAGGCACATTAATTCGATTATGCACATATAAGAAATGTGCCAATATGTAAATTACCAACTTTATTCAATAAAAAGGTTAGCTTCTACTCTAAATTTTAGTTTATATTCAAAATCAATGGCTTTTTTTATTTACGTACTTTAAAACTCTTTCTGTAATTAAAATAAAGTATAGTTTTCAACTATGGTGAGATGTAAAGTACATTTGCATAATATTATTATTTAAAAAGTTTTGAAAATAGGCACGCGTTTAAATCAATAAATGACTATGTAAAATTCATTTACGAATTTAATTAATTAGAAACGTAAATATATTTTTTGAAATGCAGTACAGGTATTTTAGATGACGTACTCGGGAGGTACATAAAATTCTGACTTCCCCAACAATGATGAATTATTTCTTAAAAACATTGTTTCTATCAATATTTCTCGACTAAAACCCTGAATATTACTCTAAGGAACTGTTTTACATTCGCCATAAATAAATACAAGATCATTGCATAATATATGAATAATTCATAGACAAAGAGCCTGTAACATTAACAATACTCTGTGATAATCCCCCCGGGGGAGATTATCTCTTTGGGTATCAGCGTGAGCTATATATAGAGAGAAAGGTGTAGGATTAACGGAAGAACTAAAAGGAAACATTATCTTGATATTATTAAGATCTTTATTAAGATATTAAACTTAATCCTTTAACAAATTGAATTATAATAATATATGTGAGAGAATCTACGGTGGCAAAACACACAATATATATATATATATATATATATATATATATATATATTACCGAATTGACCTAACTCTAACCACTATCGCCTAAACACGATTCCAATACTATTACAGATCCTAATATTAAATAGTCAATCCTACCTTGCTGTAGTTTCAATAACTATCACAACAATTCTAGATAAGGTCTTGCAATAACTTGAGTGTAATGGTATGTACCTTGATGAATGGATCTCTATCACGTATAATTACTATTCTTCGCCACGTAACGTTATCGAAAACTTCTTCAATCCTGAACCACGAACTGTTTACATTCCTCTAATTGCCATCGCGCTTACTCTAACTTCTGATATTTAAAAGCTTCCTAATTTGCATCTTTTATTCACACTTCACTTCTTGGATTTGGTTGGAAAAGAGTTGCCATTAATTCTGGCCTCAAAGAACCCAAAGGACATGCTAAAGAAGAGACGCGTGAGCCCGTCACAATCCCCTCCAAGAAGCAAAACGTGATTTATTTGAGGGTCTTAATGGCCCTTAATAAATAACGTGCCTAAATTTTATTTTTCTACTCCTAACTTTCCATGCCTTATTTAAATTTTAACTTTTAATTGTCATTCTAACCATTAATTTCCAATATTCAGCTTAAACTTTAATTTTCATTATTCATCTTAAGTTTAATTTTTAATATTCCTTCTTAATTTGAACTTTCGACAGCCACAATAAATTTTACTCAATTAACTAGAACAACATTCTCAGTTATGTACTTTAATCACAGTAGACTCTCTCATTTACAAAATACATGGGCATGCCCCATCCGGGCAACAGGACCGGGAAAAAACCATATATTAGTTGGAAAAACGAGATCCACATGCCCCTTAACTAACTTAGCTCTACTGAAATGCTACTTAAAAACTATTACAATTCTTCTGCTTTTTCACATTCAGAGAAACCAGAATTTTCCACAGAGACTTCAGGGTCTGTCACCCTGAAATAAAAACTCTTTAAGTTACTAAGAGTAACAAAGTTGTACATATTACCATTACATTTCACAATTTTTATACATTATATATCACTTTTAAATTACAACTAATTTCTATATGTACCCTTCATCTGGCCTTTCCAAAAACTTCCTCTCAAATCGCGCAGCGCTTGTTAATGTTACTGCTAGTCTGCTGTCTACGCCACGTTCCCAAAACCAGATGTACATCAACATGAAACAATATATATATATATATATATATATATATATATATATATATATATATATATATATATAGATATATATATATATATATATATATATATATATACAATTACAAACATTTTTCAATAAACCATTAAAACAAATAACCAAAGGAATTGTCGCATCTTAGCGAAGTCATACATATAGGTAAACAAATGCCTTTTTACAATTGTTTTCTCCACACTTTTAAAACAAATTCACAAGACAAAAGCTTATTTTTCTCTTCTATAAAAATACGCTCATTGTAGTGTCCACTTTTGCTTGGCTTCCTAAATTTTAAACATCCGACCGTGACTTGTTTCATTGCAATAATTCTTCCGACCACTTGTTCGAAAAAATATAAAAAGAAACGATACACAACCTGGTTTTTATGACTTGTAGTTGGTGTCTCCTACTAGGACATCTAGAGATATTGATCGGCTAGTACTCGCTCCCTTCCTTTCTTGGTCCTTCCGTTGTTGATCACCTCTTCGTCTGGCATTCCTGTTGTCTGATCTTGTTTGCTCTTCGATGTAGGGGCTGTAGTTCTCTTCCTTGCTTTTCCTGGATCGAACTGGTCCTCCCTGTTGTGTCTTCATTTCCATGGCCGGTCGGGACTCATCTCCTCTTCAAACTCGTGGCCTGAGGTTGTAGCACTTGTGCTGGGCGTTATTGTTTCTTCTCTTCGGCTCTTATTTCTAAATTTTGGCAAAGGGCTGTTAGTTGTATAGTTCGACCACAATGCTCTTTTAAGCACTCTATGATCTGAACCTTTCCGAATCTTCCTTTCTGGTCCTCCTGACCCAGATTCACGTGATCGTTTATACCTTATTTTTTTACTTTTGTTTCTTTTAATCCCTTTACTTGTCTCAGACCAAGAACTAGGTGTTGATCTGATAAGTGGTCCCCGTTTATTGGTCTTATTTGTGTGTGTCTCACCCTGATCTTTCTTAAAACTTATCCCTTTTTCCTCTAACTCACACTTTACATCTGGCCCTTTCTTCCTACCATACTGAGACTCATTTGATCTCCTTTGTACTCTGTCAAAACTACTCGATTTTTGTCGTGAATTATTGCTATCCGAGAACTACCAGTTCTTATCTCTATCTCGTCACATTTCCTAAGACGATATATCCTAACTTGATCGACATTAACCGTTAACGTTTTTCCCGCCTTCCATATCACTACGTTGTTATTCTTTACTTCTAACACTCTATACAGACCTTCAAATTTTGGCTGAAATTTAGCTACCACTTTTTTTGTTGCCGAACTTAAAGTATGCGTTGCTATCAAAACCCAATCATTTACCTTAATTTGCACATCACGCCTGCCTATTATAATATTTCTCCCCTTTTTCATGCTTAGCCTTTGTGTTTCGTCTAGCTTCCTCAAACAATCTCTCAATATCTCCTACTGCAAATTCAGTACCATCCGATACCATCACTAATTTCTAAAAAGGTGTAATCAACTTTCGACCTAAAAGTAATTCTGCGGGGGGTTTTCCCATCGTTTCATTCACTGCTGTACGAATAGCATAAGCAAACTCACGTAAGAACCTGCCCCATGTGTCATGTTGATCATTGATATAATTTGCAAGCATTTGCACAAGATCGCGATTTACGCGTTCGGTTCTATTTGCCTGAGGTCTATATACAACAGTTTTCACATGCCTTATGCCTAATATTTCGTTAAATGCTGAAAAATATCAGAGATAAATTAGGGGTTATCACTTATTAATTTTACTGGAGCTCCAAAACGTGATATATAATTATCAAAAAATTATCCGCTATTATCGAGCCGAGGCGTTTTTAAGGGGTATGATTTCAGCCCACTTGCTGAAATGATCCGCAATCACTAATACATATCGGTTACGTCTTATTCTCGATGTCGGGTACGGACCTAATAAATCTAACGTAACTATCTTATTTGGATAATTTGATACAATCGTAATTAATCGACCAGCTGGTAACGCGTTTTTATAATTATTAATTTGGCACATGTGGCATGTAGAGACATATTGATGAATAAATTTTCTCATATACGGTAAATAGCAAACGTTCCTTATTTTATGGTAAGTTTTAAAACGTCCAAAATGACCTGCTATAGGCTTGTCGTGAAATTGTCTCATTATTTCATTACTTACAGACTTTGGAATGTATGCTCGCATTTCACCTAATGACGTTGCATATTTCGTATAAAACAACAAGTCTTCTATTAATCTAAAATCCTGGACCAATTCTCACATATTATCACATTAACCGAGCTATCTTCTGGGTTTTCTAGATATCTATAGATATGACCTAATTCTGGGTCTTTTCTTTGCTCTTCTATTAACTGTTCTCGTAACGAAAGTACCAATCCCTGATTATTGTGCACAATTAACCTTCTCTCATACTATACTTTCAACTGAGTTTCTCGACAAAACGTCAGCAACAGCATTTTAAGTTCCGGAAGGATGTTCCCATTTTATATTAAATTCTGCTAATTTTAGTGTCCATCTGATCATTCTATTTGAGAAATTTTTACCATGTGTTAAACGCGTCAATGCCGCGTGATCCGTAATAACCTTAATCGGCAAAGAACCTAAATACGTTCTGAATGTATTCAGAGCCCAAACCACTGCTAAACACTCCCTCTCTGTTACAGTGTAATTCCTCTCTGCACCACTAAGCGTGCGAGAAGCAAATACTGCTGGTCTCTGCTCTTGGTTTAGAACTGCTCCTACCCCTATTGAACTAGCATCCGTAAATAACTCGAAAGGCTTTTTGAAATCCGACAATTTTAAAACTGGCGCTTTCGTTACGGCCGCCTTGACCGCGTCGAATGCCTTCTGCGTTTCTATTGACCAACAAAAATTCTTTAGTTTTCGTTTAAGATTATAAAGGGGCTCGCAAACACATCAGCATAATTTTTAACAAATTTCGCGTACCACTGGGACTTACCTAAAAATTTGGACATCTCCTTAGAATTTCGTGGTGGTTTCATCTCAACTATAGCTCGAACTTTTGTATCGTCCGTTTTAATTCCTTCCTTATTAATAATTAAAAATCTAAATATTTTAATTCATTACAACTAAATTTATATTTTTATCCTTATTTAAAGTTAACCCCGCATCTTGTAACACTAGAAAAACTTCTTTTAAATGTTCAATATGCTGAGTGAATGATGGAGACGATATAATCACGTCGTCGATATACACATTCATAAAGTTCCTTGTCACTGGTTTTGGCATGATGTCTATTGACTTCTGAAAATTAGGAGCCACCCCTGACAAGCCAAATGGGGCATACGGCAAAATGCGTAAGTTCCATTCTTTGTGACGAATGCAGTCTTAACTATATCACTAGGGTTTACTGCCAACTGAAAATATCCCGATCTGAGATCAAAAGCCGACATTATCGCTGTATGTGGTATGTTCATTATTAAATTGTCTATTAAGGGTAAGGCAGTGCTTCTCAAACTTTCAATACTGGCACCCCCTTTTCAATCACAATTTTTATCGCGCCCCCTTATACATTAATAATGTACTGAATGCAATAATAATGCATTTTGACGCTAAAGCTACAATACGCGATCTTAATTATAAACTATACAAATTAATAACATAAGTATTAAATTTTGTATACGTTACTTTTATAAGCAAAAAAAATTAAGTAATAGGATAATTATTGTTATTTTTCCTTTCTCTAATTTTTAAATTGAACATATTGCAAAATGTGGTTGCTGCTTAGAAGACAAAATATAGATATCAGCTAAATATAGAAAAAGAACTTGGAGGGTCAATTTCTAATAATAAGCATTCCTTATAAAAACTTTGCTTTGCAAGACAAGCCCATGGAAGTCGTTAATACTTATTAAACTTATACTTAATTTAGTATTAACTAATTACTTATAAAATACTCTGTGCAGCACTGATACATTAAAAGTATACCGGCTGAATGGCTCGATCTTTGCACGAGTTCATTTATAAGAAAATAAAATATTATTGATATAATAGCTGAATTTTAAGGTGAGTAAAGCCAAGTGCGCGACAATGTTTACAAAAACGTAAAATGATTGCTCAAATTTTCATTAGTTTTTAGCGAATAGTAATTTTAAGCCTCACAGAATTAGCATTTATAATTGATGTTAAAGAATGAACAATAATATAAAATTCCGATGAAGAATAATTGTATTATTTTTAATATTTAAAGCGAAAAGACTTCAACATGTTTTAACCCGGGAGCAGGCGCGCACTCGATACGGTCGAGTGGGGTTATTGAGTCACCCCAATCCTCTTTTTCTTTATGTATTTTACTGTACACGATACAAATCATGATTCCAGCGAATAATTTAATTAAGAGAAAGTAAACTTATCTACTTTCAAGGACTTTTCAATTTTTCTTCGGTAACAAATAGACAGTTTTGTCAGAATTAACGATATCGTGTTTTGTGTGTCGCACGTGACCACTTCCGGGTAAAAAGTGTATTCATTATGATAATATGTCTGTTGCTGCTAAAAACAATTGTGTAAAACGTTTTTTGTTATGCTTTGTATGTTTGAGATATGTTTATATGTATCATAAAACTCCTTTGCATGGAAAAAAGCTCAACAGAGAAAAATACATAACTTACAACTTCCCTAAATGAGAAACAAACATAAGAGAGGGGTCATAACTAACTGTACCAATAACTTTGGTCAAACAGATTATCAGCAAAAACAGATTACAGCTATAATGTGCAGTATTTCAAAAATAATCACAGTGAGGAATTTTTTATGTTCCTAAATTTTTTCGATTCTGGGTCTAGGTCTGGATTTGTCGTAATAAAAAATCTCTAATCACGGGATTACAGCAAATCAAATAAAAGTTTTTTTATTTGGTTATAGGATCAAAGATAGCTAATTAGGTATTGAAGACGCTTTTATTTTTGATGACTTAATATCGCGTGCCTATAAATTATATCAGAGTAAAAGTGCATTTTTTATTATGTCTGAAAGTATTTTGTTTTAATTCATTCCAGTAAATTAATTATTTTTTAAATCTTTTATTTTCGATATGCTCGCCTCCCCCTTGTAAAGTTATCACGCCCCCCCCAGGGGGGCGCGCCCCACAGTTTGAGAAACACTGGGTTATGGAGTAACGGGGGTACTTTGTAATCGCATTAAATTTTCGATAATCGGCAGTAAATCTATACGCTTCCGGATTATCCGGCGGTAACCCATTATGTTACACAACTGATGATGCGTACGGAAATTGAATGGGAATTATGGCTCCTTCTTTCAACATTTTTTCTACATGATAATCGAGTATCGCTTGTTTTACCCTGTCGTAACGATTTGACGAGAGACAACCGGGGGGTTATCTCCCGTGTCAATCTCGTGATATAAAACAAGTGTAAGCTCCGGTTTATCTAAAAATAATCCTTGAAAACTATTAAACAAATCTCGGAACTCCTGTGTCTCTATTTTTCCTCTATCTTTGTCTTAGAAAGGTGTATTTCTACTCTTTGTCTTCTTCAATCATCTAAATAATCCTTCTAAATAATCTAAAATAATCCTTGATACACTTATGAAATCTACTCCGAGAATACATGGGTATGCAAATCTGCCAATACATGTGTGAGAATCCCTCTGGGTTCCACCCTGGACACCAAGATTGATTTGAGGCAAAGAACGACCAGACGACATTTTTACATTAACAAATTATATTTACTCACTTGAATCAATTATCAACCTTCTAATTACAAAGATTAATCAATATGTCTACGTCAATGTGATTGACCCTTACTATTTAATTAAATCACGAAATATGATAATAATTAACTATTAAACTCAATATCGAACGGGATTACCGGAATAAGATGATCGCGAGATACACACAATTTGAATTACTAGCGTTCATTAGATTACCAATAACTTTATTATATATTTACTCGTATGAGCCGATAATCTGGATTTAAATCTCACCTTCCGTTTACTACCTCACTTTCCTGGCGTATCAAACTTTCCAATTATAGATCACTGCCTAATGATCCACGAGACGCTGATCGCACAATCAACTTGAATCTTCTTAGAACACTGTCAACCTATCTCTTGGCGTAATATCCTACTGTTAACTTACAACACTCTCCTTGAATATTTTAACTAATTTGCATATCCCGGTTTCTTCTTTTAGAGCTGGTTGGAAATATACGCGAATTTACAATTCTCAAAGATGCCTAAGAGTATGAGTGATAAAGTGCCTTACAGATTCGTCACACATGAAATAGCCAAGGCTTTTCAAATTCCCTTACTCGAAAATTCAATTCCACAATTCCTTTATTCTGACATTTAGCTCCCTGGGCCGTGATCGCCTGAGTACGCTATTTCTTTGCTTGCTGATAAAAAAAATTTTCGGTATGTCTCCTACGGTATAAATGACTTAAATGCTCAAGTGTCCCATAATGCTTTCGTAAAAGTCTCGTTTAATAAAATAAGAACGTATGGAAGTTCCACTGCATACATGCATGTTGCAGAAAGTTTAATCGGTATCTCACTTATCGACTGCGTCTGATCTCTTTGTACATCACTAACTTTTAAAACATTTAATCACCCCCTTTGCCTCATATCGCCTCGACTAAAATTCTCACTCGAACCCCTATTTCTGTGGTTCCCTCTATTAAAATCGTCTTTTTGACTTCCGTTTCTAAATTTATATCCCCTATCGTTAAATCTTCGATCATCCTTCTGAAATCTATTCCTGCTCTCGAACAACTGATTTCCTTGATGGCTATTCTCGTAGTTACCCTTATAATCATTTCTACCAATACTCGGTCTACGCACCACTTCAGAATTTCTCCAATTTCCTCGATTATTATCAACACTAGACCTCCTACGCTCATTCCAACCTCGTACTTCTACATTATCACTATTTCTCGTACCCCGTATTGACATGAATGAATATCTTTCCTCAAACTTAGCTAAGACCTCTAACATTTGAATCGTGTTTTTTGGATTTCGAACTTCCACATAATCCTGAACTTGTGGTTCAAGTCTAACAAAAATATGACCTACCAGGGCTTTATCTGACATCCCCAAGTTCTAACTTGTTATGTAATTTTAATAAATCGTAAACAAAATCCGTCGGTTCCTGGTTCTGTCTCTGTTCTATAATACCCAGAGAGTATTTATGTTGAAGAGAATTCCTGTCGGTTCACAATGAACGCTTAGCGCTATTGTGACACTGTACAAAACTGTATTGTGTACACCATTTATTGCATGTACTGTATTGTGTACACTGCTTTTAATGACCATTAAATGCAAATAGTAGGCAAAATTGTCACAAGAAGTTGTCTTGCTTTATGAAAACTAAAGACCGCACACTGCCAATGTAACACCGGATATCCTGCATTCTCTCTCCTCTAGAAGGTGTTGGATCACCCTTCTTACAGTTCAAATCTATCACCTTGCGATTTCTACGTGGTTGAACTCATTAAAGAAATCTCTCTGAAAAATAAACGCTTCACCATTGAATGACTCTGTGGAAGAATGGGTGCACAGTCAGTCTTCGATCTTCCATTTGAAAGACTCATACGTATAAAATCATATCTCCTGAATTAAAATTGTCGTACTGTTACAACCACCACCATACAACATATGCTTCCTGTTCATATCTACTGCAATCGCAAAAAAAAATTGTTTATTGCTGGACTTCTTGCAAGTATAGCTAATATTTGCGGGAAACCTGTCGTGTTACTTTTTTTTTTGTGGGAAAGGAAATAAAAAAAATACTTGCAAAAACTCCACCTTAATTTAAGAATAACTTATTCCATCTTCAAGCTTTAGTTTCTCCTAATTATTTCAACAAAACAGATTAAGAATTGACAAGAAAATTTTAAAAAAATATTCAACGCATTTTTTTTTTTTATTCTGTAAAATTTTGCAATTCTCATAAAATTTGTTTGTTTTTTTCCTTTCTGAAAACAATTTTAAGAATATATATATATATATAATTTTTATGGTTCTAAGCATTTGTCTAAACTGATGACTAACTCAGCTTTATTTGAGACTAGCTGCATGGCCCGGCTTTGCACGGGCTTTCTCTTTCCCTCATGACGCCAGCAATTATATGTGTGTTTGTACGCGCGCAATGTGAGTGATTTCTAAAATTATTTCATTAAATTTCCCTTTTTCGAAATTTGTTCCATATATTTTCGATTTAAGACAGGTTTTTTTCCCCTCCCTCTAGCCCGCCATAACATTGTTTTTTTTTAGTGTAACATTACTGTTTCCTCTTCCCCTCCCCCTCACAGATAAAATATAGCTTCAAATTTCGATCTATGACTTTTTAAAAAACAATATTGCATCAGTTAAAAATTATTAATGTGAAGCAATAAAAAGAAAACGATTCTTTAGTTAGCTTAAAAATGTCTCTGAAATGTATTTTTATCCAAAATAATAGACAATGTACTTTTTTAATTAACAAATAATTAATTTAGTAATGAATTAATAGAAATACTTTTAAAAACATTGTATACATAATATATATATATATATATATATATATATATATATATATATATATATATATGTGGGAGACAACAAGGGGTCCAAGACGTTGGTCTTTCTTCTATTTTATTTTAACATTAAACAAAAATTAATTAAAAAGGTAGTGTGTTTTACAGCTAAGTTTGACGATGATATTCAGAAGGTAACGCCTGCTCGCGCACCTCTCGCGTTCTCCTTTTCTCTCTAAAAGTTTTTGTTTCTCTTCCACTAATTCGACAGTTTCAGTTTCGATTCAATGCGCCTGCGCGCGAAGACTGCGTTGCTTTTGGCTGCATGCCACAACGGCCAGCCTGACCGTACGCTGTCCGCAGCGGTATTTCCATGGAGACCAGAGGAGAATCTGAAACATACAAAAAAACGGAACAGACAAGGACTATACGACAAATATATAGAAATTAAACATATTATGATTTTTCTGAACTAGACAGTTTCTCCATCATGTGAAGGCATCTCTTCGACATCCGGAAGGTTCCACAGGAAAACATTGTGTTTCACCGGCATAAGAACATCTTTTTCAACAAGTTGATCTTTGGTTGAACGCATCGATATTTTCCTCTGTAGAGTTCTGGACGTCTGTTCAAAACGATTACTCTTTTTCCTTCGTTTCCACTGCCAGGGCTGGAAGATCCTTCGAGCAACACAAACCGATGATGTTTACTCTTCATAGGTAAAGGGTTAGGTGAGCGGGAGATAAATTCCACGGAACTCGTTTTCATGGCACCATTGGCTTTCTTACACAATACTATATCAGAACATTTTTCTCTTACAATACTCAATTTTAGCTTAGTACTCTTAATTTTATTACATTTATAATTCTTAATTAGAGAACTCAAATCATTTCTAATATCAAAGTTCTTAACATATGGCAAATCATAACTAGAGTTTTCTATCACATTTGAAACAGAAACATTTGAATTAAAATGAACACAAGCATGAGCACCTAAAGAGGATTCACTTTCATTCAATAAAACATCGCTCTTTGCGTGGCCTAGTTTTTTTATTTCAGCATATACACTGGGATGTATAATAAATTCTTCGGTCAAGGTCGGTGATATCGCCGTTCGCACACTTATACTAGGAGAATGTTGATTAAGAGAAATATTTATGGGTTTAACTTCTACCATTCGCTCTTCGCCAAAACATGAACTTAATGTTATGATCTCTTCGGAAGGTGTTTGCACTCTAATTAGTGAGGAATTTAAAACTGGGATCTGGCAACCTGAATCAATCAATGCTGTTACGGGCTGATTTTCTACAAAAATGTTTACGTATTGTAATTGTTGTGCGAATTCATCGCTATTTTGTTTTTCGTTCTCGATTTTCAAAGTATTCACGTTTATTTTATTATGGATGTGATCATTAGATTCTTTAGGTTTAAAACGCTTCTCACAGTCTCTTGCGCAATGAGATGAATCACCGCATATAAAGCAATTTTTTATTTTCTCTTTCATGATATTGGGGACAGTTCTCTTTAATCTTTGTTTTATAGTTTTGTGATTTATTTTTAAAGGGGTCTTGGGTATATCCATAAGTAATAGGAATTTCTTTATGTGATCCGCTTCTAGATGAAATATAAATATCACACTCTTTAGCTAAATCAGTAGGCCTAAACCAATCTTCTGCTTCTCGAATGCCAATATGGGTTGCGGTTTCCTTATTTAAAGTTTTGAACTGTTTCTCTTCGAATTTAGCTGCAGGATTTAAACTTAATGCTTTATTTTTAACCCTTTGAAGTTCGACTTCTTTTTCTAACTGTGCTAACTCTAGTTTCGCGAGCTCAATTTTCTGTTTTCCTGAAGTTACTTCTCTTTTGTTTCGCGATACCCTCTCATCTATACAGTTTTGAATTAAAGTTTTAACGAAATCTGGATCACTTTTAAATGTACTACTGTTCTCAATTTTAGTCTTTAGTTTAACTATAGTGTCAGTATTCTCTACAGTACCGTTTAGTTCCTCAACAACTCTTATGAAATCCTCTTTAAGAGCGTTTTTATACATTTTATAAAAATTTGGAAAGGTCCTACCTTTTTTTTTTTCTGGCTCCCTTGTTGCTCGCACGTACGATGTATCCAATGAAGAAAAAATTTCGATTCCACTGATTTCACCTCTTCGCAGGTAATATAGTTGAAATTGTAGTTCCGGCCTCTACACAGGCGGATTATTCACACTGAATTAGTTCCAACCTCTACACAGGCGGGATTTTCGTCGATGGGTTTTCCAACCTCTACACAGGCGGAATATTTGTCGATGGTTCGTTGAAAATAAACCTCTACACAGGTTATTTTGTTATTTGTTCCGACCTCTACACAGGTGGAATGAAGTTGAAAAATTTAACCTCTACACAGGTTGAACGAAGTTTCCGAAAAATGGCGGAGCGTCTCCTTCACGGACGCTGTTGTTCATTGTCCAGACTTTGGTTCAAAATCGAAATTTTGTCGATCCTTCGCGGCCGAGCCCCCATAATTTGTGGGAGACAACAAGGGGTCCAAGACGTTGGTCTTTCTTCTATTTTATTTTAACATTAAACAAAAATTAATTAAAAAGGTAGTGTGTTTTACAGCTAAGTTTGACGATGATATTCAGAAGGTAACGCCTGCTCGCGCACCTCTCGCGTTCTCCTTTCTCTCTCTAAAAGTTTTTGTTTCTCTTCCACTAATTCGACAGTTTCAGTTTCGATTCAATGCGCCTGCGCGCGAAGACTGCGTTGCTTTTGGCTGCATGCCACATATATATATATATATATATATATATATATATATATATATATATATATATATATATATATATATATATATATTAAGCTATAAAAAACAGTATGGGAGAAGCGTAGATATATATTAACATGTACTGAAAAAAAACATTCAAAAAGGAAAAAAACTAAATGATAAAAACATTTTGATATTTTATTTTAATTTCATAGTTTTCCTTCCACTGTCATAGTTACAAATTTTGTGTAATGAACGCTTAAAATAGTGTAAATAATTTATATCAGGAAGTGTAACACATTAATATTACTTTTTGTTGTATTTATTTTATGTTAAAATCTTGCCACCACTTCTCTCTTCGAAATCTAGTTTTATTATGAAATAAAAACAGTGACGACACTGATGAAGGGAATCAATGAAAAGCGAAAGCGCACTGAGGCATGGCGAAGACAAAACAGAAGGGATAAAAAAGATAGATGAATGCTGTCACGGGCTTTTTTGCAAATGGCAGAATTTTTTCCTACTTTCTTGACCATTGTCGTTATATTTTGAAAACTTCTCACAATATCTTTATAAATTTTAGCCTATGTGTTATTTTGATGTATAAGCTGTAAAGTTTCATTAAAATCCATTCAGTTGTTTTTGCGTGAAAGAGCCACAAAGATACTCACAAACTTTCACATTTATAATATATATTAGATTTCAAACAAGTTTTCAAACAATAATAGCGTTCAAATACTTTCTAAAGCAACATTACTTCAAACCAGAACAACAAAAAAATTTCTATCTTAATATATATAATTCTATACTTCCCTCTCTTTATGTAATTCTTATATATCCTCTTCCTAATTAATAAATTCTAACATACAACATATGTTTCAGGTAGAAATCGGATAAAATAAGTAATATAAAAAAAGATTTTTAAGTCAATTCCTACATAGATTAACAAAGAAAAATTTTATTTTAGTTACTTTTTACTTAATAGGTACAATTAATATAAACATGTCTACAAACATGGATAACACGATTTTCCTTGCAATTTTCCATTTACCTTTCTGTAATAGTGTTGTGTGTGGACTGTTTTCTTTTGTTACTATTTATTCATTAATTATACTTTATTATTCTAATAAAATAGTATGATAAAAAAGAAATCGCACATTCTCGGAAGTTTGGCCATCCCAGGTGGGATTCGAACCCACGACATTTGGTTAGGACAACGGGCTATCCATTGCGCAAAAGGGACAATACGAACGATTTTCTTTCCTATATATGATGTTGTATTATTATTTTTTTTTGTTACTATTTATTCATTTTTTAATTTAATTAAAGAATTAATATTTGAAAAACTGTATCAACATCAAGTGCTATCCACTACAAGTTTAAAAAATGTATTTGAACTTGAATAGAAAAATAGAAAGTATTTTATTAACGATTGAAAATTTGTACAAGATATATAAATAAATAAATATAAATAAATAAATAAAAATAAATAAATATACATAAATAAATAAAAATAAATAAATAAATATAAATAAATAAATAAATATAAATAAATACATATAAATAAATTAATAGGGATAGAGTGAATTAATAATAGAGGAATTGAAAAAAAAATGTTTTTTTGATAGAATATGAACAGAGACCAATACAGAATATTATCTAATTCTCGTCTAAAAAAAGCTGAAAAATTAAGTATTTTGTGAAATTCTAAACAAAAATTCAATACTACTAAAGCCTAAGAATCGGCATGAATTTTAAGTATATATAAATAAAATGTTATATAATTAAAATTTAAAAATAAAGCAAATGTATTGCCCTGAAACAAAATTTAAGAAACCACATCTGTTACTTTAACTTATTACATTCCTTAAAAAAATTTAGAATTCAATTTTTTATTATACAAAAATAGTTTGTGTCTAACTTTATACACAAGTTAATATAAATTAACCACATATAATGATATTAATTAAAGATTTATTAATAACTTGTAAGCAATAAGATAACTTCGTACTCTAAAAGTTTCAAAGGTTTAAAAAGGTTGTTAAAATTATGTCCGGAGAAGAGTTAAACCTTTTTCTAAAAAAAATTCACAAGGGCGTAATTATTTCAGTTTATTGATTACAATTAAAAGATGATTACAATTAAAAGAGTAATATGTTTCACTTACAAAGACATTGTATAAATTGTTCGTTACTGTATTAATATCATTTTTAATGCTCCTGGTGATAGGTTTTTTTAAAAAAATTCTAAAAACTGTTTTGTTCTTCTCTCTTTCAAAAAGTTATTTTAATTTATTTATTGCAATAAATCTAGGGTGTCTTTATTAAAATTTAAAAACTTAAATCTTTATCATAGCCATCTTACTCGATAGATGGCGCCAGGATGTAAAAGGATTTTCTCTAGCACGAGTTTCAAACTTCGCAACTTTGTCCAACACCGTCGCAGAATTAATCACCTACACTTGATTTTTGAAAGCAAAAACCATCAAAATAAATGCCTGCCAATCCCGCAAAACAAGGATATGTCCGCGTTGAAATAGATGACACTGAAACCCTAAATCAAAAGGTAAGAAAATTTTTCCAAAAAGCATTTTGTTCATCAATACTAAAAAGAAAAGTTACAAGGAAAAGTAGTGAATATTTCATCTACCTTTTTTTTATATAAGTTTTCAGACGCGGATGCTCATATAAATTCTTCTAGTCACACTACCTTTGTCTTATGTCGTAAATTTTGCACTGACGACATTGGAAATTATGCATACTGTAAGAAATAAAAATATGCTTTAAAATAATTCCTTTAATTAGCTTCAAATTAAAAAATATAAATACGTGTATATAATTCATATAACTCGAGCTTTTTATATTCGTGCTCTCATACAAATTTTAAAATTATAAATCTAATACAAATGCATTTGATTTTACTCTTGTTCTTGTTCTATTCTATTAGTCTTAGTTTATCAAATAAATTAAAATTACCAAATTAATTAACCAATTTAAAATTATCAATAAATTAAAATTACAAATACTTCAAAACTTTTATAATTCTCCGTTTATACTTCTTCCAACGCAAAAGAATGTTTTAGAAATATCTTATTTTTATTTCGAATAAACTCAAGAGCTACCAAAAATTAACGAAATTTCTCTTGCTAATTTAATATCTTATAATGCCTCTAATATTATATCTGACGTGAGTCGAATTTGCATAAAACGTGGGCGAAAAGACATTTAAAACAGCTTAAACCTTCATTTTCATTCTTTAGAAGTAAAAAAGGTTAATTTTTGAATTTAATGTTTTTTTTTATTTTTGAGAATCCTATCTAATTTTTATAACTTTATTTAATTCGGTAATCTTAATCAAAGATAAAACAAATGTAAAGTTGTTTTATCGTAGGAATTAATAAAGATAAAAGAAAGAGGGATAAGCAAGGTTATATATATAAGGTACATAGAATTATACATTGTGTACATCTTTTACAAATGTTCTTAAAATTGCGCTGATCCCTGAATTATTCATAATCAAATATCAATTAACTAAGAATAAAATTAATTAAACTGAACTGAAGATAACAATTTCTTAAAAGTATTCTTCGAATTGCTGAATATTTTTTCGAACATTATAAGTTGAGCCCTGTTTAAAAATGCGGTAAATTCAATGAATTTCAATTTTATGCTAGCCTCAAATATTTTCGCTCAGTCATTAGATATATTAAATGAAAAACAACTCGATATTTCGTAAATTTTCAATGAAGCAAATGAGAAAATCGTAGGCGAAATATATTGACTTTTCCGAAATTACTCTAGATTGCCAAGTTCTTGCTTGTTCAGCTTTTTGTTCTCTGTTCATTAGCAGTAAAACATTGTAAAAGAGCACCGAAATCCAGCTGAAATACTAAATGGTTGTTTGATCTTACTTTACACCAGTATCCCTATTTGGACGCACAGTGAAGGTTTTTCGCAATTTTCTTTATTGTTCTGTACTGTACGGGCGCAGCTGCTCTTCCTAGACTTTCGAAATTGTTTGTGGTCAGTAGAGAAGGTTGGCTTTTAATTTTAAATGTTATTTGCGTTGAGGTGTTTTTTTATTACTCTTTTTCTTTCGTTTTCTTTTTTATTCAGGGAGTTGATTTTATATAAAAGGAAGTTTTCTCAAATGAGTGTGGTATTTCTTCCGAATTATACAATTCATTCCTGGGAAATTCGAGTAGCAATCCGCCACCGGTTGTTGAAAAAAAGAGAAATTTAATGGCGCCAAAATAAAAAAAAATTATAAAAAAAAGATATATCACAATATTTTTGTTTACAGAGGAAAAAAATTTTTTTTTATCATAGTCGTATTATCGAGTGTAGAAGTAACCTTAGCATTGAAAGTTTAACTAAAGCTGCATGTTGTGTATAGGAACGATTAAATAACTAAAGATTAAAACCAGCATTAAAATCCAAGCTCTTTTAAAAAGTATATCAAATAATTTTTTTTCTTACTTTTTGTAAAATTTGTTCTTTTTCCTAAAGATATATTTAAATACAAATGATTGTGTCGTAATAAAAGTTTTTTCATAGTAATTATATTGTCATAAGTAACATCAATTATATAGCTAGAAATAATATTCTTTATTAGTTTTTCCCTAAAACCCAGTTGTTGTTACTTATGCCATCCGATCGACAGTAACATCAGATCAAGGTCCTCAAAATTCATTGTGGTTAGGGGCTAGATTTCTACGCCTGTCGTTAGTCTTGGCTTTGAGCATCATGCAGGCGACAGTACGATTTTACTCGGTTCCCTTTTCCCCAATTTTGAGGGAGAACACTCTGAGAGTGGTCAGGGGCCTCCCGCCTTTCTTCCCCTTCCCACAACCTCGTAAGAGGACTTGCGGCTCGACAACTATTTAGAGTACCCCCATGCCGCGAAGGCACAATACGTTTACAAATATCCAAGTCTTCTCCGGGATTCGAACCCAGGCCCTACGATACCACAGTCAGCGTCATTAACCACTATACCGGATGGACGATTCCTTAAAGACTAACTTAACCTGATCAAAATGATCACACTTTTTAAGAACCTAATAAAAAATCTTTGGAAATGATTATTTCCAGAAAAAATCCTGTAAACAGGGGTGGGCAATTGTTTTGCTTCGAAGGCCACATCGTGGAAGCGGAGGCCCACACATTTTTAAAACGATTACATTCATTACTAAACTGCATCTCTGTGGAAAAAAGGTATAAATTTTACCATAAAAATCAATAATTATAAAAGTTAAATAAAATAGTGGCAGTTTTATTCAATTTATTTATTGTATTAACTTCATATCTACAGCTGCAAGCATATTTAATATTAGAATTAGTTTAATGAAACAAATGTACAATATCGCACTTTTTTACATTTTTCGAGTGAGTGAATATTAACGTCGCACTGTTCAGCTACACAAGGACTTTTGGCGACAGACTTCTTAATTTTGAACTATTGACAAGTAACTGAGACGACACCTGAGCTGGCACCCCTTCTAACTACCACACCACAGCACGGGAGGACGTTTGAGCTCTCAGTAGATTTAACGTGCATCGTTGCCCTACACGGTGGGTCTTTAGTGGTACTGGGCTCAAACTTCTACATTTTTTTAAATCAGGATTTAGATTCCTTATTTAAATTCTCACTTTAGCCTGAATGTTGTCACCCAACTTTCATCTATTGGTCTACATACTAGAAAACTTTCGTCACAAATATATGTCAAGAAAAAAATAAGAGAACACATTTTCTGTCTGTTTGATTTTCTGACTATCTTGGTTGGCCGCAAATATATAAGTCTTGGCGTTCTTCATGCGGTCCGCGGGGTGCTATTTGCTCACCCTTGTTGTAAAGCATAATTCCTTATAAGGGCTTTTAGTTTCCTCTTTTTTTATAAAAGAAAATTTGTTTAAATTGCATGTTCTTCAAGAACTGTAAATTTTATATTCCATCTCGAAGAAAGTTGAAACACCTTTAGCAGTGAAATGTTCATAGAGGTGACAGACACTTTTACTAAATCAGGATTTCTATTTAAAAATGACATATCATGCATCCAAATCGTGATAATCTTCTCTGGAGTAAGATAAATTTAAAAATATACTCCTAATACCAAAATATTGATAGAATAACAAAACCGGAACCCTTACTCATGTATATTATCTGCCCGATCTCTAGTGCACACGCGTTTTATCTCCCGATCTCATTTGCATTTAAAGTATTGCCAATTGCAGGTGACTAAATACGCGTGGATTGAATCCAAATCATTTGAGAATGTGGCATGGAAATTGGAAAAACATTTCCAGATCCGAAAGTAAATTTTTACAAACTAACAATTCGTTTGGATGGAATGCATTATTTTGGACATTTAAGATAACCTTATCTTATAATAAAGGGTGTATTTTGAGAGGTATAGAACTTTAAATTGCAATAAAACAACGATGTATTATTCGATTGACATGAATTTTTTTTATTCGAAAGATAATCTTGTGGCATTAGATTTTAAATATGATTTCTGGCATATGACTGCCACGGCTGGCTCGGATGTAGTTCAATCTGGACGTCCAATTTTCGATGACTTTTTCCAACATTTGTGGCCGTATATCGGCAATAACACGGCGAATGTTGTCTTCCAAATGGTCAAGCGTTTGTGGCTTATCCGCATAGACCACTGACTTTACATAGGCCCACAGAAAATAGTCTAGCAGTGTTAAATCACAAAATCTTGGAGGCCAATTCACAGGTCCAAAACGTGAAATTAGGCGGTCACCAAACAAGTCTTTCAATAAATCGATTGTGGCACGAGCTGTGGGACATGTTGCGCCGTCTTGTTGGAACCACAGCTCCTGGACATCATGATTGTTCAATTCAGGAATGAAAAAGTTAGTAATCATGGCTCTATACCGATCCCCATTGACTGTAACGTTGTGGCCTTCATCGTTTTTGAAGAAGTACGAACCAATGATTCCGCCAGCCCATAAAGCGCACCAAACAGTCAGTTTTTCTGGATGTAACGGTGTTTCGACATACACTTGTGGATTAGCTTCACTCCAAATGCGGCAGTTTTGTTTGTTGACGTAGCCATTCAACCAGAAGTGCGCTTCATGGCTAAACAAAATTCGCTTATTGAAGTCATCGAAAATTGAATGTCCAGATTAGACTACATCCGAGCCAGCCGTGGCAGTCATATGCCAGAAATCATATTTAAAATGTAATGCCACAAGATTATCTTTCGAATAAAAAAAATTCATGTCAATCGAATAATACATCGTTGTTTTATTGCAATTTAAAGTTCTATACCTCTAAAAAAAACAGCCTTTACTTTTGTACAATCTTCCTCGTGTCAATAGGATTGTGCATTAGCCAAAAACAAATTTTTAATTCACTTTTAATAGTCTTCAGTGACATTTTAGTGATAATGTGTTGCACAAATTTTCATGTGTAGTAATAAATTTAAAAGATTTTATGTGAAAAGATTTTCAAATTAATTCAATGGATATGATTTTTTGTTTGAGTAGTAATTCCGTAACTCTTTCCTGCTTGGTGGTACATATGTTGTACCACCAATTCTTATTCGTTTATTGTGTGGTGGTACATAAAGCGTACCACATGTTTGAATGCCTCCTAAATTGATGCTAGATGGTACATTGTCTGTACCACTCCACAGAGGTCAGCTCCTACCAGTTATTATAGTTTCCAACAGATGTCAGAACCTAATTGTGTGCATTGGGTTTATGTAGTAGTTTATTCTTTGATCAGCTGTGAGTCTGTTGAATGATATTTTTTGGAAGTGAATGTGTAGTGTATTTTTTCAGTGTAAATTAAAGTGTTTATTGTGATATTTGATATAAATCAAGTAAGTACATATATTATGTAACAAAATAAGTCAATATTACATTAATTAGTACTTCACATAGGCATTGCTAATATGAAACTATGTGAGTACATAAAATGGACCACCCCGCTATTGAAGACCATCTTCTCTCTCTCTCTCTTTACAAATACAAAATGCATTCCGCTTATTTTTTCGCAATAATGCACAATAGATTTGTTGTAAGTGAAGTTTTTTAAAAATAATAATATTTATTAAATAATGGTACATACAAAATTATACAAATGTCCTTAATGACCTATGTAGCTTGTGTTCAGGAAAAAATAAATACAACTAATACACTTATTATACATCTTGACTAAATAAAAACTAGGTAAAATGAAATAATGTATAGAATAGAAAATTTAAAATTTTGAAACTAAGATTAGGTAAATTAGGAGTGAACTAAATTTAAGCTTACAGCATTAGATTAGGAAAAACTGAAAATTTTTTAACATATAGGGTGAATAATAGCATAAAACAGCGTTTCTCAAACTCTGGGGCGCACGCCCCTTGAGGGGTGCAATAACTCTACAAGGGGGCGCGAGCGCATATTGAAAAGTTGAAAACAAAAGGTTATTTAAAAAATTATTAATTTACTAAAAGTAAACAAACAAAATACATTCTGATGTAATAAATTGTAGAATGCACATTTACACTGATATAATACACTTATAAATGTATCAGTACTGTACAATGTATATGTTATTATTAATTTAGCTATACAAAGTTAAGAACAAGTTTCATAATTATCAGTGACCCCAAGGGCTTGTATTAACACTTATCTTGATAATTTGTACGGTTTATAATTAATTCATTAACTGTCGATTAAAAGTTACACGATTCGTTCCCCAATACCACAGTTTACCACGTAGACGAGCGTATTTTGATGTTTTTTTTGAGGGGGAGAAAAGAAATAAATAAGCAAATCCTCTAAAATAAATAAATTCTTCGCAAACGTTATCAAGGTTATTTCATAGAATTCCAAAGCCATCGGAATAATTTTATGGATAGCACTGCACAGAAAATATCGTACTTTGGAAAGACGTATATATACGTCCAGAAAACTAATGCTTTGGCTGAGCGAGACGTTTTTATACGTCGGTGGCACGCAAGAGGTTAAAGTCGAATTTAGCTTTAAAATATAGTATTATTGAATTCAATACATTGTTATTGTATAGAGGGGGGGCGATGAAAAAGATGATTGAACAGTGGGTCGCGTATATTGAAAGTTTGAGAAGCACTGGTATAAAATGAAGAAATGTATTTATTTATTTTCCAACTATAAAATAACTAGCTAAAGATGCCATTGTGCCTAGGGAGGAAAAAATCATGTTTCCGGAACTATCATGCTGCTTGAAGCGTGGTGGTAAAATATATGTACGACCTATTTTTTAAAACTTTGGGCACCCTTTATTTGAAAACGTGTTTAATGTTATTAAAATATGTACCAGCTTTTCTTAAATAATTATAATTTGGTGAGGTCTGTCTAAAATAGTAATTTTTTCAACTCTGAAGCATTACTTTTGTCAAAAATGAAGTGCATGAAAAAGTTAAAATAAGTTCCGTGAGTAGAAATTTAAAATTGGTTTTTCAAACGGAATAAAGGATCTCAAATTATTAGAAAATGACCAGTAAATAAATGATAAATAAGGTACCCTAATGATCATTGGATCTTTACATCTTATAATGCTATAAGACCAAAAATAAGATTGATCACACTTTCAATAGGTGTGCTGCAATGATGGATAGCTTTTTCGTCACTAAATCATTCTGTCAGAGGTCGCCTGCACAGTAAAAGAAGTTTATGTACGCAAGCAAAACAGATACGATAAAAGTGAAAACTCTTATTGTTGGCTCTTAGAAGATGTTTCAATAAATGGAAAAAAATTTCAGTGGATTGATAAATTTATAATTAATAAACATATAGTAACATGATTAATTAATCCAGTTTAAGGATAATAACAGCTAATGTGGTTTCTAAAGTTTGTTTACGAAGAAAATGCTTTTACTGCTTTGGTTTTCGAAAGAGATTTTAGTTTTACCCCCCTTTAAAATTAACTTAGTACATTTGCGAAAGCACTTCGTTGCTTGTGTGTGCGTGTGCGCGTGTGTGTGTGAATATTTTTACTGTTAAGGACGTGTTATTTTAAATTAGTATATGAGTTAACATTCAAACTTAAAAATTACAAATGCGCTCACAAATTTTCAACATAATTGAAAGATTTATTATTAGACAAAAGCTTCTCAAAATATATATCATGAATTACCATTTTTTTTTTTTTTTTTTACTTATACACCTGAAGAAAAAATTAAACTTTTTTTTATTTGGTATGTTACTGTTAGACATAGTATTGGACATATGTTAGAAAACTTTTTTTTTCTCAATAAACATATTATTACTTGACATATCACGTATATTTTGAGTATGTAACTTTTTTTTTACCATTTGTGTTCATCATTAACTTACGTTAACACAAGAGAGGGGGGTTTTTTTATCTAAAGGTATTCCAACTTTAAATCATGTCTTATAATATTAGTTAAATGCTACCTTATGAAATATGTAACAACATAAAAATAATAATTTAAATAAGACATTTAAAAATCAATCTTTTTATTCATGCTCTTGTCAACCATCGGTTTTGAATATCTAAATGTAGTTTTAATCCTACGAAATTTGTATCCTACCTCTTATATCTGTATATTTACGTTTATTAGAATGTTGCAAAATGTAAAGGTTGGGGGGAAACCTGTAAGTTCTGATGTACTCTTAATTGATTATTTTGTGAGTTTTTTGCTAATGCTTCAAAGCTCATTTTTCGCATTTTTAAATAAAAAAAACATAAGAAAAGGGCTGAGAAAAGTATGCACATCAAAATGTGTTTATTTTTTATGCCTGTACTAGCTGGTGTACCCGTTCTTCGCACGGGTGAACTGAAAAATTAAACAACACAGATTGAAGGATAAAGAAGTTTTTAATGAGTTAATTTTAAGTGAAATGCAAATTAAACAAAAAAAAGCTTTTAGCATATTTCAGCTGAAGAAAAAAAAGAAAGAAAAAATACCTTTTTGTTAAATTTTAAGTCTGTAGATCTAATAGCTGATAAAAAGGATTTTTTTTTTATATTTATAACTCCCCGCAACACTCTTGAGGGTCGATTTTTGAAAATACCTCCCTAAGCTGATCTTTGCTCAGCAAAAGTAACACATTGTTAAAAGTTTTGTGACGATTAAAATATTGTAAATAATTTATAGCTGAAAGTGTTATACATTAATATTAATTTCAGTTGAATTTATTTTATGTTAAAATTGTAATACTCGCAAGCAACGCCGTTTCCTAAATAACAATGGCGATTCAATGAAAAACATAGCGAAATGTTGACGATAGAGTCAAGTTGACCACTGTCTAGCTACTTTCATAGCTCAAACTTTATTAGAGCTTTGTAAGACCCGCCGTGTAGGGGGGAAATGCACTTTAATACTTTATCCAACCGCATTATGATTTACTGCAATTTTTTTCACGCAATATTTTTTAGGTCACTACATTGAAAATTAAGGGACATACATAAACAAAATACTCCACTTAGTGAACTTTAATCGGGGGGTTATATATAGAGCTAATAAATTAATTAAAGATATTCCACTGTAAAATTAATTATATACACCGTTCACTTAAAATAAATAGTCAAATCGTTTTCTAAGAGCTCCATAAACATACAAAAACACAAGACACTTAAATTTTGACATTAACTATTTTTTGGGACAAAAACAATAATCTTTGCAATCCTCTGAAAATGCAATATCTGCTACAAAACTATTCGCCTTCCTCGCTAAAATACTCATCATAGAACCCGTGCTGTCATATACCTTGGAAGAGTGGATTTCAAAGAATACTCCTGTTAAGTATTGGTAGAATATTCCTTCTAAGTTGTTGTGGTAGTTAGGAAAAGGGGGTGCCAGCTCATATGTCGTCCACGTCATTTCACCATGGTTCAAAATTACGTGGTCTGTTGCCAAAACCCCTTGTGTAGCTGAACAGTGTGACGTTAATATTCACTCACTCCAAAAAATACAGTATAATAGTTATAATTATTTTTATACTTAAAAATGCAATATCTGACTATTCCATTAAAATTATAGCGTTATAATTAACTACTAACCACACAAATTTTGAAAATTTGTCCAAATGATGTAGTGTGAAAGAGAAACTTTATTCAGACAGACAACAAATGCGTCTTATATGTATATAGATTTGTTTAAATTCCTGTGTATTATTATTTTTGTATGCCTCATGACATACTTTATGGTGTACCAGTCTTTTAAAGCTGACTGAGCCACAGTAACATTTAACTGGGTATAGCCAGTTATAACATAAAATTAAATCTTAAATAGATATCAAAAATAAAAGACGGCTCAATAAATCAGTATAAAAATTTTCGTACAAACACAATATATACATTGTAAAATATTTATTTTGCTATTTGCATTTCAGACAGACATCAAACAAAATTTTAAAAATTGTCAAAAACAGATAAAAAAACATATTTAAGAAAAATACCACTGATTAATTTTGCCAAAGACATCGCAATGTGCAAAAAAATATTTACAGTACATAATAACCCCCCCCAAAAAAAATGTAAGTACTAAAATATAAAAAAAAACAAAAATTATATACTGAATTAATTAAGGATTACTGGAGGGAAAGATAAAACAGGCTAAGATAATACTCATAATATTAATTTCATATTGGTTGGCTACTCATTTTTGGCATGATTTTGAAATCACGCCAAATTGGTATGTAGCGGCCAGTCTAATGTTATAGTAATGTACAGAATTAAAGGTACTTACGTATTATTGCAACCTATTGGTGACATTATACAAAATGAAGCACGTGATTGCCAATTCAACGCATAGAAAGTTGGGATTGCCAAAGTGGCGAGTTGTCTGGAACGTTGGCGATTGTGCAATAATACGCAAGTACTAAAAAAATTATCTAAAGTATATATATCCCGAGCATAAAAATAAATTGAAAAATGAAGTACAATTCTAACATTAACTGACATAAAAAGAACTGAACTAACTTTATCAATGCAAAAGCATAATTTGAAAAAATAAGGTACTTACATATAACCGCAACCTATTGGCGATATATGAAACAAAGCACGACTCACGACTCACAATTCAGCGTATATATGACATGCGAAATCGGGGTTGCCAACTTGGCAAGTTATTTTGAACGTTGACGATTGTTAGGATAGTACATAAGTTCCAAAAATAATTTATCTTACCTGCTTCCTCAACAGGTATTTAAGCCATTTGTCTGTTTTACTCATTCTCTGATGCCTATTCCAGTTTGATATGTAATTACTACCAACACTGCTTTCTCTTGGGCAGTATAATTACCCAAGTTTGATTTTCTGCATGATAATTTTATGCACTGAAGACAATAGTATACCCTTAAAGGTTAAAATAAAGACACATGAAATTGCAAAGAACCATATTATTGGATCAAGTGTAGTATGGGGGGCTACTTGGCGCAGCAGTCCTTTATTTTGGTGACTAAAAGTGGTCGCCAAGGTACTTTTTTCGGTATTATTTATTTTGGAATGAATTCGATATCTCACCATGACATTTAGATAAAAATCTGAAGAAAAATCGCCAAATCCAAAGTGGTCCCCCTATACTACACTTGAACCGAACTGAAATATAACCCTTATTAATTAGAAGTTTTTGTTTGTCAAAATTATAATCTTCGCATTCAAAAGAAATAAATAAATAAGTTGTAATTTGTAAGCAAAATCATACACATAAACATCCCGCGATAATACCTAAATGTTGCCAAAACAACAAAACAAAATTTTAGTTGTTGAAAAAATAATCCATAAAAAATGATTTATTCGAAAAATGATCCTATTTAAATATCATAGAATAGAAAAATTTAATAAATATTCCAACTGATAAATATGGCTATAGTAAAAATATGTAAAAATCTTCGAAAACTGCGTGTAAAGTATAAATTCTCCACATAGTGAGAAACGTGACATCATATGACGTCATAACACTGGAATATCACTTAAAAATTAAATTTTAAAAACTTTAGAAAGAATTACGAACGCGAAACCTATTTAAGAACCTTCCCCATGTAATTTTGTATACGTGTACCAAATTTCTCGTTATTTGGTTGTCTGGATCTTGAGTTATGAGGGAACAGACAAACAGACAACAAATGCGTCTTATATATATATAGATTATACCTTATTGTAATCTAATTAATATTATAAATTTAAGTATAACCTTTTAAAATATTTCATACAGAAATTAAAAATAACTCATAGATGGCAGTATTTGTACTCCAATCCACTCTAATACCGTAAAATCCGGCGTATAACGCGCACCTATACTTTCAAGCTTATTTTTTTTTAATTTTTATGTATATTCGCCGTATAACGCACAACCGTTTTTTTACGAAAGAACCTGCAGTGTAAGTTAGCAATGCTATTATGTTTTAAATCCATTTATGTGAAGTATTACCCCAGGATTTTGTAAAAAATAGTATATTTCTAGAAAAACCACCGTTTTAGCTCATAAGGTATGAGATTTCTTTTAAATGAACAGTATTCCAATCTTTGTAGTGGTCTAAGTTTTTTTTTTTTATGAACGTCTTCTTTTTTAAGCTATAATTTTTATACCCAGTGTATAACGTGCACCAGCAAATTTTGATCATATGTTTTGCGTTAAAAGTGCGCGTTATACGCCGGATTTTATGGTAATTGTGCTGTGGCCGTGGTTGATTGATTGAGTGATTGATTGAATATTAACGTCGCACTGTTCAACGGCAAGAGGGCTTTTGGCGACGGATCACGTAATTTTGAACTATGGTCAAGTGACGTGGACGACATCTGAGCTGGCACCTCCTCTCCTAACTGCTACACCATACCACGGGAGGACGTTTCAGCTCTCGACAGATTTAACGTGCATCGCTGTCCTACACGACGGGTCTTTAGCGGTACTGGGCTCGAACTCGTGACAAGCAAGCCACGATCCGATACCTATACCACTCGGCTACCGCGGCCACACCGTGGTAGCGGATATTCATGGTTACGAACTCGTGACCGGCATCGTTTCTGTGAAGTCCTGAGTTCGAATCCCGTTTTATTAAATACCGCTATGCAGAGAGGTTAATGCTCGTTTGATCCGTCTACACGCAAAGGCCTCACATTGGCGTGGTGTGGAAATTTGGTGAGATTTAGTATTGTTCTCGTCTCTTAATCGAGATTCAATATTACATGGTCCATCATCAATAACCCTCGTGTTGAAGTGTGGCGTCAATCAATCAATTGTCTTTCAAAATTGTGATGTCTGTCTCCAATAGTTATTTTCGTAACTAAATAACGTGATTTGATTCGATTAAACGACACACTTTCTAATTAATTTTGTTTACGGTTAACGAATGAATTTTTACATACTTAACAATTGCGTTTTTTATGAATATTCCCTTGTTTAATGAAATCGAAAACAGATTTTTGTACGTTATCGAGAAAAATAATCACTTTCGCTATTTTTCTAGATAATTATTCATTATTATTTCACCTGTATGAATAGTACAAAAAAAAGGGAGTTGCATAACTTAAAAAATACAAATTATTTTTTGTAACAAAATAATTTTAAACACATTAAATTCTCGCATTTAAAGAATCGTAGACCATCTCTAAATGTATTTTCAAATTTTTGTTTGAAGTATATTGTTTGACAAGTTTTTACAACCATTTTGTTCATCCAGTAACTGAAAAAAAAATAAAAGTAATTATATTTACTTCAGTTTAATTCGGTAAACTCTTTCGTTGTTGAAATTGAGCTGAAAAGTTTGTGCATGACACTTCACTATTGTATTGAGTGTTTACCCTTAAACATTCTGATGTGTGTACTAAATTGCTTTACGAATTATATACAACAAACATTACTGATATTCTGCTATTAATTGCACAGAAAAAGTTTCGAAATGTGAGAACTTTTTCTGGATACTTATGAAATGCTTTAAAAATTTGTCTCGAACATATTTAGAAACAGTAGAAACTTGAAATTGATTTGAAGAAATGAAAATTAATTGATAGAGTTCAAAAGAGAATTAACGCGGAAATTGTGACAAAGGGAAAATAAAAAAATAATGCCTAAGCTACAGAATTACAAACCTCCGAAATCGACTGAAAAAGTGAAACCGACATTTTAGACATTGATAAAACGTTTCGTTGGGACCATAAGTCAACTGGCAACAATGTGTGCCTTGTTAGAAGTCCACTGTCTCGTATTTTCAGGCACTGTATTTGCAATAGTTGGAATAATCAATGAAAAAAATGTTCTAAGCAAAGTTTTTCAAAGAACAGCTTAAGCTACCAAGCAAATGTATATAAGTGCTCATACTTTTAAGAATCAAATTTTTACAATAAAATTTTGAGGAATGAATTGCTATTTAATAAAATGCAAAGTAAAAAAAAACATTACATTTATCAAATAATCAAATTTGTTTTTCTTGCTGTGATTACACATGGCAATCCACTATTCTTTCTTTGTAAGATTACTACATTGGCGACATCAGGAAATAATATTCGCCAAGTTCACTGTCTTTTGCGAAACTTTTAATCAGAAAAATCATTTGGCCCTAAAATATGCCAAAAAGAATGCCTAATTACGATGAAACTGTTCTCGAGATGGAAGTTTCACAACTATTGTAATTTTATAATTATATTAGGTGTCAGTTATTTCTTTAATTCCTGATTATGTATAATTGCTTGGTTTTTGTTCGATTTTTACTTTAATTCAGTACAATTTACAAGAGAAATTTATCTCTCTTACAACATATTTTTGAAATTTAACTTCAATGTTTGTGAAAGCAGGCATTTGAAAAGTAATTTCAATTTATTGCTAACTAAACAGCTACTTAGAGACTAACAAATAGAGAAGAAATGTAGTATAAAATAAACACACATGCATAATCGTACAGAATTTCATATTAAGAGTGAGATTCATGACGGTCACATAAATGCAATCACATGTTCTCCATTGAATTCAAAACTGACTAAAAACTTGTAACTTTTGTAAAATTTAGATAAAATTTCAAATTTGATGATTGGTTCAAGATGCTCAAGTATTCAGATTCTTCAAAAAGTTTTTCAAAATTATGCAAATTCTTACATTCTTCGTGTATTTTTGCATCAAGTGCTTTCAGTGGTGCACACAGGAATTTTTCAAGGGGGTGGGGGTGATGAGTCGAGAGTCAAAATGCCACCATTCTCGTGTAATACACCAAACACATCACCAACAAACTTGCATTCTTTAAATTTTGTTGATTATCGTGAACAAAAAACAGTAAAAAATAAATTATTGAATAAATAATTAGCCTTAATTAATAAAATAAATTATTAATAACAAATAATAAATTAATTTTAGGTACTATATACATAAAATTAAGATCAATTGAAAAAATCAAGAACTTTAGGGAAGGGGGTGTCCAGATCCATGGACTACCTTCCCTTTTGTGTGCACTACTGAGTGCATTTTGTTTATGGGCATTATTATTGCCGACGAATATGTATTTTTTAAAAGAAAATTTCTGTAAAAAGCAAAATTTGGCTAGAGCGAAGTGATAGGATGGAAACCAAGATTGCAGTTATCATGTGACTATGACGTCACAGGAATTTAGCCCATTAGGTTTTAGCTAAGTGAACCAAAAAAAATTTTCTTAGTTTTGACTTTTTTTTTGCCGCGTCACTTCTTGACCATAGAATATTGGAACTATAGCATGATAACAACTATTGTCCATATTGAAACAAATGCAATTCCTTGTGACAATAAATCTGACTAGTAACAATTTTGCGGTGCGTTTAACTACTCGAATTAATGCAAATGCCATCGAATTAATGATCACAGCGAAGAGATTGATGGCCCTCCCGAGCTTGCATTGTCACGGAAGTTAAATTTGGTTGCACCGCGACAACGGATAATAGAATTCTCTGTCCCATCAATTGATTTGTAGGTTTTGAAATTCTGATGTTCAAAGTCAGCTGAACTAATCTCTGATGTGCAAAATGTGTACCTTGACAATGTTTGAGGAGAGCAAATAATTATCTACTTAGCATTAAATGCGAATAAGCGCAGAAATTATTATTTTATTTTATGCTTTAATTGTGACAAGAGAATAGGCAATGGATGACTTGGTGGAATATCTCAACAGATTTTCTAAATGAACTTAAATTCTACAGAAGAAAAATTCGCATTTCCCCCCACTTTTTCAGGAAAAAGGTTCAATCCATTTACGAAAGAATATTATCCCAGGCTGTCAACTTAAATAAAAAATTTTAAAAATCGAAAGAATGTTTAATGTATTCAAAAGCATCCAACCGTAATTTTTCGTGCGCAAGCAAACTAAACCAGATAGAAACTGTACGTTTATACAGGTGATACAAGCAAACATACATGAATTGTGTGCAGTCTGTAGAAGCTATTGGTCCCGACTAATGAGGAAGTACTTGAACGAGTGTCATCGTATTTTCCTTTTTACCAAAATAACACGAAAATGCTAATGCCTTAGACTTTAAGCGAAACTTAACAATTTCCAGGTACCTGAAAACCATTAAAAGGTGGTATTTCAGTGCAGTGAGTGAGTGTGTTGTTCACGTCACACTACAAAGCATGAGTACTGAAACTTTTCGAGGTAGCGACCCCATTTTCTCAATCCCTACTATTAGCTCACACTCTCTATATATTTATTTATTTGTTTAATTACCTTGGTGGAATTTTCAATCGTTAATAAAATACACATTAAAGCGCTCAATTGAGCTGAAATGTAATGTACATGATTATTTTGGATGACAGTACAATAATTTAATTATAATTAATAAAAATTAATTGATTAAAAGTGATCATTTAAAGAATTACAAATACAGCCACGTTGGCATCACTTTTGGCGATTTGTGTCAAAACTTGAAAAGGTTTTTTTTCTCGCGTTTTAAAGCATTCAGTTGAACTGAAATTTTATAGACACGATTGTTTTCGATGGCAATACGATACTTAAATGATAATTAACAAAAATTAATTACCACTTAATATTGTGCTTCTGTCATATGTATGTACATTTTTATATTAATTGTAACTATTTAATAAAAGGTAGCTAAAATAAAACATTTCTTTGATGATCTAAGTAGGAGTTGACTTGAAAAAAAATTTTATATTACTTGTTGTATAAAACTTTCTGTGACCCCATAAGCATTGCCAAAGTTTATACACGTTTGGGTACATCTTTATATGTTTTATATGTAGTATATTATTGCTTTGCATTAATAAATATCCGCAATAAGTTTTACATTGAATATAGCGATTAAGAAATTTTAATAAACAAAACATAACATTATAAAATGTAATTACACAGTGCATTATACATAATCTACAATATCTTTGAGTGTAGTCCTTTTCTGTTCACTTCTGAGGTCATAACTTTTTATTAACAAAAGTAAATGCAAAATTTAAGTATCAATGGGAAAGATGTGCTTTTGATTATTTTTAGTTATGTTTCTAAAACTTGGAATTATAGGAATACTGCCGGACGAAGTACGTCCTCAATATTCTTTCAATTTGATCGATAACCCTATAAGAATCCAAACAATTAAATTACATTTTGGCTTTCTTCAATGTGAATCTAAATAAACAATCAAATTGTAATTATTATTAATAATAGCGAACACGTTATTTTATACAAACAGATATATAAAAAATCCTAAAACTTTTCGCGACCCCCTAGTTTAAGAAACAATACTATAAAGTATCACGAAGGCTATTAGCAACGGGCCTCGTAATTTCGAACCACGTTCAAGTGACGAGGACAGCACATGAGCTTGCACTTCCTCTCTATGCTTCCACTTTCCACCGGTATTTTGAACATCAACGGATTTAACGTGCAACAGCCTCTCTACACGGCGGGTCTTCAATAGCACGAGGGCTCAAACTCATGACACGCCAGCCTCAAGTACGCGTAGCCATAACCCCTAGGCCAGGGGTCGACAAACTCTGAGAGAGAAGAGCCAAGTAGTAAATGAAGCAAGATAACTAAGGTATCATAGCGCCATTTATATGGGGAGGGACTCCAGTACCAATAGGGATCAAGATTTTCATGTTTCATTTGATGTTTTTTTTTATATTTAAGTAGTTTTACAATACGTTTTGAAAAAATTCCTATTCCTTTAAGAACTAAGAGCAATTGAAAATATTTTTCTGTTTCTGGGGCTCAATGCAAGAATAACCATTGTTAAGGTATCATAATAATGAGAATTAAACTTTCAAGATTCGTGATAAATTTCGTACTAATAATAACACAAGTGCTTTAATCTGAAAGTTCATGTTTATAAATAATTAAGGTGATTTTTATTGTGTTTTCTTTCTAGTCATTTCAACACTCTTTATTTGCATTTTTACTAGTCATTTCAACGCTCTTTATTAACCCTTAAGCATGCCATAAAACACGTAATGCATCTTAGTAGATCCTGCAGGGGAAGGGGGCAGGTCAAGTGTATTTCTTGTCCATTCCCGAATGCTGTGATAAGATCTTATATGTTCAATTTAAAAACCGCTTCTGAAAATCACTTCAAGGAGCGTCGATCCAGTGCAGCAAGTTTACTAATAAACTGAACTCTTACTACTTCAGAATTTGTTTTAATATTTTGAATAATTCTCATATAAATTTGTGTTGAAAAACAATTTGATGCAGAAGTAACTGTTTTCAACAGGTCAAAGATTTAAATGTATACGCAAATACTGGTAATTTCTTTTAACAGATAACAGAAAAAAGGAAATTTTTTGTTGACATGATTATCTTTTAATACCACTTAAGAGACAAACGTCTGTAAAGCTGCAACCATATATGCAAGAAGCCACATGCGGCTTGCGAGCCGCGGTTTACCGACCTCTGCACTATGCCAACGCGGTCGTATTTCAATGCAGAATAAAATAGCAAGAACCATCTGCGCATCATCTCAAAAGAAACTTTCCACGCCGCTTCTCACAGTGACAGAATAGTTGAGAGCAGTGTGTGACAACCCAAACGGAGATCATCTAGAAAGTCATTAATATATTATTGTTGCATAATACAAATGTCATACGATTATCTTATGAATAAGCATCGGATATTCTCTTTTACATATTGCCGCGAAGAAGGTAACTATTGCTATGGTGCTGGTAAGGTGCAACGCTGTTGAGGTCGGGATGGGTTACTCCTGTGAAAGGCTACGTTGTGACGTTAGTATGCTCGTAGGTGTGAGCCTTGATAGGTCACAATAAGTGTGAGATGTTCCGAATGAATCTGGAAATCGATGAGTGTCAGAGACCGTGTAGAGTGTGTTGGGGCGTTGTTAGAGTACTGAAGCCTCTAGAAGCGTCTGTGAAGTTTCTTAGCGTATTGAGAGTCTGTGTGTTTCCTCTTTTGGTGTCTATTTAAAGGGGGAATACGTTACGCCCACAAAAGGGACACATGAGGCAGAATCATTTCTGTTTGCACGTGGCCAGGATTACTATTGGTCCTAGTCCCCGTCACGCGGTGGACTTTGAAGGTGGAGATTGACGGGGGAACTGGGCCGGTCACCTCCCTGCTGGTTGGATCAAGGAAGGTCAAATGTTACTTGCCTTAGAACATAAGTGTCGAAGTACCTAGTCTGGGATACTTTCCTACGCAAAACAACTTGACCGTTGAGACGTCACTAGCTCCCTAACAGGAAATGGATTCTTTGGTGGAGACTGCCGAAGATTAATTTCAATCAAGAAAATTTTTATTTATTGTTCATATTAAAAACAGTTTATTAAATAATATTTAAGCATTTTAAGTGCTAAATGAACACTTTTAATGCATGGATAGTAGAATTATGGATTTTCCTAAATGGACACATAAAAACATATTTCTTTGAAAATATATGAATATAAGTAAGAATAATTTATCATTCTTTCTAAAATATCAGTAAGTAACCAGATATTTCCTATCAAGATATCCATTTTGTTACGAAAATAAATAGTCTCTCATTCTATCGTAATTTAAATTACCAGCAATACAGCCCTTCAAAAGCATCTCCTTCTTGAAACCTTATTTGAATTTTTCCCTTCATGTTTATACGAGTAAATACAACCACTAGACTTTTATTTATTTTACAAGTTACTTTTATTTGTGCTTATTTGCTAAAGTATCGAGAGTAAATTTAGTTTAAAGCATATATTCCCTCTCCTCGTTATTTTAAAATTCCTTCGGTATCTATAAGGGTCTCCTGTATGCAAAACTCGAAGTTAACATTTACGAAAAATAAGTTTGTTTTTGATCTTAAGTATACTCTTCCTCCAAAATTTAAGAGCTTTTCTGTTTTTCGGAGGAGCGGATTTTCTTTTCTTAGTGGTAATAACTTTTTGAAATATATCCCCTCTGTGTGTTTGAATATTTTAAATCAATAATACAAATTTCCAAAACTCTACGTCGTTGCCTAAAATTATTTTGGGAAAACTAATTACTTATTCTTCGTCATCATTAAGCATAATGAATAAATAAATTTGTAATTAGTTTTTTAAGGATTATAACTTTCTTTTCAATTAATTTTCTCAAATTAATTTTATTAATGAGTAATAATTTTTTAAAATTTAATACGAATTTTTACAAGAATATATTAACTGATGTAAAGTGTGTGATAATCCCCCCCTGGGGTGATTATCTCCTTGGGTATCAGCGTGAGCTATAGAGGTGTAGCATTAACCGAAGAACAAGAATCATACATAATCTTAATATAGCTTTATTAAGATTTTCAACTTAAAGCTTTAACAAATTAGATTATAATAATTTATGTGAGAAAATCTACGATGGCAAAACACACAACACACAATATAACAAATTAACCTAACCCGGACCACTATCAATAACTGACTCTCCTAAACTCAATTCTAATAATATCGCCGACACTAATATTAAATAATCAATCCTACCTTGCTGTAGTTTGAAGTAACGATTATAACACCTAGATGAAGCCGTACAATGACTCGAGTGCAATGGTATGCACCTTGATTCGATAGATCTCTTCACGTATAAATCCTACTATTCGCCACGTAAAGTTATCTACAACTTCTTCAATCTAGAACCACGAACAATTAGAATCCTCTAATTGCCATCTCACTTACTCTAACTTCTGATCTTTAAAAGCTTCATAATTTGCATCTTTCTTTCACACTTCACTTCTTGGATTTGGTTGGAAAAGAGTTGTCATTAATTCTGGCCCCAAAGAACCCAAAGGACATGTCAAAGAAAAGACGCGTGAGCCAGTCACAAGTGTAACTATGAGAAATAAAAGAGTTTTGAAAATTAATTGAGGAAGTAAAAAATTGTCACGATTCTTGGAAAATGCAAATTCACATACTTTTGAAATGAAAAAAAATGTTATTTTATTTTTTAAAAAAAAAATCAACATTCCCTTATAACTTTCTAAAAATTATTATTATTCTTTCATTTACATTTTATACATACATATACATATATATATATATATTGGACAATTGCTAAGGACGGATCACAAACTGCTATGTAGCATAACATTAAGCGAGACATGAGGCCTAGTAGGATAAAATATAGTTACCACACTGTTCAGACATTAGAATAAAGAATATTTATTGTTCTGGAAAGTACAAAAGCTGTGAAACATCTGAAAGAAAAAAAATGTTCATTTGATCTGCGTACGGAGAAATGGAACAATGAATCTAAAAGTCAACAGGCACCTTAAAGAAAGGTATCAGTACGGGATATGTCCACCGTGGAGTGTGATGCAACATTCCACACGTCGTACTATACTTTGCACAACATTATCCAGCAGCTGCTGAGGCAATTTATTCCATTCCTCTGTGAGTGCACGGATGAGGGTGTGCCTGTTTGTCGAAGGATAGTTTCGACCAGCAACTTGCCTCCCCAAAGTATCCCACACATTTTCAATGGGGTTTAGATCTGGAGAACGTGCTGGCCATACGAGACGTTGAATACCTTCTCTGTCTAGACAATCCTGAACAGCGAGTGTTCGATGACATGTTGCGTTGACGTTCATAAAAACAAATTTATCACCGACAGCACCACGGAAAAGACGAACATGAGGAAGTAGAACTTCATCAATGTATCGTTTAACCTTCATAGTCCCATTCGCAACCACATGTAGGCGCGTGCGGCCATTGATCATGATGCCGGCCCACACCATGATACTGCATGTCGGATATCGGTCCTTTTCCTGAAAATTTTCTGGACGATAAGCAGTACCACTCTCGTGCCAGATCAGTTGGCGTCTACAATCCGATGACAGACTGAACCTACTCTCATCTGAGAATAAAACGCATGCCCAGTCCTGTTCAGTCCAATTGTGATGCTCAGGACACCATTGCAAACGGGCAGTACGGTGCTGCCTGGTCAAGGGACACACACAACAGGTCTGCGTGCGTATAGTCCTCCTCCCCTCAAACGTCTGGCAACAGTTTTTCGGGAGATCTGCTTTCCTGAGGCAGCAAGAAACTGATTTGCCACCTGCTGAGCTGTGGTGCGCCTGTTCATTTTTGTTGATAGGACGATATATCTGTCTTCTGCAGGTGTCGTACTTCTAACACGACCTCCCCGTGCCGTCTACTACACATTACAGTAGTTTTAAATGACTTCCACAGCCGTGAAACAACGCTGTGAGCGATGTCGAACTCCTGGCAACATCTGTTATTTTTCGCCCTTCTTCGATATTTCCAATAATTCGGCCACACATAAAATCATCTATGTGATGTCGGGAAGACATGCCAAAAATTTTAAGTTCGTCTAATAAATCTTTCCTGTAAAACTTTGACTTGAAACAACAACTGTCCACACGCGTCAAAACCTTTAAAGCTCTTATGAACGCTATCACGTGATGAACAGACGTGGAAAAAAAAAATTTGCATACTCATACTTCTTCTTATTAATATCCCGCACTTATTCTAATTTTCCACATTTTGCTTCCTTTCATTTTGTGGTTGCTATGGATGATAGTGTTATCCGTTCTTAGCAATTGTCCAGCAGTGTATATTTATATATATATTCATTATATATATATATATATATATATATATATATATATATATATATTCATTATATATATATATATATTCATTATATATATATATATATTCATTATATATATATATATATATATATATATTCATTATCTATATTATATATAATCTTGTATCATTTATCTATATTATATGTAATCTTGTACCATTTATCCATATTTTAAAAGTATTCTTTTCTACGCAAAAAGAAGTGTTTGTAAGAACCATTATTCTTTTTATCTGCATTAGATGGCTTAATTTCGCTGTAATGCATGTAATTTAAACAATTTTTTTATAAAAATATTTAAAATTTTACTAAAAAGAAATGTTGAACTTACAATTCAAATTTGCAAGTGTAAAAAGAAAACAGAATAAAATATTTTATATTTTTTAAATTATAAAATTGAAATTTTTTATGTAATTTGTGTACAAAATGTACATACATTTGAAAAAAGTGCATGCTGTTTCAATAATAGTTTTCAACTAAGCATTTTAGAACAGAAAAAGGCTTTATTAATTATTGTGGCACTTACTTCGTTCTAAATATATGATTTTTAATATTTTGACTTTTTTCGTTCCTGAACTAAACTCAGGGGCGCAACAGCTCAAGACCTTATGTACCTATCTCAGTTTACGTGACCTTAGGCGCTGGGGTGCATATGCAGATGTTTCGTTCAAGGGGTTAGTCTGATGCAAAACTCCCAGTGTTCAGTTCCTAAATAAGCTTGGTACTCATCTATCAATCCACTGAAGAGGTGAAAGGCGGAGTCGACCTTGCCCAGCTCGGGATTTGAACCCCTGACCTGAGGCGTGGAAGGGCGATACACTACCACTCAGCCACTGGGCTTCTTTTTCATTCCTATTGGCATATAATTTATACATGTCATTGTTCAAATGTAAGATCAATTTACACTTTATTTATTTATTTATTTATTTTACATTTTCTAAATGATTTCTTTTTCATGATTTCTACTCCAAACGGTTTCCCAAAATTATTTATGCAAATAAATAAAAATCTGAAGAAAAAATTTATTTTAATTTAGTATATAATGGCGTGCTTGGAAACAATTCAAATGGTCAGATTCAAGTTGAGAATTGTACGATTTCTCCAAGAATAAGAGCCGCTAAGTCACCATTGTACAGCTCTTTCTGATTGAAATCAGAGTACATAGATTACGGCTTTGGATAATAGCTAGGCTTCACGAATTTCAGTTTCAGCTCCAGTATACCTTATCTTTTAGTTGACATATTCTGTTTTTTCGAAGTTAAATTTAATTTTGTTCTATTTAACACATCAAGACTCTTGCAATTTAGCAAAATAAAAACATGTTTTGCTTCTTACTTCATTTTACAAAAATCTGACTTGGAACTTCAAACTTTGGGACAAAAATAAGTAAATAAAATCAGGTGAGACTCGGCATTGATTTCTTTTCTCAAAGCAATCTCAACAGAAGAATCTAATGAATATTTAATTGAGATTGATGAATATTATATTATAAAGTTCATTCCACAACTTCAAATCAAACCGAAATTAAACTTGGAAAAGTATAATTATAATATAGAAATATAAAAATTGAAGTTTATTATAAAATATTCCCAGGACGTGTAGAGTGCGTCTTGTTTTTTTTCTAATATTTATCACAAATTTTTAACTTAAGCTTAGATTATTGTAAGTAAATTACTATAAAATTACTCTGCCAGTGTTGTTATAGTTTTTCGTTTATTCAGTGGAGTGAATCGTCTATTTTAACAATTTAATGTTTAGCAACGAAGGCATTTGTTTCAAATAATCTCGTATATTTTCCGTAAATATTCATAATTCTTTCAAAAATTGTTATGAGCTTCTAAAAAGGCAGCTTATATAGGTGCTGTGGATATCTATAGAAGCATTAGTTGGCCTGTATTGCTTAACAAATTATTTGTCTATTATTGAAATACATTAATTGAAAGAGTTCTTTGGGTGTTATGCACAGGATGATTATAATTATAGTTCCAGTTTCAAAATGCCGTAAAACTAGTAAGAGAAAAAAAATTTGTAAGGTCAATCCCTACTTCGTTAGGAAAATGTACTAGCGCCATCTGTTGTAGTTAGTTATAACTACGACAGTGAATGAGTGAGAGAGTGAATATTAACGTCGCTCTGTTCAGCTACACGAGGGCTTTGGGTGACGGACCTCGTAATGTGACTACGACAAAAATAGCACAGAATAAATTTAAAATTGAAAAATAAAAATACAATTAATGAATTTTTTTTTTTTAATATTTAAAAAAACTGTATTATATATACATATATATATAGGGAGATAATTGAAAAAGAACTTCGTACCCCAGCTTAGAATGATTTTAAATTTAAACTAAATATAATTGGCGAAGGAAAAAACAGTATGGCATAAGAAAAAACTCAGTTTCTTTTTATGTAGTTAGTTTTTGTCTCGAGGACAATTAAAACCGATTTTTGCGATCTAATGCGGTACGAAGTTGCCGCGGTGGATGGGCTTTTCACTAATAGTCCAACAATTGTTGAAAGACTTGGAAATAATTTTTTCCATCAAAAAACCGAAACAATCATCCGCATTGAACAGTACAACTGGTTTAGAGCGCAAATTATGCCAAAGCCATCGCAATGTGGTTGATTCACAGACATTGAGACGCCTAGTCGAAATCACGTGACGAGGATACCAACATTTCCTCACGTTTTGAATCAGTGTGTAAATTTCGTATGCTTGATATGTTTACTTCTTGTGTGTCAAGCTTATTTCTGAAATTTTATTTGTTTTTATTATATTTTTGCATTATCCTTGTTTAATAATTAGGTATGAATTTTTCGTAATTTTTTAGCATAATTTTTGTTTCAGTTTAGTATATTTGTCATTAGGTGTTAGTGTGCGAAGCCGGTAGCTTCTTGCAGTGTTTGTTTATATATTTATTAATAGTTCTAGATTATTTTTAGCATCCTAATAATAAGTCCTTTGATTTCATGCAGTTTATTATGTTTATTTACGCACGAAAATGATTTACAGTATAGAATTGAGACCATTGAATTTGGAAAAACTTCTCATAGGTGTACAATTACTTATTGGTACATATAGTGTATCACTCCTCATAACTTCATAAAATAGTGTAATTTATAAGAAACGTGCAGATATGAAATGGTCCTATTTTGAAATTTTAATGTTTATACCTTTCATTCTCTGATTCCCTTAGTAAATACCAGCTACAAATATTTAATATTTTTAGAAATACTATCTCTATAATTTCTCATAGAAGAGTATGGAACATTCAGAAACAGGAAATGCAAATAAATATAATTTTGGAAATGAATTTATAATAAGATTTGTCAATGAGAGAGAGAGACATGGATATATTTTTGTTTATTTAAAAATTTTCATGCCTATTTCTAATGTTTAACAAGAGATTTATACTTTTTGAGAGCAGAGTGTATAAAATAATAGTTGGTTAATAATGAAAGTTTTTGATTAATAATTAGGAATTCTTCTGTGATGTAAATGAAATTGTTTTAAACATCATTTAAAGGTTTGGGATATCTGAAATGATCTCATTATAAACAAACATTTGATATGTTTTATAGTTTGACTTCCTTTGTAATTATAACCCTTCAAAAGGTTTAAATTTTTTTAGAAATGCCTGTCTCCAACATTCAGAAAGAAATGAACTTGACTTTTTTAAAATAAATTAAGAAACATGCTTAAAGAAATAGGCTTTTTAATAAAATTATTTTAAAGTAGAACAAATTAAATTGTTTTCATGAAAATTTCTGATATAATGAAGCAGAAAATTCTTATTGGACAGTTTTATTCAATAATCATACTCATTTTAATATACATTATTTATTGACACTTAATTTTAACATTACATGAATACACTATAAGTACATAAAGCAGACTCTATGAATGTAACACAATACTTTAAGGACAAATAGAGAACAAATAGAGGATCTAACTGACTAACGAACAGATTAAATGAAATATCCTAAGAATTTTAAAATTTCAGATCTTAAATCTATACAATCAACTTTCTGAATTTACATAAAACAAATTAGAATACTTAAATCATGCAACTTATAGAAAGAAGTTTCGAATAAAAAAACAAATACACATATAAAATGGCAATGTAACTATTTTTTGTAAAATATCTCGATACAATTTTTTTCATGTCCAATACAATTTCAAGTACAATAAACCTTTGTATAACATTTGTTTATCATACCTGTAAAATTACATATTAAATACTAAAGCTTATTATATTTATTTTTAAACCACCCTAATTTTCCTTACATTAATTTTTAATTTTATTAATAAATCTTTACATTGCATATACTACATCAAAATAAAATCGACAAAAGATTTTTTTTTTTTTGAATTTCACACTAAGTACAAAATTTCTGCAATCTGTTCCTTTAAAATATACGAAGCATTATATTCTGTTTTAATGGGAATATTTGATTTTTTTTTACACTGAACATACCAACACTTAATGTATACCTATTTCTACTAGTTATTGTATGTATAGAGTTAAATATACTTCAGTTCATCCAAATTTAAACTTATTTGGATTAATCTATTGACATGTTATTTTGTTATCACTGATTATGCATCTTAAAGTATCCTTTTATACATTATTATATTTATACTAAAAAAAATTGAAAATGAAACAACATTAAGAAAATAGATTCAGAATTCTTGCTCTGAAGTTTCATGTTTGAAAATATATTAACTTCAAATATAAAATTAATTACTTCAAAGTTTGTTTAAGAAATGCTAAATCAGTACTCATACCATTCCAAAATTTGGAACATATATATTAAACTGCCAACTAATTTCGCCAATCAAAAAGACATCCGAATTTTTAAAAAAAATTATATCACTATAATTACTGTATTCAAACATGATCATGAACAGTTTCCACCATTGGTTGTATATCGTAGCATTTGGTGGTTTTATGATTTTAAGAAATTAGAGAGCCTATATTATAATATACAAGTTCTCCAAATTTACCCTCTCAATACACGTCACACAAAAATATCAGTGATTTTGGACAATTAACCAATTAAAAATAATTTTGAAATTTTTCTGAAATTACCATTTTTTTTACTGAATTTTGCATTAATGTAGATTATTGCGAACAGCAATTTGTCAAGTTATTCCTTTAAGGGTAAATAGAGAATTGAAAAAGGTTATATTAAAATTTCGAATATTTCTATTGCTTTTAGAAAGTAAATATCCTACAGAATCAAATGTCTATATGTAAAATCATATTTGGTTTCATGATCTTAATTACTGATAAATATCATAGAACTAATCTAAGTACACTTCTTGGGTCAATATTTGTAAATAACTCAATACAACAAATTTATTCAGGACTTAAATTTATAAGCAGGATAGTATCAATGCAGATGAACCTTTTAGACTTTAATACTTATGTAAAAATTAAAATCCAGAGTATTCTTATGCTTAATACATTTCAGCTGGGGTTGCATAGATTTCTTCAATTAACTGTAATATAGTTCAATAATATGTGTATAGTCTATACGTGAAACTTATCATCAAAATTAATGAATTTTACATTTTGATAACCCTTGTGCAAATACCAATAAATGTTATCCATAGTAAAAAAAATTGTACATCTGTGTGACAAATTTATACCAGTCAAATTCTGAGAAGCAGATGTTGTGTTAAGAAATCCTTATACTACATAATAAATAGATACACCACACAAATATTTTATAATTTTTATTTTTTTTGTGTAAAAGAATTATGAATTCAAAAATGAGATTATTTTGACCATGCAGGAGAGAGAACAGGACTTTTATATTCAATATATATACACACAAATTTATCTTCCATAATATACACAATTTAATTAAAAAATTTTAATGTCTTAATTTTTTACCACATTCAGAATGAAATTCTCGGTAAATATCTTTTTACTAAAATGGTGTTGCGAATAAAGGCTTTAAAAATGTTGCATATATAGAGTTTTCTTTACTTATAACTTTACAAAAGGTAAATGGTCATTTTCATGTCTAATGTTTGAAAATGGTTTTTAATTTATCTTCAAGTATAAACAATAATGAACTTGTAGTAAATTAAGATATTTTTTCATTTCTGTAGTGAATGCTTTTCGAAATTTGTTTCTCAAAAGAATAAAATTATATAGTAATACATATTTGTCTATATATATATATATATATATAATACATTATATATATGCATATTTGTCTCTATATATAATACATTATATATAGAGAGAGAGACAAAAACCTGTTTTAATATATGACATGTAGGGCTACATATCAGATTCTTGTTTTTTTATTTTAGATAATTTAGTACAGAAATATCTATTAACTACTCTGAAGATGAGTAAAATAATTAAAATTTAAGTTAACTAAATATGTTTTATCTTTTTATGTATGTTCTCTATATAATTTAATTTAAAATAAACAAAAAATATTTACATTCCTGTAGATATCTATCCAAATTCCTTTTAGCAGAAGTTTCTTTTGTAAACACAAAAATAGTATAGTAATGGAGCTGGCGACGATTTCTAAAAATGTTTGGTATTGAAAACAAGATTATTCAAAGTGGTCAGATCATAATAAGTGAGGAGATGGTTTAAAATCCTTACGCTTCTTCACGTTAACTAAACAATCGAATTTTTTTACCGGGATATTAAAAATAGATTTTTTTCTACACAATTATCTGATCTTTTACTGTAATCGAGTTATAATGTAAAAGAGCAAGACCAAAATAGTACACAAAAGAAGTGTTATGTTAGATTTAAGCAGGAAACAAACCAAAACATATTCACGTGCTCTCCTCATCACGTGATCATGACGTCACATGAATCAACCTCATTCGTTGAATAGGCGTTTTCCTTTGAGCGTCCGGACTATAAAAACAGTCCTCAATCCCATATCGTGAGAGTCTATGATGCTGGGCATGACAAAAGTGGTATTTTCCATTCTGCTGAGTGGCATGATGGCGATTGGTCGAACGATGGAATCCGGGAGGAGTGGCTATGGTGCTTCATCTGTGTGGAAAGTTTTTTGAGTTTTTTGGCTTGGCTGAGAGCTTAGAGGCTGCTCTTTGATTGGATGCTGGGTATAGTGAACATTGACTCCAATTGGCTGTCATGGGGGCTGGTCCATCGCAATTCGATTCAAAATTCCTCTTTTAGCCGAATCCACTTTCGTTATGCCGCTTACAGCGCTATCTATTGATACACTTTGGAGCTCTTTTTCTTATGACGTATCGTTTCCTTGTTCTTCAAATATCTTCAGTTCAAATTTAAAGTCATTCTGACTAGTGGCTCTTTTTAACAGCATTTTGGAAGTAAAATTTTAATTATAAGCACCTTGTATATTTATTGTTCAAGATTCCGCAATACTTTCTAAATTATTATGTTCAAAAATTATGAAATTATTAGGGCAGTGTATAAGTTGTACATACAGAATCTGAGATGGCTGATTAAGAAGGACCATGGATTAATTATTTATTAACGTCGCATTTTGGAACTATACTAGAACTATTGACAACGGACGTAATTTTAAGCCTCGGTCAAGTGATGATGACAATACCTGATCTAACACTTTATTCTGCATGCTTCTTCACCACGCTTACATGACAGTATACAACAGACACGTTGAACCTCGTCAGATTAAGCAGGTATCAATCCCTCTATACAGTGAATTCAATGTAACTAAGACTCAAACACGCGATTTGACAGAAAGAACGTTGACTACCAGTTCACAACCACGACTACTCGGCTGTCACAGACATCAAACGGTGAAAAATTTAAGATTGTTCAGGTTACGGAAAACTTCATTACAATCAAATTATTTTTAAATGAATTAAAATGCAATATTTGTCTTCAAGGAGAAATAAAGTTTTTCTGTCCAAATTTTAAAACATATTTCTTTAGTAAAAAAAAAAATGCATGGAGTGGGAATTTCTAATTTACGTAATTTGCGCAATTCCAGAATTTTCGATGAAGTGATCAAATCTCAGATAAATTTATTGTGTTTTATAGTTCACAGTTAGAACTAACATATATCTTGACTAATTCCCTAGATTATTAGCTTAAAAGGGTAAATATAATATAATATATCTAAACTTAAGACAAAAAGAAGAGTCAAATAATTCAAACAGGAAATGGTAACCCGCAACTAAACACCTTTCGAGGTTAGAAATTATTCTAAGACTAAGTATTCTAAGCAACAGTGCAATCAAAAGACCAATTCTCCTGTCCGATTTGTCCAAGAATTCCTAAGATATATGAAGCAATTCCCTTCAACTCTTCGTACATATATTACACGACATTACATAAACAACTTCGGGAATGAGCATGAACTCGTTGGATATAACAGAATAGAGAGAAGAGAATAAAACTCTTACAGAGTGAAATTGCGAAAACACAGAAATTCTCTTCTCATGCGTTTTATTTTTAAACATAGGACATTTTAAGTAATTAATAAGTTCCTCAAAGTGTTGAAATATAACCTTGCATTTTTTTTATTGTACTAATTTTATAAAATAAAAAAAACCTCTTTAAATTTATATATATCAGATCCCTCTTGGTATATACGTATATAGTACTATACTTTAACTGGATTTGTAATTTTATTACATACGTATAACTCTGCCAGATTTTATTTCCTTTGTATATTATTCCGATTAATAATATTCAAAATACTGAAATTTATAATTATTATATAAAATAAAGTTATAATATAAGTTTTCGCAACCAGGATTTTGATCCAAACTTATAAAATTCGTTAAATATATCCTTTGTATAGTTATTGTATGATATTTATATAGCAGCTTAATTACTAATTATTTCACTTTGTAAAATAGTTCCATTTAAAGTTTTTTTATTTTCAATTAGTTTTTATTGATTATTTAAATGATACAATAGTCATAGATATAGTTGAAAATTCTCTATTTCCCTATTATTATCGTTTGCTTTAATTCAATAATTCATGTAACTCTAGTTTATCCGATTACTTGATTTATTTACTGATATATAATCGTCTGTTGTTTAAGTTATGTTTCTTAAGTTGGCATCTTTTGTAATTATTTTACATTGGTGTTAGTTAAGTCGCAGAAAAAGAATTTTATAATGTGTAACTGTGTGTTTAATTAATATTGTGTAATTAATTTTTGTATATTTTCGAGATATTATCATTCATTTGGATATTTTTTTGATCATTTGAGTAATTATTAGTATAAAAAGCGTCCGTGAAATATGTAAATTTTTTGACTGCTAGTAATGACAAATACTAGAAAACCAAACTTGATGGAAGAAAAAAAGTAAGCAAAATTTTATTTCATAAAGGAGAAATTAAGTTTTAAGTTTTATAAATGTGAAGATTGAATATTTTATTCCGTAAATGTGTGTGTGTGTGTAAAAAAGCAGATCTAAATTCTAATATTAAGCCTGACATTTAAATAACTTCACGTGGAACTGAGCAGCAGGATTAAAAATGTTTAATGTTATCTGATTAATAAGAAATAATTAGTATGTGGATTTAAATTGAAAGTTCAGAATTAAACTCCCCGTGCGAATTGGTTTCGAAAGTAATGATCAGAAAGAAACAGCACTGCAGAAGTAAAAAATATAATTAATTAAAATCAACACATACTAAATTTTATTCAATACTAAAATTTAGTATGTGTTGATTTTAATTAATTATATTTTTTACTTCTACGGTGCTGTTTCTTTAATATCCAAGTATTTTTTTAACACCAAAATTTCATAAAAGCCCTATAAAACTCCGTAGTATCACTAATGAATACAATACATATATCACGAAGTCTGGGAAGATCTTACAGTCTCTTCTTTAAAATTTAATTGATAACTTACAAAACACGGCAATAATTAAAAATAGTTTAGAGATTACTAGAGTTACTAAGGATATGTTGATTTTTCCATGCATGGCTTTGATTTCGAGGACCTTTTTAATTCTATAGATATTAACGATATGATTAGGGTTCTACAATTAATTTATGATAAATATGAATTATATATATCAATGAAAAGAGAAAAATTTGATATTCTTGTTAGCCTCGTATTAAAAGAAAATTTTATTGCATTTATCAGAATCTTTATAAACAGATCATAGGATTACCTCAGGGTGGTACAGCTAGTAATTGTTTAGTGAACCTATATTTACGTTTTTTTTTTAATTGATCATGTTGTAAATGATTCTTACTTGATTTGTCATTATATAGATGATATAATAATTTTTGATAAAAATAGTGAATACAAACCAAATATTACGTTCTACCCTGACTATCTCAACCTCCTTAAAACTAACTTTAACTCTAATATGGTAGAATTCTTAGATTTAGACTTGCATCTTATTAACAATAATGTAGCTTGTAATATTTTTGACAAAAGAGATTCTTTTAAATTCCATATAATTAAAATTCCTGTATGGAATAGTAATTCACAAGAATTCCAAATTTTTATTAATAGACTTTAACGATCTGGACCGTTTTGAGTAAAATTTCAAACACTAATTATATCTGAATGTAATAATTTAATTAACTCATGATTTATTTCAACGAAATAATAACATGAAGTGACAAAATATTTTCGTGAAATGATTACAGCACCAACTGTCGGGACCTGCTTGAATTATAATAAAAGATTTTTGAATATTCGATACTGCGATCGTATCGCAGTCTGCCAGATCCAATGGAAAACATTCCAAGATCAACAATTTATAAATAAAAAATTAATTAAATAAACATTTCTAAACGGAATTATACATCTAAACCATTCTCGAGTCCACTGCAACAGACAAAATCTTTCATTAAAATCGGTCCAGCCGTTTAGGAGGAGTTCAGTTACATACACACGCACAGAAGAATTACATATACAAAGATTATTTGAAAAGATATTAATTAAAAACGCTAAAAAACGTGAATCGTCTGCATTTTCGTAACAATAAAGACCGGGTTTGGCCAGTTTGGCTGAAAATCAATTTTCTACGCCAACTTACGTCTTTTTCAATTCCTACTATTAGCTCACGATCTCTATACATGTTTTATTTGTTTGTTTATTTATTTATTTATCTTGGTGGAATTTTAAATCGTTAATAAAATACATTTTAAAGCGCTCAATTGAGCTGAAATGTAATGTACGTGATTATTTTGGATGACCATACAATAGTTTAATTATAATTAATAAAAATTAATTGATTAAAACTAATTATTTAAAAAATTACAAATACAGCCACGTTGGCGACTTATGCAAAATTTGAAAAGGATTTTTCTCACGTGTTAAAGCATTCAGTTGAAAGGAAATTTTATATACACGATTGTTTTGCATGACAATACGATACCTTAATGATAATTAATAAAAATTAATTACCACTTAATGTTGTGATTCTATCATATGTATATACATATTTATATATTAATTGTAACTATTTAATAAGAAGTAGCTAAAATAAATTTTTCTTGGTTGATCTTAGTAGGAATTGATTTTAAAAAAAAAATTTATATTACTTGTTTATAACAATAGCGTTGTTACAACAATGCAGGTGAATGTTGAGTTGTATTTTTGAATGTTTTTAATTAATATCTTTTTAACTAATTGCACGTGATATCGGACCGAGTTGTGAATCTAAACCATTCTCAAATTTACTTGAACCCACACAAAAAATTTCATCAAAATCGGTCCAGCCGTTTAGGAGGAGTTTAGTGACATGCACACGCACAGAAGATTTTTATATATAAAGATATATTGTGAAAATATTATCGAAAGACCGATTTCAAGAAATCACGTAAACTGAATGATTTCAAAAACAAATACGAAAAGAGAAAATTGGATGTAAACAATATTTTTGTACTTCAGATGTGGTTTTAGAGAATTATTTTAAAAACTTAATTTCTTTAGTATATATATACTTCCATCCAAATTACCATCTGTTTCATAAAGTAATTTTCTGAGGCATGTTATTGAAAGCACTTCAATGTAGGATTTTTTCCGTAGAAAGTTGTTTTGAAGATAGAATAAATTTTAGATCGAGATTTCTGATAAAAGATAAAACATATTTCTCAGTTTTGAACCAACAAAAAAATCTTACTCTAAAAACATTTTTTTATTAATCTAAAAATGCTTATACAAGCATTGAAAATGATTTATTCATTGTTGTAACCAAAAGTGACCGCGGGCATCATGATGCAAAGCCGTGGCTAGCTATGCCGAGTTACGATACCATCGAAGACCTGCCATCCAGGGAGGCTGATGAACGTTAAAATCTGGGTAATAAGTCCTCACACTGATGTAGTATGGGAGTTTGGAGAGAGGGGTCCGAACTCATGTGTCGTCATCGTTACTTGACCGAGGTTTAAAATTACAAGGTCCACATCCCCGATAGAACCTCTCGCAGCTTCAAAGTGTAATGTTAATAAAGTTGAAATCAAATCGAAAACCAAAAGACACCAAACAAAGCAGCAGTTGCCAGTTAGAGTTAGGCAGAAAATCTTGACAGTATTTGTATTTATATATTACTACACTCATGTCCATAAATTAAGGATAATTCAGAATCACACAGAAATTAAACTCTAAAATAAAAATTTCACCTGTAGGATCATCACACACATCTTGGAGAAGAATATTCAAATTACAGGAAACCACCAGATGTACTGACGCTTACTTTAAGCGTACGTGAATTATATTTACCGCTGACTTATATCAGCTTTCTGGTACGTCTAGCAGCACGACGTCTTCACGAATCTAATCTCTTTGAATCTTCTAGCTATGCGTTTAACGTTACTGGCTCAATAGCCTACCACCATCTCCCTTGCTATCTCGCAACCCTCGACTTAAATACCTTATTTAATTTAAATATCCCATACTTCTTTTTGGAGTTGATTGGAAATAAACGCGAATTTATATTCCCCAGAAAGACGCTTAAGAAGATTAGTGGAAAGGTTCCGTACAGATTCGTCACAAAGTTACCGCAGATCTAATGCTCTAGAGTAGAGAAAAAGTAGAGCTAAGCGCAATAATTTACTGAAGTGACTTCGGTATTACTTTGAACAGTGTACTAAAGTTATCTCATTCATATATCTCATCATATAACTCAGTCATATCCATTATCATCCAATTATTTGGTTTATTTAGAAAGGGTTTTTATATTTTTTATCTCTTTTATTATATTATTACATAAATAAACATATTGTTTCTTAGATGTTCTTTTTAGATAATTATGACTTTAACTATGTATTTTCCTTAACTGTTATACTTAATAATAGTTATAATCACATTTATCAAATTGCACTTTTATCCATTGCATTAAATGACATGGTTATAATCATGAGCTCCAGCTGGTGATGTTTTAGTGAAGTCGCTTGTTCAAAGCCTGATTCCAATAGAAGGGCTGATGTACATTAAGATTATAGGAGTCGGAGAATCGTGTTCATACAAAGAGTAGTATACGTTCAGTTGTCAATTATAAATTTGACCCCTTAGTTCAGAACTGCAAAACTTATTGGATTTATTAATGGATCTTACTACTGGATATTGGAGTCGTTTCAAAAACAAATATATTTAATAACATTTTTCACTTTTGATACGTATCAATTCGTGGGTTTTTTTTATTATTATTTTTCGAAAGAAATACTATCATAAAAAGGGGAATAAATTCATATAAGTTACCATTAAAAAGTATAATTTGGCTATTTTATAGAATACCTAGACATTTTATGAAATAACCTACCATTTCTAATGTAAAAATGTATAATAGATAAATAATTTCATACTTAATCTAGTTATTCTGTGAACCACAAGTAGGGATTTCTATAAATGAATGAATGATAAAAAGTTAAAGCGGAAAAAACAATTTAACTTTAAAAACAAGTCCATTGTTTAATAAACTGATAGGTAGTTTATCAAAAAATATATTTCATAAAATGATAGTTTCTTTAAGGGGATGCCTGACCTGGTTTCATCCTCGTCAGTTGACTGGGTTCACAAAATTACGAGACTCTTCACCAACAACCTTCGAATTGTTTTCAGAGTGTGACGTAAATGAAAGTAAAATCAAACCCTCTTTGCATTAACACAATTTTCATTTTAATGTCTTGAAATTTCAAACTTAATTTAGACTTAACTTTATAATTTCAGTTTAGTTGATCTTACATTTAACTTATTCATTTAATGAATACCCCGGTCTTTATACATAGCTAAGAACATATATAAAACTGAAAGTATTTAATGAGCCACGCCATTCTTACATTATCTGAGTTAAACTGTTCCAACGAATTCATTAAACAGCCGCTATTTCTAGATTCTGTCTTTATTTGTTGTATGATGCAATGAAATCACTTCCCAAGAACGTTCTGACGTCAGCTGTTACGTAGTTCTCCCCGTCTCCTTTACTCTGAAATGATTAATTGGAAAGATACTGAGTAAATGAGTAAATAGATTTGCGAAACTATTTCTGTTTTACTTAAATCGTTTGTATGCAGTATAAACTCTGTAGCTTTTATTATAACACAATGTAAGTGAATCTTAATTATCATAAGTAATCCCTAGACATTGTGCTGCTTAATCCTTTATTAATTGATGGAATTAGTTTTTAAAATACCTCTTTCCATATAAGAAATAAGGACTAGAAAATGGTTTAAAAAAGACATGTAAGCAAACAGATCTCATCGAAGCAAAAGCAATATTTGTCAAGCAAATGCAAATATAACTTTTAATTTATAGATAGATATATTTTTTTAATTTTTATGTATTAGATTTATGGTACCGTAATTAAATAAGCCCTCTCATTTTCGGATAGGTAATTTTTAAATACATTTATTTCACATCTAATATGATTTAAGTTGTTGATCGTAGGAGTAATCCACCCTAAAACAACACACACACACATATGTTATTCTTACATATATACTGTAGCTGCAAAAGAAGTAAAGTACTTCTAATGAATTTTTGCAGATATAAAGGATATCCGTAGAAAGTTTATGGGGATAACCACTTAGTTATACACTCATGTCCATAAATTAGAGATAATTCAGAATCACACAGAAATTGAACTCTAAAATAAAAATTTCACCTGTAGAATTATCACACACATCTTGAAGAAGAATATGCAAATTACAGGAAACCACCAGAGGGCGTGGATAGTACGTCACAATGACGAGAGTGTAAGAGAGGGGTATATAAGGAATAGGGCAAAGAAGTAAAATTGTTCACAAGCGCTTTAAAAGCCTTTCAGTGCAATAACCGCATAGTTATGGCACAAAGGAAGCATTTGGATGATTTTTTACGTGGTAGAATTATTGAACGACTGGAATGTGGACGTACCCAGCTAGGAGTATACGAGGAACTTGGAATCACCCAGAGTGCCATCTCCAGGCTTTGGCAACGATTCCAAGATGATGGTAATGGGAGTAGATGTTACAGCACAGATCGCCCCCGAGTTACAACGCCGAATGAGGACCGGTATTTGGCAGTTACTGCCCAAAGAAACAGACGGAGCACAGCATCAGACCTGTCTCGTAAGCTCTCTTCAGCTACCGGTACAACAGATTCAAGGCAGAACGTGTACAGACGCTTAGGGCACATTGGTCTATATGCTCGTAGACCTGTCAGATGTGTTCCACTTACCGCAACTCACTGTCGCCTGTGATTAACCTGGAGTGGAGAGCATGCATTGTGGACACCCCAACAGTGGTCTTGCGTGATGTTTTCCGACGAGTTCAGATTTAGTTTGCAGTCTAGTTCTCGCCGGACTTTAATATGGAGAGCGCCAGGTACCCATTACCACCAAGAGAACACCATTGAACGACACCATTACGGTGGTGCAGGATGGCTCGTTTGGGGAGGAATTATTCTTGGTTCCAGAAGTGACCTGCATGTTCAGAGTGTAACGATGACGGGCCACATCTATCGGGATGTCATTCTGGAACAACATGTACGTTTGTTTCGGGGCGCCATGGGTGCTGAATTTCTGTTTATGGATGACAACGCCCGTCCTCACCGTGCAAACATTGTAGACGAATGCCTTCAATCAGAGGATATCACCCGTATGGATTGGCCAGCATACTCACCGGACTTGAATCCAATAGAGCATGTGTGGGATATGCTTGGCCGACGAATTGCAGCCCGTCAACCCCCTCCCACCTGTGTACCGGAACTTCGGAGGGCATTGCTTGATGAGTGGTGTAATATTCCCCAAGATCAGATTGATAATTTGATACTCAGCATGCCTAGGCGTTGTAAGGCCTGCATTGCATCGTCCGGGAAACATACTCCGTATTAACCATCATACTAACCATTTTATGCTGTTTTTTGTAAATAGGTTCTTTTTTGAAATTTGCACCAGGGAGTAAAAATCGCAATTTTTATTAATTATATCAAACATATAGCATCTTTTTTGCTCTTTACCTTTTGTTTAATAAATAGACTTTACAAATAAGTCAAATTTGTTTTGCTTTTGTTTCTTTCTTTGCCTTAATTTGTGGGCATGAGTGTAGTAGAGAATAATATAAAAATAATGAAGCCTAACTAATTATTTAATTAACTACAATATAATCTGTGTCCCATATTCAAATAGACACGAAGCATAGTAAAATTTAAATAGCTCTTTTTATTGTATCAAATTATATTAAAAAATTCACCGTTTGAAAATTACACAATGCAGAAATAATTCTCCACTTGTGAGAAGTAGTAATCAATTAAGCAGATGTAGGAAACAAAGATAAGTTGTATTAAAAATGATTTAAAAATTTATTACTAAAACTAAATCTAGGCTCTATGCATCTCAAAATTAAAGCAGAAATTATAATTTTTATTTCAGGCGTATGTTCAATTTTTCTGCCTTCTCTCAAATGATTCTGAGTGTTGTACTAATAAAGTTAGAAGATATACAATTCACTTCAATCTTTAACGTAAATGCCTAAGCCACTTCGGAAAATGAAAATAAGCTTGACTGAATAATTAAAGTTGATGAAACAGAATACAATCGCATTAAATAAAGAAATAAGAATAAAAGCGAACGTGACGATGGAATCTAAAGCTTCGAGAATACATGACTGTTAATTTGCGTGTTTGCACTGAAAAGTCCTTTTTCTCCCCCTCATTCCAACAAAGTATAAAAGGGAAGTGTGCCCTGTTAAATTAAGTTAGTGCTTTAAAGTCCCGATAGGAACTCTATTATAGTCTAGTGATTATTATAGACAGATTTGTGATCAACTGATTTTGAGTTCAGTCTTCAATTATTTGCCTTCATTATACCAAAAGCTGTCTTGCAGAATAAAGGAGGTTGATATTATTCAAGTTGAACGGAACCACAAATTCGTATAATATTGATTTTAAGTGAGTGAAATCCTAATTCATCTAGAAGAAGAGAAAATTAGTAATAATAAGATTATACTATTTACCGTTAGCAGCCTGTGAAAGCTTTTAATTACTATTGTTTAAAAGGAGATACATTTTTTGTACAAACAAAATACTACAATTTTTTATTTCAAAAATATATTTGAGAACTTCAAAAGTAAAAATGCACCTTTTATGAAACGGGGGAGTTCGCTTATCGAATGAATTTTGATTTTTTTTTTCTCTAAATTTATTACCCTTTGTTGTTTTAATGCGCAGTTACAGTGAATAATATTTATTTAAAAAAATGGTACATTAAGACTTCCGTTTATTATCCTTTTTTTAAGTCGTTAAAGTGTTTGGTTTAATGGAATGTTTAATTATTTGTCTGAAATCCGGATTACTATAGTTCATGAAATGCGACATAATTGTACATAAAAATACATAAAGATAATTTTAAATAAATATAGAAATTTTCTATTACCATGCATATTGCTATTTATTCTGAATATAATTTTATGCATATTTTAATAAATTAATTATACTTGTATATTCAAAGATACTTTTTTCAAAATTAGAGGAAAAACTCATTAGGAGAGAAACGTATAAACTCTCTTTATTTTTTTATTTTTCGAATTTACTTTCATTCAAATAATCACAATAGCGTACAGCCGTTAGTTATGTAGCATCTCTGATTCTTATCTTTATTACAAATACTGTATTTACTCGAATTTTTTTTCGATGTTAATGCTTCTGAAAATCGAGTGAGGCTTAGAATCGAAGGCGAAAAAATTCGTTGGATGGCACAATCAGAGCAATTACAGGTTCATAAACTTTGTTAAAATGTTATAGTTTTGGTAAAACAACTAACTATTGACTTCGCATTAGTTTTCATTTTAAGTTTATTTTAATTTCGTAAAATTGGATATCGATAAACCATTTTACACTAATTTTCATTTTTCACAAAAATATGTTGAGAATTTTGGTGTGCGGCTTAGAACCAATGGCAGCTTAGATTCAAATAAATACGGTATTTTTTAAGTATTTATTTGAATACTGTTCGATTCTTCCAGTAGCGTTTAATTTTGCAATGTACCATTGCAAAGAGTTCTTAAAAGCAATCAAGCATTAAGAAATATTTCTGAAAACATTAAACATTTCTCATATTTCCGACTACGTAAATTTTTAGCTAATACTCACATATTGTGTGCTTTTAAGTAACTCTGAATTTTGAGAAAAACTTCTTAGAGTGTCCGTTTACAAACTGAAATAGAATATGCCGCGTATTTAGTGAACAGAAGATAGGAAATGTTTCACGGCCATTTTTGAATGCAGAACCATGCAAAAAAAATTAATAAATAACAAACAAGTCTTCCTTTTATTATCTAAAAAGGTTGAATGAAACTTATAGTTTTATATAGACTATCGTTCAGGGATGGCAAACCTTTTCGAGTCAACGTTCCATTTTTTCTTTAAGATGTGTTTAATGAGGTGTAGACGTGCCGTCACAAAATTTTTGACTTGTGATTATTGAGAAAATAACGAAACTAAATACTAACAACTCAAAACTCTTTATTTAAAACGAAAAAATACATTTTGCACTGTAGTAAATGTTTCATTTATACGCGTAATTCAAATTAAAGTAGCATTAGTGTGAGTTCTGTTGTGGGAGATTAGATGACAAATAACTTGTATTAGGATTGTAAGATGTTACTTTTAGCGGAATGCTAGCTGAATTAGAGTCACATCTGCCAAACGGTTTCTAAGTGAGTCTTTAACGTTATTCATGTCTAAAAATAATGACTCGCAGGCAGTGGCACACACGGGGGTCCGGACCCCTCAAAGCCCTTGATTTTTTCCGATTGATTATTATTCTAAGTATATAGTACGTAAAATTTAATTAAGTATGTATTATTAACGATTAATTTTATTAATTAATGCTAATTATTTATTCAATAATTAGTTTTTTACTGTGTTTTGTTCCTGAAAATCGACAAAATCAAAAGGAGCATGATACAAGAATGGTGAACTTTCGACCCCGGACCCCCTACTTGAAAAATTCCTGTGTGCGCTACTGCTCGCAGGTATAGGTTGATGAAAATATGGTTAAAATAGCATGAGCCAATTTCTTCTAACTTTTAAATGTATCTGGAACTGAATTCCATGTTTTCATTTCTAGCATTTTTACTTACATTGCTTGTTAATCTTTCTGTTTTAATCAATTCTAACTTTCTCCTCTTTACAACAAATTTTTGAATCCATATCAAACTAGGCTGGAAATCAATCAGTAGTTGCATTTCATTTTTTTTTAATTTACTACTAATCGAGTTGGGGAAAATTCAATTTATTAAATGAAGTTACATCACGATACATAAAAAACGTGAGCTTTTCCGATAATTCTTTGAACTAACAAAATCTCGCTGAAAACTGCGACAGATCACTCGCGTTTGTTCGTAATTTTTCATATTGAACTTTGTTATTTTAAATTAAAATACAAACCTTTTTGATCGGTGGCGTGCCCAAAATATTGCGTCACGTGACATCAATGGCACGCGTGCCACTGGTTCGCCATCCCTGCTATAGTGATACAGACTGCAACTTAGTTATAGTTTTGGTAAAATATATATATATAACTAACTATTGACGTCGAATTAGTTTTCATTTATTTTAATTTCGTAAAATTGGATATCAATAAACCATTTTAGACTAATTTTCATTTTTCACAAAAATATGTTGAGAATTTTGGTGTGCGGCTTAGAACCAAAGGTGTCTTAGATTCGAATAAATACGGTATTTTAAGTATTTATTCGAATACTTTTCAGTACTTTCTTCCAGTAGCGTTTAATTTTGCATTGTACCATTGCCATTTTCTTACAAGCAATCAAGAATTAAGAAATATTTCTGAAAGCTTTAAGCATTTCTCTTATCTCCGACTACGTACATTTTTAGCTAATACTCACATATTGTGTGTTTTTAAGTAACTCTGAATGTTTTAAAAAACTTCTTAGAGAGTCTGTTTACAAACTGAAATAGAATATGCCGCATATGTAGTGAATAAAAGATAGGAAATGTTTCACTGTCTTTTTTGAATGCAGAATCATGCAAAAAAAAATAAATAACAAACAAGTCTTCCTTTTGTTATCTAAAAAGGTTGACTTCAACTTTTTGTTCTACCTCTTACAAAAGCCGGTTGCTTCAAGGATATCTCCAATCGTAAAAAGAAGACAACATATATTGCTTAATACAACTGAATCACAACTTTCTTTAAAAGCAACGAATTTCTGTAAACAATTTTTTCAACTGTATTAATTGAGTAAATCAATGTAATCATCATCAAAACATTTGTGAAATCACTGTAGAGAGAAAGAAAAACATAGTTTTTTGTAGATTTGGTACAGACTGATTGATCGCTTATTAACGTCGTATTTCGAAGCTAGAAGAAACATTTAGATTTTGGTACGGAGAAGAAAAAGAGTTAATAAAAAAAGAAAAAATCCAAAGTCAAGAAAAGATCCAAAAATTTACCTTTGAAATTTATCAACAATCGGTATCTGTATATTTTAAAGTATGTGTTTGCAAAGTTACTACAGTATACCTCAATAAATTAAATTAAACCCAAAACAAATGCTCAAGAACATTATTTTTTAATTTATATTGAAATCATGTTTTACAGCATTATAATACCTGTTTTATTTAACTTTGGTAAGTTGAGTAAGCAGCCCTTGTTCAGTTAAGACGGTAGGTAGTTTTTGTTACCCCAAAACTCATTTTTCAATTTTGTGAAGTAAAAGGCAATTCTACTTTTGATGTTTACTTTTTTGTAGATACATTAGAAATATTTTATATAATTTTTAAAACACTCCAGGCAAGGTTAAATGCCTTTGTCACGCACCCACATTTTTTAAAAGATATTCCAAAGGATTTAAAATTAACTCCGATTCTTTAATTATACTATGAATCTGAACATTTCTAATTATAATACTGTCTTTATTTCTAATTAAAAACTAATGCTTAAATATATACTACACTATTCTGTGGTCACGAATATTCAAAAGGATTTTTCTCCAATTTCAAACATTGGAAACGGAAATATACGAAGCTTCTATTACTTTTTAATTAATGAAGCATATTGAAATGTCAGGCTTTATCAAATTAGGTAGGGTTTTTAACTCGTACCCTACATTTCAAAAGCTATATTAGCTGCTCATAAGGAAATCTGAATGTGACATTAACCTTTCGTCAGGCCCACCTCTGAACGTAACTGATTCAGGGGCACCCGGCTTGAGAGGCCACCGACCTCTTAATCAATTTTAATTCAAAATACCGGCAGAGCCGCCTTGGGTAAGGTTTAAGGAAAGCAAATACACCAAATTGTATGAAAAAAACCACCAGTTTAATGAACAAAATGAAGCTTAAACTAAAACAGCTAAAATTGTTAATTTGACACAAAATGCTTTTGCTGACCTTTCGGATTAACTGCGCCCGATGGAAGATTAAGAGAAAGTCGATTATGACTAAGATCAAAAAAATATTTTAGAAATATAGATTTAAAGATGCACAGGCAGATAATCCTAACAATTTAAATTATAGATGTGGTATGCTTTAGTTTTTTAGGTATATTTTTAACAAAGAATTACTGTTTTCTCAAAAGTGTACTTTTTAAAGAAAAGGAATATTTTCTTCAAACCCGCTCATTTACTCTTTGTGAAGACTTTGTACACTCATTAAATGCGTACAAATACATATTTTAAAGAAGGCTTTTTTTTATTGTCTTAAAATTTTCTGACTGAAAATGTGTTTAAAAATCGTCTTTTTTAGAATTTTATTACATAGTTACAATTAATGACTATTAAAAAAATTGTGAATGTTTTAGAATCAAAATATCTTACCAAAATGTTTTCAAAAACAATTGTTTCAGTTGAAAAATACACCATTTCAAGTAGCATATTTCGATGTCAATTCTTGTCCTAATGATCATCTGAACACGTGACTGAATGTGATTAAAAATACAGTAAAAATTGGAAGAATGCTACCTTCATCCAAAATTAACGATAGACTGATTTTATCTAGCTGCTGCCAGCAGACAAAGAAAGTATCGTACATTTGCGCAACAGTGAAGCTTTGATAAGAGAAAAACATTCGCTCACGGAATGCATATCTCAAACCATAATTTAAACTATAACATTTTCTTCCTTCCTCGGTGGTTCAACAGCCCAATGTGGGCCTTAGCCCTCTCAAGATTCCTTTTCTAGGCCAGCCTTCTTCCTGCTAATGTTCTCCAATTTTTAGTTCTCAAAACTAGGAGGTCTTTTTCTAGGCCATCAATCCATCTTAGATTTGGTCTGCCCCTTTTGCGAGTGCCAATTGGTTGGGAGTTGAAGACTTTTTTTAGTGGTGCGACAATCTGACAACGTAGTCTGGTCATTTAATCCGTTGTACTTTGATGAAGTTGACGATGTCAGATTCTTTAAATGAGTGACAGAATTCTAAATTTTATCTTTTTCACCAGGTGTCATTTTCTTGAATCCCTCCAAATGTAATTCTTGACATCTTCCTTTTTTAGATACTTAATCATGTTCTCATATGTTCGAGAAATGGACCCAATTTCACATGCATAAGTTAATACTAATCTTAAAAGACTTTTGCACAATAAAAAACTTTAGTTTTTCTTTCTTTTTATTACATTCGATTTCATATATTTTTATATTCCATTACGCTTTCTATTAGTCATTGTAATTCTCTTTTGGATTTCAGTAGTAAAATTCTTCCTTCCTATTGTTAATTCAACTAATTAATTAACTCATAAAGATTATAATAGTGAATAAATAATAGTAAATTTTGATAATTGGTTCAATTCAGACATTAAAACTTAATAAATGAGAGTTAAAGTTGTATTTTAACTTTGCATTTCAAAAAGATTAAAACTAATGAAGTTAAATTTTTCAGAATAAATAGAAGTTTATACACACACACAAACACGAATAGAATTCATATCCTTTTACATGTGTTGCTATTTAACCCGAACTATCTATCTCAAGTATTTAGAATAGAGTTTTTGAATCTATAACCCCTATAGAAGATAAAATCATTGAAAAACTATCACTTGAACGAAAGAAACAAAAACTACCGAGTTGTGTAACTATTTTGACTTTCGTAATATCCACAAACGATCGTAAGTTGTGTATTAGAATAGTATTTCATCCAAGCTGCCACCTTCGATGACAAAGTATGTTCAAAACTTGGTGCTTTGCTGTCACTCCATTCGCGATAGAGGTGACAAATGTTGTGAGACGTTCTATTAAGCTGATAGCAGTAAGAATAGATTCCAAATGAAGAATATAGTGATTTATTACACTTCTATATTAAAAATATTTCTTGAATTTTATACTATAAGAAAATCTCCAAAGTAGTTTACTTGATATGTAAAATATTTTAATTAAATAAACATGCAAGCAATGTTTCATGTTACTTCACTGGCTATTATTTAATTCAAAGTGCTACAACTAATTAGCATTACAAAAATCTACTTTGCAATATGAATATTAAAAAAATCTTCTAATCAGTTTCAGTAGTTTTTTTATTTGTTTCATTTTTAAAAATCTCATAGTCAACCATTTCGTATCCTTTTCAACTACTTCGCCACTTATTTTTAAACAATAGAACTGTAATTTTTCCTTTTTTTAATTGAAGTGTTATATTAACATTTTGCGTGTTAATAGGAAAATGCTCAATTTTTTCATCTCAGTTTTAATTTTTTTACTTATTTATAAAAGATATTTTAGGTTAATGTTAAACTATATAAATTTGATGAACAGTCTGAAAGAAAAATATTTTGTTAAAATATTGCACCACCACACACCACACCACACACAACAGAATTTTGAAATGTAAATTAGAAAAACATTTTTTTAAATTTAGTCTATTTTATTTCATTGTAATTTATATTAATCCCAAAAAATGTAGTTAAATTGATTAATATTGTAACAATTATTTTTACTTCAATAAGTAAGTATTAAGATTTAAGGCTCTAGAGTAGTGATTCCCAAAGTAATCTATACAGACCCCCAGGGGTCTATGACGACCTTCAAGGCGTCCATGCCAGCAAAAAAATAATTTGGGGGGTCCATGGTAGTTAGTCATGGTAAATGGGGGTCTGTGATAGAGGCTCTCATTAAACCAGATCATGACTCTAATTTTCAAAAAAAAATTGATCTAGTGGAAACCAGATTCTACCAATTTAACTGTTTTATTTACTAAATTTAATTAGATGTATTTGTGGTTACTATGTGGCAGCATAAGTTTTATTAAGACAAGGACCATATCAGCATTTCTTTCCAGAATTAAGCTATAGAGGTATAATTTTGGACGTTGCAAATTCTCTCGATTTATCACAGACAATCTGTCAGGACCTTTTACCCTATGTTCAGTATTTAAATGCCCTTTACTCAGATTTTGAAACTACGTTTGAGATTGCTTTTTTTATAGCAATACCACTGTAGACGATGAATTCATATAGTCACATTGAAGAAAAAGTCATATTACACTAGGAACTGATCAGAATAGGTCCTAATGCAGATCTTAAAATAAAATTTAGAAACGGATGTCAGCAATTTTGGCTTTAAAAAAGATAGTCCTGTTATTTGTCGCGAATTATGTAATATCATGAGAAAGTCTTTAATTGTTTTTCCTAGAAAGAGGGAGTTTGTGAGCTTGCCTATCTCAAAAACAAAAAAAAACTGGACGCTTACTAAAAAAAGGACATTTAGGGTTAAATCTGACTAGATTTATATTAAATGTTAAAAAATTGTTATTGGAGCGCCAGATTTCTCCCGCTCCTTAAAAGCATTTGCTTGTTGTTCAGTTATTTTATGTATTAGTTCATTAAAAAATGTGTAATTCTCAAGTTTTAAACGCTATACTTCCTACAGTTAGAAATTTAATTCTTTTAAAGTAAGTAGTAGTACCAGCTGCTAAAAAGACATTTGAATTGATAAATTTGCAAAAATTCAGGTATTAGGCTTTGAGAGGACTACCCGAAACTGAAAAACATGGCAGGGGGTCTCTGAGACAAAAAAGTTTGGGAACCTCTGCTCTAGAGCTAATTTTGGCTAAGTTACCCCTCTTTTTACTTCAGAATAAAATTAAACTAATTGTTTCAATATTTTTAATGTGCTCAATTCATGATGGTTACTTGAAAAAGGCAAATGCGTGTTTTCCATTGAATTCAAAACAAACATTCAATAAGTTGTACCTGTTGTTCTATTTGTGAGACATGGGTACAATTTCAAATGTTATAAACAAGAGTGTTCAAATATTATATACAAAACATTTCTTCAAAAGGGTTTTAAAATTTAAAAAAAAATCTTATTTTATGCTTCTTTTTAAAGTAAAATGCATTTTGTATACATATGAGCATTATTATTGTTGACAAATATGTACTTTTTAAAAGAAAATTTCTGTAAACAGAAAAAGTTGGCAACAACGAAGCGCATGAACTGATTAACTGGAAACACATGTTTGCTTTTAACGTGTTACTACGATGTCACGTGAGTTTTTGAACACATTGGCTTGAAACTCATGATTATCATTATCATGTGACTATGACGTCACATGAATTTAGCCCATTAAAATTTGATTCGAAAGTGACTCATACAAATGCTAAGAAGAAGACCATAGATGTTTCTGTGTGCGTCGAGAGAGGATGAGTTATTCATTTTCCTTTAATTATTTAATCTTTCATATTGCATACCAAAACAACGCAATAATCCAAGTTTTGACCAGTTTCTTAATAAGGATTAAATGATACACCTAACAGCGTTCACAAAAACAATTTAATTATAACAAGTTAAAAAACAATATGACTAAATTTTCTTACTCAAAATTAAATAAAATACAACCTCGCTTGTCTGTGAATCATGTTCCAGATGAAGATATAACGATTCCTTTAATGGTTCACTCTCCTTATAGAAAGTTTTTCTTTTAGAATAAAATGTTTTTAAAAAGTTTAAAATAAAACTCGCATCAAAAACTGAGTTTTTATCCACTTCTAATCTGTATTTTATTTAGAATCTTTTATATATATATATATATATATATATATATATATATATATATAAGTTACCAAAAAGGAGGGGAAAACACGGAAGAACGAAATGTTTCAGTTATGCAGGTAAAATAAATATGTAGCATCGGTTTTTTTTGTAATCAAATGCGCGGAGATTAATTTGTTCTGTCTATAAAGTCTTCTCATTATACCTTTTTTTATTGTTCCTTTCTCAACATACAATAAACTGAATGAAAAAAGGTATAATTTAAAGACTACATAGACAAAACAAATTAATCTCCACGCAATTTCTTTGCAAAAAACATTGCTACACATTTATTTTACCTGTCTAGCTGAAATATTTTACTTTTCCGTGATCTCTTTTTTAGTCTATTTTTTGTTTGACTGACTATATATATATATATATATATATATATATATATATATATATATATATATATATATATATACGTTTAAGGAAGCAATCGTTTTTTTACTGTTGAATTAAAATTACTTTATGTTTCCCTTTCGTTACCAAGAGCATTCCTTTCATTTCATTTCAAAATCTTCACAAGAGAATTAAACTGATAAAGAACCAGACATTTTTCATGTTCAAAATTCTCATCAATCTAAAAATTTTAAAAAAATTTTAAAAACTTAAATTTTAAAAAAATTAGCGAAACTTTTGTAAAAATCTGTTTTTGCTATGTAATCACCGACTATTCAGTTAAGATTAGATAATAAATTATTCATAGTAAAAAAATTATGTATACAGGGTGGTCCCAAATTCATGTTACAAACTTTTAGGGCAGATACAGGGCATTGTGCATGTATAGCAATCATTTATTGCATGGGAATGTATGAGCACAAGTGACGCGGTGAGGCACAAACACAAAAAATAAGAGACGAAAGGAAAGACAAAGTGTTTATTGAAAGCGTCGTTGACAAGTGTAATATTTACAATAACTGTTCTGCACATAAGTTATGTAGTCCAGCTGCAGCGCTCATTGCAGTACCACCCACTGGCAGCCGGAGAAGATAGTCTGCCGGTTTCAAAGCTGGTACTAGATGAAAATGGAAGAGGTGTAAGCGATTTTCGTCAAACTCTCTACGAATAGTCTGATGACTCACACTTACGTGATGAGCTACTGCTCTTGTACTTGACTCGAATCTATCAACCACAACGTTCAAGGTATTTTCTTCCAGGCTTGGGCTGCGTACAGTTCTTCGTCGACCAGCATCATGTCTGGTAACGTAGAACGAACGTGTTTCACGAAATTGACGATGTAGCCGCTGAAAAATTCTGTGATCCGGCTTTCGTCGAACAGGAAACTGCACGTGACACATTCGTAGAGCAGCTTTGTCGTTACCATTTGTACGGCCGTACATGTAATTCATGTCTGTATTTTCGGCATTCATAAATTTTCCCATAGTAGAGGTCAGCACAATTGCGAATGGAGCTTTCCCTTACTGAGAGGCATCATGTTGAACTGTGGCTAGGCATCTACTGCCTCCTACCGGCAATGCAAACAATCAATAACTCCATTTCTCTTTTCTTTTATTTTTGCTGTTTGCGCCCATACATTCCTATATAAAAAATGATTGTTGCACACAATGTCCTGTATCTACCCTTAAAATGTGTACTATGAATTCGGGACCACCCTGTATACACCACATTTTTCTTTTCAATTTGAAGTCTACTCCTCTATTATCCCATATATACATATTTACATTTAATATTGATTATATTAGTTAATAAATCCTTTCCAACCAAATCGCTGTAACTACCTAACCAAATGATAATTAATGCAAGCGGAATATCATTCAATAATCCGTTATAACCTCCGATAATTAATTTTGAATTAGAATTGAGGCTTGAACAAACGCTGAATACTTATAGAGACGTATTCATTAATTGTGAACAATCATATGCACACATAAAAACTTTGTTATTGAAAGTTTTTTGAGAATTGATGAAATTTTAATGACGGAAAATAACAATAAAAAGAGGATGTTAGAGTTCAGTAAAATCTAAATACAAATGTCCTTAAATCAGTGGCACACACAGGAATTTTTCAGAGAAGGGGAGATTCCAGAGTCTCCAAAGTCCACCTCATTTTCGTATTATACCCCAATATGCCACCAAACATATTCTTTTGATTTTATCAGCTGTCGTTAACAAAATACAGTAAAAAATAAATTTAATAATTAGCATAATTAATAAAATAAATTATTAATAAACAATAATTAATTAAATATTATGTACAAAAAACATAGAAATATAATCAATCGAAAACAAATCAAGGGCAATGGGGAGGAGGTTCCGGACCCTGGGACCCCCTCCCCTACTTGTGTGCGCCAATGGTTTAAATCGATACGTATTCATCAATAAATGGTTTTTGGTTCTTTAAATAAATACTCTTGCTTCGCTTTTTTATGTGTTTCAAAAAAATTAATTATTTTGTTTATTATAACTTTAATCTAAACTTTTTTTCAAAAATTATTTATATTTTTTTTTCTTGGAAACTCATTTTTCGATGACAAAGGGTTCACGTCTTTCTTTAAATCGTGATTTTTTTTTTAGCGATTTCAAACAATTGCTCTAAAAAAACAAAGTTCCAAGCTGCAAAACTATGCCTTAGAAGATAATTCTTCCTCAATCCTAGCCAAATAGCCACTTTTTTGTAAACTCACGCTCCATTTAGTGGCAACAAGGAAAAGTGAACTCCGTAAAATGATCTACTCGTCCTCTTTTTTTTCTGTTTTCCTTTTGTCGGATTCGGTTTCATTGTTTGGCGTTTCAAGTTGAACCTGAATATGATTTGCGCAGCAAATCAGTCGTGACATCCGATTGTAGAAACGTTGTTTCAAAGTCATTGAGTAGTATGTTTTCAGTTGTGGTGGATTGTTGATCAAATAGTAGAAACAGTGCCATTTTCTTTTCTGGAAACCGGTATGGGCTTTCGTGTGCGGAGTTATGTATTGCGGGTAAGCAAAATAATTTAATGCAATATATTCTTTTAACATCATTTTAAGTATTAAATGTTTTCATGCAAAATTATATACAAATCTATAAATTCGATAAAGTTCTGCTAATTATAGAAATATGATTAACATGTTTTTAAAAAGTTTAAAAACAGCAATGTGTATTTTCATTCATTTTAATAAATATGTTGAGTGAGTGAGTGAATATTAACGTCGCACTGTTGATCTACACGAGGGCTATTGGCGATGGACCACGTAATTTTTAACCGTGGTCAAGTGACGTGGACGACACCCCCTTTCCTAACTACCTTACCACACCAATGGGAGGACGTTTCAGCTATCGACAGATTTAACGTGCATCGCTACCCACACGGTGGGTCTTTAGTGGTACTGAGCTTGAACTCATGACATGCCTACCATGATCCGATACCTTGACCACTGGGCTACCGCGGCCCAATAAATATGTAGAAGGTGACCTATAAAAAGAATTGTTCATGTCAAGAGAATGTATATAAAATTAGTTGATATTTTTAAATGTAATGAATTATGTATTAAAATTACTGACTACAATCTGTTTCTGGAAAATATTATTCATAAATATATCTTTGATTTTGTATATATATAAATATTTCAAAATAGTTCAACTTTTCTAGGATGGTAATCCTTGAATTGAATATTATAAATGTCGATTTCATAAAAAAAAAAACCTTTTTCTTTTAAAAAGTCATATAATTATCTAAATATTGGCCCGATTTTATTTACGTGTGAAAATTTTATTATTATACACGTAATTTTTCTAGCTTAGAAAAAATACAATCTTACCGAGAAAAAAAAGTTAGAAAATATTTTCATACAACATGGCAACACTTCGAATTTTTCATCTGAAATTTTCTTTCGGTTATGTATCATTTTTACTTTCTTGATACATTAACCAGAAGTTTGTACAATTTTGCATTATCTCACTTATATCTACTTTAATATTTAGTAGTTTTTTGTGTAATTTTATTTGCCATTTAATTATATTAAATCTACTTGGTGAGGCTTAAATGCAATTATTCGTTATCTCATTGTCATTTTCTTTTTGTTTTGTCGCTGCCTTCTCTTAACATTACAAAATAAGTTAAAAACCACTTTCCTAGATAGAATATTATGATAATAATGTTAGAATCTTGTTAACTCTCTTCATTACTGGGTAGAAAGCAGTGTGTATTTAATGTGTTACTAAATTCTCTATCATGGAAACTATTTTACTTGCATGTAATATGTTTCATATTTCTTCTCTTGTATACCTAAAGAAAATGTGTGTGAGCTCGAATTCTATTTCACATTTAAAACTGCATATAGATTGAATTCATATAAATTTAAAAACAATGTTGATGTTTTTCCCAATAATGATCAAACTTGTTTTAGAAGTGAGCTAAAACAAAAAATAATAAATGGGGGATTAGTATAACTTAATTATACTTTAAAACTTTATATTGTGCTTTATAAGGTTTTATTTTTGCATTTTTTTAAATTCTAATTAGATTAATGAAATTATGGCTGCATTTCTTTTTTCCCTTTGATTTATTTATATTAAATATTAAACCAATAAATGTGATTTAATAATTGTATGCGCATTTATATAAAGGGAGGTTCTCTTTTTTTTAAGAAGCAAGAGTTTTTAAATCGAATTTTGTGAAGTATTTTTGCATAGGCAAAAAAAATTGAAAATTCTGTGAATTTTTCATATATGTAATAAAGGAACTTCCCTTAAACGATTTCTAAAAAAAAAAAATTAATATAACATTTTTGTGTTATTGCTTCAAACTCTACGGTGGGTTGGATAAAACCGTTAATTAGAGCATCTTTTACTTATCACTGGTATATGTTATGGTCGTATGTGAACTTACTAAGTATTACAGATACACACATAACTTCTTAAAAATTCATTAATATTAATGTTTTTTTAGTTAAAATTTTTCCAAGTTGAAGTCTTGTTCTTTTGCATTTGACGGTATTCATTTAGTAATAACGTATAAAAAATTAATATATTTCCCCGAGAATGAGAGATATAATCAAAAACTAATTCCTAATATGACTTTTCAGGATGCTCCAATATAAATCCTGCCCCTAAAATAAGCCATAATTTAGATAATCAGCCAAAGGTTGCAAGACAATATCGAATGAATAAATATTGCTCCAGCACAGCTTGGGGCTTCAAAAATATTGAAGTCTAACTGATTATTACTCTTGGTATGCATAATTTGCAATATAGAACATAAACAAGTTTTTATTAATGCCCCGATATAAGTAAAAATACTCTTAAAGGTCATATTGGTTTTAATAATGATAACGCGAGAATTTTATTATTACATACTCCCATTAATTCTGAAAACTAGTTAATCCCACCACAATTTAATTGGTTATGAAGTTTCTCATAACTTAACTTGTCCAGCATATTTAAATTCTCTTATGAAAAAAATAATAAACTCCCGTTACTTTGTAGGGTGTTGCTTAAGTTTTATTTACTTTCAAAATAATTAAAGTTGTCATTTAACTAATAATCTCATCAAATATGTATTAAATATAAGCATTATTTTAAAACTCAAGTTGTAATAATGGTCACTGTGTAAAAAAAAAGGTTTTTTTACAGACTTTCTAGTTTAATATATTCTAAATGGATTTCCATAAATGTCCCTCTTTTTCCATATTTATGACACTTAACTTCATATAACGATTTTTTTTTTACATAATGAGTTTTCATATTGCAATATATTATGTTTTTCTCCGTCTCGTGTCACAGAAATGTAATTAGAAATAGTCTGAGGTGCTTTTACGGCGCCATCTATTTTCTTTTCTCGTCACTTTACCATCCAAAATTTTTTGAAGCGTATTTTTTCTTTCAAATATTTTAAATGTCAAGTTATACATCTTTTAATAAATAACTCTTGCAGACAGTTGTCCCATCCAGTTATCAAATTGCACTTATTTGCTTCTATTGTAAGTGACAGATATTACTAGATGTTTAAATATCGATGTGACTCTTCCTCGCATGGAAAATCTAAAATAAATTCCAGGTAAAAAGGGTAGTTTAGTCTCCCCCTCCCCTTCTCATTCATATGAAATTAAATGAAAAAACTCGTTATTTTGCTTGAATTTGAGAACTCAGTAAAATAACAATGCACAAGAAAAAATATATATTCTCTCTCCTGCTTCGCATTTCTTTATTATTGAAATATTAAAATTTTCACTGTATATCTAAAGGTACTAATGAAAAAGTATTACACTTACAGAATAAATTCTTATAAGGATCAATAAAATTGATAAAAGCTTCTAACCTATACAAGGCTTCTTTTTTTGTTTATTTTTCTACTCTTTCCCCTAAGATGCGTTGCTGCAATCTCTTTACCATAGCATTAAAGGTAGTCTAACTTATACATTTAAATAATTAGGTTTTACTTTGTTTAATGAAAGTTGTATTAGAACAGTAATTAAAGACTTGAGGATCCCGAAGGAGCAAATGTTAATGGGGCTTTGCCCTTTATTATTTCCTCCAATTTTAACCACTTTTTCTTTTTTATGATTGATTATTTCCTTAAATGTTGAAATAATTTTATACACTGAAACAGAATGAAAAAAATTATTGATAAATTTCTCGCTGATGTGTTCCATCATCATTATTTTTTTATTTGTATTGAATCCTATTAAGTCACACACGGAAAATATGAAGAGTGTTGTTTGTATTCAATGGGCTAAGTTTACGTGGCGTCATATTCACATGATAAATGCAAGCCACATTTCCTGGCTATCAGTTCATGCGCTTCGCTGTTGCCAACTTTTCAAGTCTTAAAAAGTTAGTTTTGAATGCGATGTAAAAAACATATGATTCAAATTTGAAATATATTTTTAAAGAATATAACCTGAATGCGATGAAAAACGTATGATTGATAAATATAAATATAGCCCATTATATAAATATTCTATCGTTCTAATAATTTTTTTTAATATCAGCTTGAAAAGTGCGAATATAAATATCACTAGCGAAAGAAGTTTATCTTTTAGGTTTTCCTAAATAAAATCTTTTTATAAAAAAAAAAAAGTTAGAATATATTTTTCTTCTCACCTTTTTAAACTCGGAGTTAGCACTTTTTAGCTTCCCCTTCGTGATAGTAAGGGCCTTGCGTCGTATTGGAGTTTCATATGCGCTATTATTTAGAGGGTTGTAATTATAAACAATGATTCCTTCAGGTATCCTCTTCGTCCCATGACCATGATTTGCGATAACAATGATTTTTTTTACCAATAGCCTTCATGCAACTCCAGAGTGACTTTCATTGCAATTAATTAATTTCAACCACTATAAGATAATTAAGATGTTATTATAGTCATTGTTCCTCTTACGATATGTTTACAAAAACTACAGAGATTAAGATGGAGACCATCGCGATAGATGATGTACGAGTGAATTTATGGGTTTAAATCAGGAGTACTCAACCTTTTTTTCTGCCGGGCCACATACATACATTAGCTTTTTCACTCGGACCGCAACATGAGGAATAACGAAGGAGGGGGGTATAGAGAAATGCTTTATGACCAAGATAACATAGGAAATTTTTAAAATGTGGAAAATTGATCAAAATATTAAAACTCCTCTATTTTTTTAATTATTATTTTTAATATTTTTTTTTTATTTTTGTCACTGGATTTTTCTAAATTGGAAGCATTTAAGAATCACTACTTCTCAATTTCTGCTTCAGTAAACAGTTTCATATGATTTACAATAATTTAACAAATTTCAAAGGGTGCCTTTGTTACCACTGTGACATTACCACTGACAAAACACTTTTTTGCTGTTGTAAAGATTATTTAAGAAAGCCTATTTATCACCTCTCGAAAGACATCTTTGAGTAAAAGTATCATTGAACGCGCGATTCCTATTTACTGGTATTTTTTAAATACAACACTTTCGTGACAAATCAAACAATTACTGATTCATGCTTGTTTTTCCCTGCAGAATGGTCAACTTCCCAATTGTCTTGAAACAACTTATTTTCCTCGAATATTTTTCGCTTGCAAGATACGAAAGATAGCTAAAAATTAGTTCCACTCATAAAATGGTCGCTACTTCACTGTTGTCTATTATCACTAATCAGGAAAGAATATCAATTCGCACTCATATGATATCAACAGCAAAAATCAAAACTGGCATGTTTGATTTCTTTTAACAAAGACTTTTCCCGCCAAATTTTTATAAATAAAATAACTTTTCCGAGCAATGGGCCACGACCGGGCGACTTAAGGTATCCGACTACGTTCGGAACCGTTATTTTTCAAAAGCATATAAATAAATAATATGTATGATATTTAGTATCACAGAGATTAGAAAATGTACATAAAATTGTTTTAAGAATAGTATTATAATAAAAAATTATTTAAATGTAATATTTTGACAAAAAATGAATATAGACGGACCCATTTTCAAAATATTCTCCTTTTGTGAAAAATCCTTCTATTATAATATTTTGCCTGTATATAGCTCAGACCTCTGTACAGAGGCTCAACTATAATTTTTGAAATATATAACTTAGAAGTGGGTTTATCCATGTTTTCCGACAACAGAGGGGAGAAATTTTAAGAAAAAATGCCTATAATTATTTCAATGGGTTGTAACTCTGAAAATAATGTGAATTTTTCAAAATTCATAGTTGAGCCTCTGTACAGAGGTCTGAACTATATGCAGGCAAAATATTATAACAGAAAGACTTTTCACAAAAGGAGAACATTTTGAAAAAAAGTTATTCTAATTTAAGTTTTTGCCGAAATATTGTATTTAAATAATTGTTTTTGTTAAAATGTGCTTATACATGTATTCTAGTCTAAGTGACACTAAATATCACGAAAATTATCCATTTATGCGCTTTCTTAAAACCTCCCGAACGTAGTCGGATACCTTAGAAAGGCCCAGTGGGCCGCAGGTTGAGTACGCTGGTTTAAATCCTTATTTCACTGAAGAAGCAAAATAATGGGCACCTTCAGCTGAATTTCGCGCACATAGAGAAAAGGTTACGGAAGTAAAGCACAATTCAACTAATCAACTCATCAGTTGATCATAGTTATAATTACGACTCAAATTATTAAGAATGGGAAAAAAATTCTAAATTGCGAAATTGTGACCAGTAATCTTCGTGTATAATTCTAAAAATGGTTGTTAGCTTGGTATCAAATTATACGAAAATTTTGGATTCATCTATGGCGCAAAACAGATGAATTCTCAAGGTCGCATTATTTGCGACTAATGTTTCAGCCAAGTAGCGTGTTCAAGTCCTAAAAAGATCCATCTATCATAAGGCCGATCCATGGTAAAATCCTCATAGCTTGGACTTTAAGAGAGCGGGACGCCAATTAGGTTTCGTCGTCGTAATTTATCTGCGTTTTAAAATTACGTCCTTCGTCAACAGCCCTCGGGTTGCTTCGAAATACACAATAATCAATCGAGATTTATCTTTATTTATGCAATGTCGAAACAAAAGTTATTCTCAATAACTATTGCTTATCGCAGCCGGATAAATCCTAATATCACTCTCAAGGGATAAAGGGAGCTAATTTTTTATATAAATACATTAGTTATTTAATTTAATTAACTATTTAAAAACAATTGCTTCATTATTTATGTCGTTGATTCTTTGTCGTTATTTCTTACCGCGGAATTGCAAATATCATAAACTTTTACTACTATAGTGATGCATTAACGAATATAGTAATTATATACTAATCTCGAGTTGTAAGCAAGTTTCTATGCTTATTTACTTAAAAAAGATAATACAATTAATTATTAAAATTAGTAAAATTAAGAACAGCTATTTCATGTGTATTTTAAAATATTCATTTGCATTTATTTTCCTTTTCTCTCGAATTATAATTTAAAGAATCAAATGCCGAGAGAGATGCCATTTTGTTCCTTTCAGGTAATTAAATGAAAAATTACTATTGGCTGCAATAATTGTGAGACATATTAAAACGAGAAATTTTTCCGAAGTTTGTCATACATTTTAAGAAATTCAAGAGAATATCAAACCCCAATAAGTATTCAATTCAACTGCTTCATCATCACTGAAATAAAAATCTTTAAAAAGAGATCCAGTGGTCTCTATTTATTTTTATTTATCATAAAATTATATTTAAATAAGTGCAAATGTACTTACAGTCAACTCCTAATCTAACATATCATACTCGTGTGATGAAATAAAATCTTTGGGAGAATGTTTAAAGTAGTTTATTATTTAGTACAATAGAATTGTAGTTATCTTACAATAGGAAAACACACAATTAAGTTTTAAAGCATTGTAATTTTAAAAGATAAGAGTAAAGGTACAATATTAAAAATTAAAAGTTGCGTCATCACGCATTATGATTTATTTCTTGATACGCGATTACATTTGTTTTTGTCATCATATAACGTAGCAGCATCACGTGCTATCTTTTTTCCCAAAAGAAAATCTACGTAATTGCTCGGGTGTTGGTAATCACGCAGCATTTTTGAGGGGAGGGGGAAACCCTTGCGCGCGATAAAGTGTTATCAGAAATGGTACATATTTTTTTTTACCCCCGAGTCGCGCATTATTTATTTTAAAGCTATTAACATTCAAAAGTGTTGGTTTATTTTGCATAGCTCGTAACTGAAAATTTTTTGTGATCCTTAATATTAAAACATTTTTCACCCACTCATCGGGCTGCTTTAAAAATGGTATTTCGTAAACAAGTAAGAAATAATTTTTATACTATATAATGAACACATGAATGTCAAATTGAATGACAAAGGGAATTTTTCATTAATGATGAAGTTGAGTTATTTCATATACAAAATAAGTCAAGATTTTCCGCATGCGAAATAAATATCTAGCCTTTTGATATGCTAAATATACTATTCTCACTTTTCATATGTAGATTTGGTCTGTATTGAAGCTCAGTAAGTTTATGATATTTTGTATCATTTGTTACGTATCAAAAATTTTTGTGTGATAGTAATTTACTCATAAATTTTAAATTCTATATATAATATTCAAAAAATAGTTTGTAGCAAAAATTCTTACGAGACCGAAGTTATTAAGTAACTACTTGTTTTTTATTCGTCCATTAAATTTTCGTAAATATTTGACGCACATTCGTCTTTCTAATATTGTTATAGGTGTTTTCTTTTTAACGAAAATGCATGAAATTGTAAAGAGATATTTCGATACTCGGATGTTAAAAGCAATTTAGTGTTAAAATAGAATAATTTCTTCCGAATCTTAAGAAATGAAATATAACTTTTTTTTAACATCGTTTTTATATTTTATTTTTACAGTTATAAGGACCATATATCGAGAAAATAAGAATCGTTTGATATTTTTCCAGTTTCTAGAAGAAATAAACATAATTTGTTTGTATGCTTATTATTATGTGTATTGTATGCTTATATTATTAATTTGTGTGCATGTATGTCGATTACTAAATGATTTATCAACATCTAAGAATTTATTCATTTTTTAAAAAAAAATTTTTAAGCTTATATAAAGCGGAACTAATTCTTTGACAAGTAGGTGTAAGGGCATTTATCTTTATCTTTGAATAAATGACTAAGTTCCTTAAAATAATGTTTTTTTTAAAAAAATAATAAGGTAATAGTATTCGATTGATTGCAGAAATAATGTTTCTTTTAATGACTTTCAGTTTCTTTTTAAGTTACATATTTTTAAAAGTTTTGTGTTGATAAAAATTTATTTGTAAGATTTTGCTATATAAACTGCTAAGACTTTTTTTCATATTATTTTTATTTTATTTATTTCCCCCCTTTAAAAAAAGTGCTGTAAAAAGGATAAACTTTGATAGTTTAATGAGACTATAAAACCTAAATACAACTTAGAGCATATTTTAATTCCCACATTGGCATTCAAATAAAAATTTTATGAACTGGAAGACGAATTTGTAATTTCTTATTATGATGATGATCGATGATTAGTATAATTATGAATTTTATTTGCCACTACGTGTTATATCTTAAAAAAAGTAAAATACAATTTTAGAATTAACAATAATATGTTTGATTATGTGAATGTCATGTTTCAAACAAATTATATTATTATTATTATTATTATTATTATTATTATTATTATTGTTAGTATTATTATTATTATTATTATACAATCCATAATATCAAATGTTGGAAAAATCAATATTTATTTTAAATTTCATTAATTTTTTAACAATAAAAATAAAAATAATAAAATTTATTTTTGATATATGTTCAAAATAATATATTTTTACCAAAGTCTTATCCTAAATAAAGGTGAAAAATTTAGTTAGGTAAAAGTTTTATGAATAATTTTTTGTTGCGACACGCTGTTGAGTTATGATAACATTTTTAAATGTTCCAATTTTCCATTGAACATAAACGTAGAATTTTTCTCGTGGGGAAAAATCCTATTTGGTTTTTTGAAGTGGATCAATATTTAATTTATTCCATTCATTTTATCGAAATGAAACATACATCCAGGGACAAACTTGTATATTTCCACTTTTTCCTAATTATGTTCATTCTTATTATTCAAAAAAATATTATTTGGATTCCTGAAGTATTTAGTTTTAATAAATTGCTTTCTTGTAGATTTTTTTTTCGTTCCATTTAGCGCTTATACTATTAACGACTAAACACAAAAGCAGAAAATAGCCTTACAAAAATGAATAAATAAAAAATGCAAAATTGATTATCGAAATGAAACTCATCCGGTTTAAAAAAAAGATCCCCCTTTTTTAATTTAATAAAATATTTTGATGAATATTCTTTTCTTTGGCGTCTGTAGTCAATTATGAAATTCTAATGAAACGTTAATTAAAACCATTTCTTTTTTATTTGATGAAAAAAAAACCCGAAAGATTTTCAAAATAAAACTAATTTATTTATATCGATTCAAGGCATAAAACACAGGAGATAAATTCAGATTAAGAAATGATTACATGTATTTATAACAGTATTGTTTTTCTAGTTTTTTTCTTAAAAATGCAAAAATAATAATGTATAAATTTTATTTCCACAGGCTATATGAATTATAATTATTTCTACATGAAATTCTATCTTTTCATTTAACCTATGCCTTTTGCGTCGCATAAATAAAATTTTAATGTACATGTATATTTAAAAGCTGTTTTATAAACTAGAAAAACTTAGAAAAACTATTACACCAAAAGCCACATTCATGAAAAAGCGACGCAAATGAAAATGTAAGGTTATGAAACAATAATTCCCCATAATGTTATATTTATATTTTATTTAAGGAAATATTATTTTTTCTCTAATATTATTGTGTTTTCTTTCTATCGTAGAAAAATTTTAAAATGACATGTTTCAACTAGGTCTTGCCCAAACCCGATAAAACTTTAAAACCTGGTTTTCGGTTTTTCATTAAAGAAAAAACCAGTTAATCGATTTTTAGTCTTATGTAAATATAAAAGAGCTATAAATTAAAGATAATAAAATTATACAAGACAAAATTTAGATTTTTAAGAATTATATACTTAAGAATTAAGGCTGTTTTCGGTTAATGTTAAAGAATAGGACCCGAATTTGGAACATTTTTTCAGATATAAAAGAAATGAAAAATTAATATGATATTCTAGCTTCACTATCCTTTAAAGAGCAGTATTTTTTATCATACTTCCCATTTTTAACAGAGTTGATTCATTTTTTTCTGGTATAAAATGTGTTTCGTGTTTTTTCTCCTATATCGTAACGTTAAATGGGCTACGCCTTCCCGTATTAAAACGAGAAAGAAAATATTCAAGGAATATTTTGAAATTTTTCAAAACACTATATTGTTAACAAAAGTATGAACTAAGATATTGCAAATTTCCATGGAAGTGTAGGCATTTTTCTGTCTGAAAATGTGCTTCGCGTTTAGTTCAAGCTCGCGTACTATTACCGAAGACAGCCTTAGAGTTGTTATATTAAGTATTATATAGGAAAAGTTACACACAAAGAATTACCGTGAAATAAAAAACACAGCTCTCTCATTATTCCATTATGTAAAAAAAGATTTGAAAGTAGTATAAAATATAATTTCTAAAACTTGTTTTTTGTATAAAATAATATCTAAAGAAAGCTTGTACATCCAGCAAGTCAAATTTCATAGAATGAACATAATTTAGCGCAAAAATTACCGTCTGTCCAAAAACCTCACTTTTTGTTAACGTAGGTTGATTCCATGTAAGTGCATTTAGTACCTACTTACTTGAGATTTAATGTAAAGTATATATATATATATATATATATATATATATATATATATATATATATATATATATATATATATTCGGAGGAAGACGCCACAGTCAAGGATTTTTCGATTAGTATATTGTAGTACCATGAAAAAATGCACCTTATTTTTCAATATTTAATGGGCTCAATTCATGAAGTCACATGATAAAGACAAACGCGTGTTTTCCATTGAATTCAAAACAAACATTAAACTTATTGTACTTGTCGTTCTATTTGTAAAACTCAGATAAAATTTCAAATTTCATATTTGGGTACAAATGTTTAAATGTTAGGAAAGAAAGATTTCTTCAAAAAGATTTTTTTAATTAAAAAAAATCATATTTTATGCATACACTTTTAAATAAAATGCATTTTGTATACAATGTACCTTTTAAGAGAAAGTTTCTGCAAAGAGCAAAACTTGGCAACACCGGCGCGCGTGAACTGATTAGCTGGAAACACTAGATAGTTTTTATCGTGTGACTATAAAACTATCTGTGAATTGATTGGCTAGAATCACGTGACTCGCTATCATGTGACTATGACGTCACTTTAATTGAACCCATTGGTTAAGTATACAAGTTAATCCTCTTCTTAGTATGAAAATAAATAAGAAATTTAATGTTAAAGAAATTCATTTAATTGTGGCATCTTCCCCCATGTATGGGGAAGATGCCACCAGTCATGGAGTAAGAAGCAACACCACCACAGCAAATAAAAAAAATAAGACAAACATCAAACTAAATGTGAAACAGCAATAACTATAGAAAAACAAAAAAATTAAATTATTTCATAACTTGTTTGCTAAAAACGAATTTTCCTGCAGGACGGTCTACAGCAGGTTGAAGTAGTAGTCGACTTCAGCCCTGCACATCCTCGTCCTATGGAGATCCCCTATGTCATCCTCATAGCCTAATTATTAATTTTAATTATATTTTATACGATAATATACAGTGTTATAAAATGGTAAAAAAATTAAAGTTAATTTCATTTATTTCTGTACCATGTGGCATCTTCCCCCAAGTATAGGGGGCAGATGCCACACACGATTATTGCCTTATTGCTGCAGTGTTGTGCCCGTTTCTACATACATCGTATGTGTAACATTATGCGTAACTCACTTATATTACTCTAATATCTTAATAAAAATAGTAAGTACGTTTATGGACTTTAAATATGTTGAACAGAATATTATGAAAGTTGTACTCTCCATTTTAAATGCTTAAAAGATCTAAAAATAAAGCCGATGAAAGATAATTAATACAGATAAATTCACAGGCCACACTCAATGTCGGATCAGACTCCACTCATAAATTGCCATCTATTGACGCATAAAAAAAAATACTAATATTCCCCCGTATTACCTTATAGTATATTATATACACACAGGCTATTCATTTTTGAAAATTTAATATATTTTATTTGTTAATATAACAGAAAATCTCTGCGAGTTTGTTTTTTTTAATTAACATTCAAAATCCACTTTTTTCACTATGTTTTATATTTGAATTTAAATAAAACGTACAAAATAATTACTTCAGAAATAACAAAAGAAAAATAAAATTATTTATCACTTTAAAAAATTATATACTTTCGGTTTTGGGGGAAAACTCGGTTCTTGTGATTAAATAATTTTAGTGACCGGTTTTCAATTTCTTTCTGTCTAGTTTCAGTTTAAGAAGAGAAAAATTTGGATATAATTAACTGTTCAACTTGGCATTTTTTAAATTATTTTAGTCCCAATAAAAACAAACTGGCGGAACTTAAGAATATTCCTATACTATAAGACCTGAAAAGTGTCATATATATAGCAAGCTCATTTTAATGGTATTATAAGCGATGCGGAAAGTTATGAATCCAGCGTCAAGCCAGATATTAAAACCGCATCGTACATTTGAATGAATTTGACATTTTCCATAAAGATTGAGGCCTTATTTTTCCAACTGGCTAAATATTTATTTTCCATAATTTTCAAAATAAAATTCCGAAATTAATATTTTCTAGTTTAATTCCTTCGTGGGGTGTTATTATTCTTAAAATATTTGTACAATCATTTTTAAAAAAATGATTGTTTAAGGAGAAAAAATGTAATGTTTCACTAACAGTTACTACTTTTTGAAACTATTAACAATGAATTCGTAAAAATAATTCCATTCGTATTGCGTCAAAATATCATAGAAGTTTCATACAAAAACAAATATAAATTCAATACCTTTTCAGAAAATAATCGCTTGCTCCGTATATTAAATCTAATTTCCATTTTGGCCGTCTAAAATATCTCGCGGATTATGTTACACATCGTACATCCCTTTCATAGTTCTGTGAAGTATTTGCATAATATCGCATGTAAAATGAAGTTTTGGAAGGATAATTCCCCGATATCTCCTACTTTGAAATTGAATATTTAAATATAAATGCGTGTGGGATATGAAAGGATTATTTACTAAGATTTATAAATAAATGAATATTCAGTTAAATTTTTGCTTAAAGAGAGAGAGAGAGAGAGAGACGCATAAAGACGTTTTGAATAACAAATATCTGACATTTTAATGTTGAAATAATTATAAATGCAGAATTTTTGCCTGTCTTTTAATTTCTATGTCCTCTATTTAAACAACAGAAAAAAAGGTATATGAGTTCACATATTTTCAATTTAAGCTTTCTGGATGAAAAGTATGTAATGATATTTAAATCAGTTAAAAATTATACATTAGTATATTGTTGCTACCAACAGCAACTTAAAAATAGGATTCATTAAGAAAAACTCATATCTGATAATGTGTAACAAAGATACAATACATTTTGAAATTTCGCGGTATTAGCATTTTTTAACTATTGAATACAATTGTTTTTTATAATCTATGGCAAAGTTTTTTCTCTTCATGTTTAATCAGAACTAAAATATTATTATCGAACATGTTTTATTTCACATTCTAGAGTTTTCGGATAAGTTATCTCTGGGCTTGTTTACCTCTTTCCAATGTCACGGCTGATAGCTTATATTCTCTACTGCACTACTAACCCAGAATAAATTATGAATGCTTTTTTGAATGAAGATAGATAAGTTCTCATTTGGAAAAGTTACTCTTAGGAGTATTTTTTTAAAGTATTGTTTATATCAAGGGCAACATATGGCACGTGGTACCGTTCTCAGTGGCACTCTGCACTATTCTACAAGCTTGTCAATCTTGAGTGAGTGAAAGTTGATAAACTTATAATAAACCTTATTTAAAAAACATCTTCAGAATTATGAACATTTACAGAATTTTGAAAAAGTGTGGAAGATGATTCCAAAGATAAATTTACAGTTATTTTGTAAATTATTAAATGTCTGCAGGAAAGATTTAATTGTTTGAAAAGAGAAAATTGCTATACTCGCTTTGCTTTCCGTTTTTGGTTTTATATATCTAAGGAAAACATTTTGTCCTCATATGAAAAATATTTCGAGTCCGCAACGAAATTGTTTAACGGCCGAATGCTCAGAATTGTATCAAATTGAAAGTAACAAATTATACCCCTGATTTTGGGATAAGAAAGTAGTGATGCAAGCCCTAGGTTCGCATTAAAAATGTTATCTTTTTATTTAACTATAGTGAAGGGAAATACTAATATTTTATGTTGTCTATTTCTTGTTTAATATAAATACGTTTAAAAATACATAATACATGCACAATTTTAATTTTTTTTTGTTGTTGAACAAATAGTTATATTTTATGCTGTTCATTTTATGTTAAGAAATATGTTTAAAGGATGCAAAAGTAATATATAATAAAACTGTAAATCTATATTATTGTTCTCTATTCTCTAACTCTACATTCATTATTGCGGGAATCGAATTGTTTCAAAAATGTCCTACTGTATGGCACGCTGAATCATATTTAAGGATTGGCACGCCACAGCTAAAAGGTTGCTGGCCCCTAGTATATATAATGATCGTATAGTATATTGTGCATAGGGCAGTATCGTGAATATAGTGATTATTAACATGGAACAGGGTGTCACGCGTGCTTCCACTGAGTAAAAAATTGGCAACACTCACCACAGACTGCCCCTCATCCTTCTCCAACTTTTTATTACAGTCTTATCGTGATAAATCGCATATTATTGACGCTGCGTCTATATCTCGATCAGCGTCTCAGTTGTTGCTAGATAACGTTTATCGTGAAACATCTTGTTTGTTTTTATAAAATAAACAGTAGTATTTTCTTTTTTATATACTGATTTACTTTTTTTTGTTTTTGTTTATTTACTTTGATTCTCTGATTGTAATTTTGGTCTTTGATTTTATCTGTTTTTGCCCTTTATATTTTACCTTAATTTTGCAATATAGTAATGTTTTTAAGGTTTTATAATGCTCTCACGAGGAAATCAATGAAAATGACTTAAAAATAACTTTATTCGTTTCTTTAATAAATATACATAATATTAAAAAGTATTTGTTGGGAAACCGCTCCCTGCTACTTATCTCAACTTCAAATACCACAATTTGATTAAGAAACCTTGATGTAGAATAAGGCTTTTTAGTCAGGGTTCCCATCAAAGATTTAAAGAGTTCATTTAGGTTGTATGTGGGGGGGGGTCACCATTGTATGAGGTTCTATAATTAATTCTAATAACACTTGTAAAATGATTCCAAAATAATAATTACAGACAAATCTAAGCCTTTCAAAGAATTAATGGAAATATAAATCATTAAATAGAATCTCAATAATGTGAAGCTAAGATTACGTAAATTCTGTCATGTTTCAAATATACATAAATATATTCCCCATTCCTATTTATTTCTTTTATTTCCATCTATTATAATTTACGAAAAAACATGTAATTTATAACTTTTTTTTTAAATTCTGGCATTTATTTGCCTACAGTTTGTTAATTTTCCAACAATTAAATTAAAAGGTTACTTTTGAAAACCATAATCTAATACTAGGTTTTAGGTGCACCATCAAAAAGAATCACCTCTAATAATTTTTACACTTCTCAAAGAAGATGAAAAACTTCATATCTTAAAGGCTTTCAAGGATTTAAGTCTATTAAGGTTCGAAGGAAATTTAATTTTCATCTAAGTGTATCAATCAATTAACACGTGATCGACATCAGAGAGGTGCGTGCCGCTTTATACCAATGCTTTGTACCGATATAGTAAGCTAGGTGGCCATGAATGTGTTTTAATTTACATTAGTTAACTTAGTTAACTAACTACTAAGAAATTTCAAAAGCCTTTTTTCCCCCTCGTGTATCTGATTTTTCATCCTGCAAATGGCTTAATTTCAAAATTTATAAAATTCTGTTTGATAGTATCTGAGCTTAAGAATTTTTAAAATATGAGCCCTTCATATGTTAATTGAATTTGACGATAAAAAAAATTTCAACTCAATGTTTTTTAAAGACATTTATACTAATTAATACCTCATTATTTTCTAACATAAATAATTATGAATAGTATCATTTTTATTTAAATTCAGTTACGAGAAAAAAAAGAATCAATAACATGCCAAATCTTTTAATATTTAGATTTTTCATGCCATAGAAACCGTTAAATACAAAGTCTTCAGGTGAGTGTGTTGAGGTGGAAATTTGGAGAAAGAGAATAAGTGTCGACTTCATCTCTTGATCTTGATTCAAAATTGAGAAATAATATCCCTCGTGTAGCTTCAAGGTTAGCGACATCAACAAATAATCAATAAATTAAGACAAGAATTTTTATATTAGACTAAAATGTTTGCTATCTGCATGATTTTACATTTTGAAATTTCGTTTTATGTAACATTGAATATAGTTTATACGAATAGTCCTCAACACCCGTGCAGCCGACGGGTGAGACGATCCGTTGAATGATGATACCGGTCCACCAAAAAACCATTGACTTATTTCTTTGGTGTATTTCTTTTAGATTTTTGTGATTTTCCATAGAAATCATTTTATATTCCATGTTTAATCATTCTATATTCAATTTTTTGGTATAACTATTCTGAAGGAATATTTAAATATAATTAAATTAAAACTATTAAATCAAAAAATATAAACAATCAATGCCCCCCTCAATGGGCCTCGATAAGATTATCAAATGTTTGATTGGTCCGTGGTGATAAAAATTCCGAGCTTTGGTTTACACAAATGACACAAATTCATTCATTTGAGATTTTAAGAGATAAATACCAAAAACAAAAAAATGTATGGTGGTATTTGCTTGATTCAGATCCAAAGAAGTTCACACTTAGTAACGTTAATTGAAGAATATAAAAGTTCAAAAAGAATCTTAGGAGCTTAGGATTGAAAACTATCCAAGACAGTCATGCACAAGTACTTGATCATGTACAAATTAAACCTCTGTATTATTTGCTGCGTGCATCAGGATTTCAGTTGAATTGTGTAAACTTGTGGGTTCTTTTCTGATCGTGTTCGCATTGTGAATTGAAAATAATTGCAGACAGGGTTTTGTCCCACTGTTTATTCCACACCTTCTATGGGACATTTCTTAAAATAAAGAATATATTGAGATGTTACAAGATTACGATACATCGTTCAGCCGTCTCTACTTTTTACAACCCCGGTTTTCTTCGCCACCGCTCTCTCTCTCTCTCTCCCCCGTTCCGACCTTTTCTCCTCTGTCGTTGCCAGATTCTTCTCTCTATATCCTCTCTCGTTCGACCTCTTGCCAGGTGCAGGCAGCGGTTCCTTACACGCCCCACCTAAGAGTAAAATTTGCCCCTTGTGGCTGATTTTTACCATATCAGACACCAGGTTGTTCTAGGGAAAGTTCCTTAAAACAAACACATGAAATAATATCAATAGTTCACCCAATTGAAATAAGTGACTATGTTCCCAGAAAGATCTAAACTGTAATGGGATTGCCAACAGAAACATAGAAAACACATTATACAAAAAAAACACTAAATATATAATTACAGTTTTTATCTTAATCTAGACAATGTTTATTTCATTAACTCGTGAATGAATGCTCAATGAGTTCACTAAATCCATATTAAGTACACAGTAAAAATTTTCCTACGGCTCTAATTTGCCTTTGGCCGGTATGATTTCCGACCCAACCCATCTCACCCATTCTAATACACAGTTACTTTGCTTTACACGATTTTTCCAAATTTGCATCAGAATGTCTATATCGACTATTCGAGATACAACAAACTGCTCTAACATTCTTAAAACCTGAGCCGTTAAATTACATCCATAAGAAGTGCATGCAGTCTTAAATCGCATTTCTTTAGTCATGTAAATTCCAAACGACATAACGCACGCGGCATAATTCTTCGTGAGAGAACGACAAAAATACCACTTCCACAAATCCAGTACCGTGACCCACGATACTGCGCTATTCTTTTCTACAAAACCTTCCCTTTTCAACAAAAGATAAATCTCGGTTTTCGAAAATATGCTTAACAAAGCTTCACAGGTTACCTTCGCCCTGAGACTAGTCACTGTCATAGCCTCGCCCCACCTAGGGTGCTGATCAACCAGACATAAAATATACGTATGTCCCTTTGAGCTTGGCGGATGAATTGGACCTATCAGATCCATATTCACCTTTTGAAACGGCAATTCAGGCCTTGTCACAGGTGTAATGGGTGACCGGTCTTTAATCCTAACCGATCGAGTGAGCTGACATTCTTTACATGACTCACAAAATTTCTTCATATTGGCCCTTAGACCCTCCCAAAATAAAGAATACTTGATTCGTTCAAGCGTCTTCTTGGGACCCATGTGACTACTGAACACGGAAGTATGCGCTAGTTTCAACACCTCAGTTCTTCTGCACTTCGGAATTGCCAGTTGCCCAATACTCTCCCCGAGTATTTTATCCCTACGAAATAGATACTCATCTACTTCGTAGTAGTTTCCTTTGCCTTCCTTAGCATACTTCCAAGCCAATGCTAACTCGGTACAACACTCCTGTTCGGAACGAAAACTATCAGCCACCATGCTTCCTTTATCCATCTCAGCGGTCACCTCCTCATCCTTAGTACCCAATGTTCCCACTTCATTCCGACATGAAGTAATATTCCTTTGAGAATCCTCAATGTGCTCCTGTGCTTTCTCTGGCAGAATACCCGATGAAACCTCGGTTTCATCTACATTTCCTGAGTCAACCCTCAGGTCCTGAGAGCTTTGAGCCAGTGAATTCTCTTCACTCTGGGCTCCTCCCAACATATCCAAAACCTCTGGTGGAAGCAACACGTCTTCTACCAAAACTTCTGCCAAAGCACATAACACTTGCTGGTGCACCACATTAACCTGGCCACCGGTAGCAAGACCAATTGGAATGTATACTAAAGGACATTTAACCGCTGGACCGAAAATACCTTTCAAATAAATCGTGGAAGCTCCTTCAACCGATATTCCAGGAACTAAGTCTTTCTTGATAACAGTAATTTCCGTACCAGAATCCAATAAAGCATGGACTAACTTCCCATCTCCACTGATAGATGTTTTCACTAATTTACTTAATTTGTCTTCAATAGCCCGTCTAGGAATGACTTTACCTAGCAAATCAACTCTAGCAGCTACCGTCCCATCTACCAATTCCGCCCCTTCTGTTGACACCTTATTCACATTAAGTCTTTTATTATCTACCTCTTTGTTTTCGGACAATCCCGCTTAAAATGTTTATCTGATCCGCAGGTGAAACAAGCGAATTTTTTAATTTCAGTTACTTGACCTTTTTTAAAGTTTTTCCTAGAAGAAAAATTATCTGACTTTTTTCCCCAAATGGCTGTTTACCCCAACTACCATTAAAACTTCTCTTTTCACTATCATTCCATTTAGCTCTCTCAGGTTCATCGTAGGATTTCCCTTTGGAAGCATAAAATATATCACATTGTTTGCCCAAGTCCCTGGGTTTGTACCATTCTTCCCCTTGGAGCACACCAATATGGGTCGCCGTCTCAGAATCCAACATTTCAAACATTTTATCTGCTACGATCAGTTGATTAACTGACTCAAAATCATTCGCTTCTCTTAACTTACAGTAGTATAACCACATCGATGTTAAACGGGACGCGAACTGAGAGAAAGTTTCGTCAGAGTTACGTTTGGCTTTCTAAAATTTTCTAAACATATTTTTGGGGTGAGGGTTCATACTCCTTGAGCACAACCTGTTTTAAAGATTCGTAATCGTTAATTCTTCTTCGCCTAGGTTAACTAATAAGTTTGACACTTTGTCTCCTAACATGCATAACAAAACCTTCGGTTTTAACTCGTCGCTAACCATTTCACTTGCGAAAGCCTTTTCAAGACTAGAAAAGAAATAGTCCCACCCGTCTGATTTATTGGGTACCTTTACAGTTAAGAGCCTAACCATTTTAACTATTTCATCTAAAGATTTTACACGTGAGGTTTGACCATTATTTTGAGTAGCACTCTGATTAGCGTTCCTAGATAATTCTATTTCCAAGCGTAATTTTTCAATTGATAATTGTTCTTGTTCTAGTTTTTGCTGCTGTTCTGTCTCTAACCTTTCAGCTGTAATAGCTTCCAATAACTCTTTTGCCTCTTCCTCCTTGTAATATTTACTAGAGATTATTAAATTCCTTAAAACAATTTTAGACATAGACGGATCAGGTGACTCATCTAAGTCCCGCGCTAATTGAATTAAGTCAATTTTCTTACTTCTAATGATAAATGCCCTTTTTAATCAAGCTAAACCTAATGCCAAATTACCTTCTGACAAATTTAACTACAAACACTTAAATGACCTAGTACTATATATTTAACAAGCAAGAAAAATTCTACTCATTTTTTCTAAGAGTACTCAAATTCAGAAACACAATACGAAATATGTTTACAATAAAACTTATATGAGACACAGTTATTTGTTACTAATCAGAACGCAGAACCTTTTTCAAAAAAAAAAAACACAATTAACAACATACTTTAGCTACATTACCATAGAATTATTTCTCAAATCATAAATCTACTCTTAGTTTCTTTTTTTTTTAATTAAAAGAAGAATCTTATGCAGGAAACAAAAAACCAATATACATATACATCCTAAATTACGAGCAAAGGAAATAACCTCAGATTGCATTAAACTATCAACTAACTGACAAATTGCAACACTTTTACTTAAAATGAAAAACTATCATATAATATTAAAAAAAAACATGCCATATTCTGAGTCATAAATAACCTACAAAATCTCTTATTTACAACATTTTAACAGGAAGTCCGTCTACTTGAAATACATATACACATTTTTAATTGATATTTTTCACCCACTCAAACATACATTTTTCGCAACCATTATTTCAAGATAAATTAATCTAATTCTTTTTTTTTTTTTTTTTTTTTTAATTCTGCAAACTGAATTGTTATGCAAAAGACTTTCTATGCCCAGATTTTTAATTTTTGAGACAACTTCAAAACAGTAAAGAATGATGATAAAAAAGAAATTATAGTTTAACACTAGAACTCTAAATACCATATTTTACAACTTTTAAAATGATACCCTATCATTTCCAGGTAAAATAAGTACACAATTTTCTTATTTCATCTACACAATAGTCCAACAACATAGAATATTGCAATAAACCAATGAAATTTTCTTTTTTCAGATATATCTGCTTTTTCTATTTTATTTTTAAAAAACAAATTAAATATGACTGCATCCCATTACTCTTTTAAATATTCACACAATATTTTAACTTAGGGGAACAATAGCCACTTACCTCGACATGAACGCTGTTTCTGTACTTGAACACTACTGGGATTTCCTTCGTTGTTTTCAGATCACGGCTCCATTCATCAGAAAATGAAGAAAAATACGACATCTGTTCGTTCATAGCCCAACTCGGCAGGTGATGGTAAAACTCCATATGAAGAAGGTCTTGTTTTGTTTTGTTTTACTTGAAACTGCTGCAGGGCAATTCCCGGGATGCACGTGGTCATCAACTTGAAGATACACTGCAGGGTTCTATTTCCTTTCAAACCGAATGTCCACTAGAACCTTGTTCACAATTATGTAGCACGAACACCGATCAATTTGAAATATTTTGTTCCTTTAACTTTTGCTCCATTGCATCCCACTCCTGACACCAGTGTAAACTTGTGGGTTCTTTTCTGATCGTGTTCGCATTGTGAATTAAAAATAATTGCAGACAGGGTTTTGTCCCACTGTGTGTTTATTCCACACCTTCTATGGGACATTTCTTAAAATAAAGAATATATTGAGATGTTACAAGATTACGATACATCGTTCAGCCGTCTCTACTTTTTACAACCCCGGTTTTCTTCGCCACCGCTCTCTCTCTCTCCCCGTTCCGACCTTTTCTCCTCTGTCGTTGCCAGATCCTTCTCTCTATATCCTCTCTCGTTCGACCTCTTGCCAGGTGCAGGCAGCGGTTCCTTACAAATTGCATCTATGCAAAATGGGTATCGATTTAGATGATTCTGAATCAGGGGTGAAGCAAATAGAAGCCCGCATGGTCAGTCAAAAAGTCCACCTTGAATCCATATTTTTTTCCCACGAGAGACCAAAGATTCGCATATATTTTCGTCTTGAACGGCATTGAAAACACGCATACGTGAACGAAAGATTTTTTTAACTAGTAAAAGTAACGAAAAACAGAAACGAGACTTGTTAAAAAGTATGATAGGGTACATATATCTTAGTAAACTTATTCGAAAATTAAATGTGCTTGCAACTATAGATGGTATGAAATTAGTCCAATAAAGAAACTGAATAAAACTGCCAATAGTTTATATAACTTATATTTTTAAGAAAATTCATTCCTTTTCCGAGAGGCAAAGTTAACTAATGAATACAATCATTTTAAAAAGGTGCTGCCCTCCGGTATTTTCCGCTTTCACAACCAAAATATTGTCCATCCCTATTCTAAGGAAACTTAATTATGGCATTAACTAACATAAATAATTTAATTAAATTCCTGAAAAATCTATTCTCATTAGAGAGCTATTGTTTACTTAGTTATTTTCCTGAAATACAATTAATTTAAATTTCAAAATACATAAAACTCTGCTCAAAATCTTTTGACTTATAAATATATTTAAATAATACTTCCATTCATGTGTTAAATATTGGATGAAGCAAAAAAATGTATTCAAAACTTTTCAATGTAAACAACAGATAATTATTTTCTGATTCTGAAAACGCAAAAAAGCGACAGTGTTATTTCAAAAATGTAAAATATTAAATAGAGTTGCAAAAGGAATGGAACCGATGGATTACTTAGTTATCCTGTATTCTGAAATCTCTAATTCCAAAATTTGATCTTAATATCCCCGTTCGTTCGGGAAATGTTGAAAGAAGTTCGCTCAAAAAAACTCCTTTTAACGAGTTTTGTACTAGCTTATGTTATTTAACTATCAAATTAAAGTTTTTATTGCGCGATGTTGGAAAACGTAAAAAATATTATGAACGCTCCGTTGTTCTTTTTGAGCTCACAATATAATTTTCTTTAAAAAGCTCATGTTGCATTAAAAATAATATAATAAACTCAAAAAGAGTTTAACTAAAAAAAGATTGTAGAGTTAAATTTGTCACATTAATTTCTAACTAATACTTTTTCCATTAAAGAAAATTAAATATTAAGACTTGCAAAATAATAAATGCTAATTTTTCCCTTGAGGACTTAAAACAGTATTGTCACTCTCCACTTTTTGCGTGTACTTTTATAGAATCCAATTTTCATTTGCATGAAACGTCCAGGGAGTTTTTTTTTCATAATTCATGAATTAAATTTCAATTAGTTTGCTTTTAATTTTTTTGACTTTATACTTAATGGAATTTTTTTTTATTTATCAAAGAAATTTATAGTTTCCGATTTTAATTATCGTTCGATATTCGTTTTTTTTTATTCCAAAATCATTTAATTCGAAATTAAAATGCAAGTTAACATACTAAAGCGTTAATTACTTTTTTTAAAGGGCAAAGTTATTTTTCAATTCATTTATTGACAAAAAAAAATTTAAAAGCATGTTACAATCCGAATTAATAAATAAGCGTATAAATAAAAAAATATTTCTAATTTTTCAAAAATCAAGAAGATAAAACAAACTTTCACAGGCAGTATTTTTCGTTGGTGATAACTTTTGAAAGCAAAAAAAAATCGGAACTTTAAATGTTATTTCTATGAGATATATCCGTACTTCGTGGATAAACCTTCATTTCTAAAATTAATGTGTGGTAAAATATGAAATTAATCCATTATATACGAATTAATGGACTAAAAACACTTTAAACTTGGGAAATAAAAATATTATGTATTTTGTTTATTAATTAAAATGTCTAATTTTTCATCAAATTATGAACATTCGACTACTTGAATATTAATATCTCGTAATTTAATTTTCTTCAAATTATCATTTTTTTAAATACTCAGAAAAAATACTGTTTTTTCATTTTCATAAAGATTAATGAAAAAGTTTTTTTTCTGGGGAACTAGGACTATCTTTTGAAATCAAGAAAGTAACTGTTAAGTAACATAATGCCTCTATTTCTGGTTTTCCTGTCTATGACTTTCTTAAAGTTTGTGATTCTTATTCCGTGGCCTCGAAAAATGTATTAGAGGAAACGCACTCACAAAAAAATTTAATCCACAGTTTTTCAGTAAAATTTCAATCTTCGGTCAAAACACGTATAATAAAGTTTGACACGTGAGAAAATAATTTACCCCGATCTTTCACTGGCTTTTTTCAAATATATAACTTTTTTTCTTCTTTTTTCACCAAGCAAATTTTCCCTTTCAGTGGTTTGCGAGAAGATAGCCTCACATAGATACACTGGCGTAACGTACTCTCCCGCAACCCTCGCATTGCGGAGGGGGGGAGGGCAGGGACTCTTGGTTACACAAAGCTTGACTGACGCCAAGTACGTATTTGGGCTTGAGGTCCAAAACTTTGCATAGATAGATACAGACATACTTTTGTTCACTGTGAAATTTTAATAATGTAGATAAAGGAAGATCAGTACAAAATGAGTAATGACTTCATGCAGAATAACAATTCCCCTTCCCACAGTTATCGTTTCGTAATAGTAATAATCCGCTGTCTTCATTTCGCATCCCACAGATCTCTTTTCGTGGTAACTGTAATTGACTTTCAGCTCCTTTATAAACTAAATGGTTGTCCCAAGGAAGGTAAATAGTCCCATTTCCAGCATTTAAATCCGGTAGTGTAGTTTAATTTAGTCTTGGTAAGCCCAGTTAACGTACCAGAAGTTTTGGTCCTTGTAGTATGGTTCTTAACACCTATAACAAAAGTCTTTGGAGTAGAGGAGTCGAGCGTTCGTTTATTTTAATTTCTGGAGGTGATTGTTACCAAGTGGTCATGGGCAAGAGTTCGTGGCCGGTGTTGTCGTGTCGCAGGCTCGAAACCTAGAGCTTCTGAAAATCCGCTGAGTAGTTAGGCAAATGCGCGTTAAGTCTATCGAGGAACGAAGTCCTTCCTTTGGCGTGGTGTGATAGAAGGGGTTTCCATCTCAGGAGTCGTCATCATCACTTGACCATGGTTCAAAATGACGAGGTCCGTCTCCAATAATGTTACTTCACTGAGCGATTTAAATTAAAATCGTTTATTTCAGAGTAAACTTTTTGTAAATATCTTTATTTTGAGCGATTAGGTAGTTCACGTCTCCGGGTGCAATCGATGCGAAGATAAACATAGCCAATCTTGATCAAATGCGTATAGAAATAGAAATACTGTCCGTGAGGTATTGGTGGCTTTATCATGTCATCAAAGGTTAGAGCGCGTAATGCATTGTAGGCATTGATTTTATGTGACAAAAAGAGTACATTCAAAATATTTTTTCCGAGGATATTGGCTTACAAAAAGGTGGCTTGAATTCGTGATAATGGAGACTCAAATGGTAAGAGCAAGCTAGTACTTTAAATGAGAGGAAAAGAGAAACTTTTTCATTTTAGGACAGATTGATGGTTTATTTTCAGATAAACTTGGTTTAAGCCATGCGATCGATTTGGTCTGTAATATATATCACATCAGTCTTTGTCTTCTGATTACAGAAACATTTCATGTTTTTATTCAACATCAGATAAATTTTCAGGATATTTTCTTTCAATGAAAATGCCACATGCAGTAAATGTAATGAATACATGAATAATGAAAAGCTATACAAGTAATTGTGAAAGATGATCTTCCTTTTCGTAAAGAATTACAATTTAAATAAAAATCAAAAGAAAATATTATTCAAAGTCTTAGCCTAAAACGAGGCAAAGCTTTTTGAACTTATTAGATTTTTATATAATATATTTTTAGATTAAATATCTTTAACAATAGTTTTTCAGAATTCTTAAAATTTTATTGAAAAATATGTTTTAAATTCTTTGAAATGATGAACTTGTATATTCAATCGAGCTAACATTTAATTTATCTTGTGTTTCACACAAAAAAAATTTAAAAAACCTAAGGTGGACCAATTCTATTTACATTCAGGCTCATTACTCAAATTGTAAAACCGTAATTTACATTTATCATGTAGTTCTATTTTTTTAAATATATTGTAAGTAGGCAAAAAATAAATTTCAAATTTTACTCTCAGCAAATTTATTGTTATCTTCGGAACTATTTGTCTTTGATGTGTTCCCACATAAGAAAAACACCATTGTCTCCAATTATCAACAAGTACATAAAAAAATGTCTCAATCTGTTTGGCATCAATTTGGCGACCATGATGGCGACTTGGTGACCATATGGATGCTTCTGGAAATTATTGGATAAATATGGACCATTATAATCTATGACGTAAGCGGATTTCTCGAAAAAGCACTGGAAGTTGGGAGGGGGGAAATCCTTCTTGGCGCTCCTCTTCAGTTAAATCCAGCTCAGGTGTCGTCCACGTCACTTGACCATGGTTCAAAATTACGTGGTCCGTCGCCGAAAGCCCTCGTGTAGCTGAACAGTGCGACGTTAATATTCAATCAATCAGTTAAATCCAGCTTTTACGACCCATATTTACTAAATATACCTTATGTATAAATAAATTTATTACAGAGTCACGAAAAATCTTTTTTTACATAGAAAGATATATAACAATATATTTGAAGTGAATATTAAATTGATTTTATATGAAAGCTGGTAAAAATAATGTACTAATATGTTTCACTATCTCTTCTTTCAAAAATCAAATGACCTTTGAATTTTGAATTGTGATTGTAGTGGCCCATTCATTTTTAACTTTAACTATTTGGATATTAAAATATTTGAAATTCATGGTCCTATCAACTTTCAGTTATTTAATTAATTAATTATATACCTGACAATGAAAATTAGACATATTTATTTTATTTCTCATGACTGAAAGTATCTAAAATTATGCCTGCAATTTCGATAGAGAATATATAAGCAAATATTTTCGTCTTACGTTGGAATGCCTTTTATATCCAATCTCTTTTGCAAATACTTCAAACTCCAAACAGGAAATAATATATTTTACTAATTGACTCGTTTCGTATAGTTTTGAAAGCGAACTCCTTCATTTTTGTAAACACGTCAAAATACAAAAAAAAATTTAATTTCGATTTATCTCCTAGTCTATCGGGATACACATCTTCTGATTCAAATCGAATATCATATTTGGGATTCTCCATGCGTGATATTGAAACTCCGTATCTGAAGCGATAAGAAATCTTCGAAAATGATGCACGGTAGTGAATGATGATATCTAAAATCTGGGAAAGACGCCACTATCGATGAAGAAATATGAAATTTCAACTAAAGAAATGTTGACCTCACATTTTACGAAACAGTTTCTTCGAAAGATATGACTTATAAAAAGAGAATTTTTTTTATCTTATAAATCATTTTGTGTGTTATTCTCTTTAAAACTTCCTCTATTTTGGTGTAGATTTTTAAATGATTTTTTATGAGAATAGGTGTGAGAAATGTATTGATCACGACGACATGGTTGGCATGTATAAATTTCATGTTTTTTACTTCTTTTTCTTAGCTACAACATATCATTTTAACAAGTTTTTTACATTTTTGATCTTCGACAGTGGTTTTCAAACTTTTTCAACTAACAGAACCCTTAGAACGATAAGGTGTTTTCAAGGGGAACCTCATTCCCCTTCCTCTTCGAAGAACTTTTCTTTAAATAATATTTAAAGTAGATCAACATGTTATAGGTACTTTATGGAAAGACAATATTTCTTTAAATTATATTAACATGTTATAGGTACTTTATGAAAAGAATTTTAAAAATTCTATGTTGTTTAACTTTTTTAACATAATATTAATATAGCTTGTGAAGATCTCCTTGGATCTCACTTTGAGAGCGAGAATGATTTGGAGTCAGATAAGAGCCAGTAGCCATTTTTATAAATAACTTTCTTTATTTGGTTATCTTTCCCAAATAGAATCAAAGACTTGTAATAACAAATAATTTAAAATAATAATATGAGGTTTAAAAGGGACTTTCCTTCAAATTAATTTAAATATTTAATGATCCAATTAATTAACAATTAGAATATCGATCACGCAGAGATTACCACGATAAGAGATCCCAAAATTATATTCAATAATGTTCCTATTGAACATTTAACTTTAATCTCACTCCTAATATAAAGCTTTAATGAGGCTTTAAATATAAATCAATATTTACCACACTGAATTTCAACTCTTCCTGAGATTAATTTATCCAACTAGAAATCTTCAATAATAAATCTAACTTCACTATTATACCTTTCTGCTTCAATCTCTCTCTCCTACTGCTTTTTATTTTACTATTCCGTTTAACTTAAATACTTTATCTAATCTGCATAACAAGGAATCCTGTCCTCTTTTCGGAGCTGATTGGAAATAGGTAGGGGAATTAAATTTCCCTAAAGAAGACGTCTCAGAAGGTTAGTGAGTTTATATTTGATTTTTGTAGCCACTCACATTAAGAAATATTTTTCATTTCAATTCATTGTTCTTAATGATATTAAAATGTTCATATCTGCGTGAAAAATCTTGTGTGTTTTGTATGAGAGAGAATTCGGAACCCCCCTGAAATTTAGTAACTGTTCTTGCTTAAATTTCTATTTTAACATTTATATGCCCGATAAGTTGTTCTCTCTCCTTCATTATAGATGTTTTTTTCCACAAATGTAAAAAGGTGCACTTTCCATTAGAAAACTGTTTAGTGATACAAAACAGCGCACTAATTAGTGTAAAATTATTTGGACCAACCCAGTATTCTAAACAGTAGAATATTCACAATCCAGAAAGAGGCACATACAAAGAAAAAAGTTTTAATATTATTTTTTTATATTACAGTAAAAGTTAAAGCAATTATAAAATAAAGTTATATTATGTGGAAATAAAATTTTCAGGTTTAATGATTGGGATGAGTTTTAGGAACTAGGGGTTATACAAATTTCGTAGAAAACGTGAATCCATTTTGCATACATATTTATAATTTTCATTTAGATCTTTTATTGTGACACGTGGAACCCCACGATTCCGTGGAGCATAGTTTGATGACCACTGATTTATCCCTTCATTACATAGACTAATATATTGTTGGTATCTAAAATTAGTCGCTTTCAGTATTAAAATAATTTTAATTGAATGATGTTTATTCGGAGGAATAATAAATTAAAATAATGTATTGGATTAAAAAAGGAAAGAAATATTTGTTTTAGGATTTAAAAAAAATACTATTTTAACTTCATTTAAAAACTTGTTTGGTTTTACTCTAGGAATTCATTTCCATACCTATATTTCTTTCATACACTGTTCGAACTCACAAATACTATTTAATATTTCGAAAAAAAATATCTGTTCCTTCGATCGGGTACTGCTTGTATTGTTTAATGCTTAAAAAATCACTCAAGATAACATTTTGTAATATTTAAGTATCATCGAATGAAATATACATTTTAAAATGATCACATTACATTTACAGTTATAAATGTGATTATTAAAAGGATATATAAGGTATTAATTACGATATGCGTCCATATTTCCTTACTCTATTTTCCTGAGATTAAAATATTATTTAGAACAATCATAACAATACGTCGGACTATCTCTCGTGCGAAATACAAATCAATAGAAACTGACGCTTACTGTGAATTATCTCACTCTGTTATCTATAACAGAGTTCGTGATTAATATAGTAATCACTCTGCAAATAACTAATTAACTTGAAGTGTTAACCTGCATCCGCACACTCTCGGTTATTAACTAGTGTATTGAATAGACCGATAAGGATTCACACAAGGAGTTAATGGAATTAGAGAGCCATTCAGACAAAATATCATTACTTTACTTGATTTTTGTGAATACATAGAATAGTAATTGCCAGTTAACTAATTTAGAAATGTTAAATTTCACGATCTAATGGTATTAAATTGTTGTGGAATTCCTTTGGAAATAGATGATAATAAAATTAGATTAATTGAACTCGTACGGCTAGGTTCCTTAATTGTATATTGATTGTTTGCTATTAAATGTTTTGGGGATTTGTAAATGAAAGACAGAAAGACTTAGTGGTCAAGCTTACCAAGTTTCCAGGTTCGAGTCCTGATTCCGTATAACACCATCACGTGAAAAGAGGGTTTATTACCGTCGCATTATAAAGCAACACTAGGACTATTGGTGTTGGACCTCGTAATTTTGAAACAAGATCAAATGACGAAGGCGAAACCTGAGCTAGCTTCTCCCTTGCTAAACAACCATACCAACGGGAGAACTTTGAATCACGACAGATTTAATCCCTTAAGTGCCTCCGGCGAAAATATCAGTCTTGCTCAACCGATGCAGTATGTGCCTCAGACGTATGTGTCTGTCCTTCTAAAATACGATTCTTTTCTTTGCGCTGTTATCAGTAAAACTATTCTGAAGGCTTTGGAATGCAATAAAATGACCTTGACAGTGTTTGTGAAAGATTTACTTATTTCAGAGAAAAATGTGCTCATTTGTGCCTTTTCTCTCCTCCCCCTCCATCAAACACGACATACGTGCGCTTATGTGAAAAACGATGGCACTGGGGAGTGGCAGTTAAAGGGTTATCGTACATCAGCCTCTCTAGAGGGTGGGCTTTCAATGGTACTAGAGTTCGAACTGATGACACTCCGGCTACGAGCTCGTAACCGTAACCACTTGGCTACCGTGGTCACATCATTATGTTGAGTAATAGATATTTCGGTATGTTAACATACAACCTCTGACAGTAAAGTTCGTAGAATTAAGTCAGAATGGCTAATCTGGCAACACTGGCGAAACAAAACGCTGTGCATGCTAAGTTTCAGATGCTGACAATCTACCCCACCGTCGAGACTCACTTGTGTTCTATGTAAGACTTGTTTTACAAAGTGCTTGTTTAGTACGTTGGTTCTTAATTGAGAACAGAAAAATGATTGAACAAAAGATGAATTTAAAGTTTCGTTTCAAGTTTGAAAACCAAAAGAAACTTATGTAGTTCTGGTACATGTTTATAAAGATCAGTCACTGGCCATGAAGTGTGTGTACGAGTGATTCGCTCGTTTTCGAAAAGCAGGGAAAGTGTTTTTAACAACCCCCGTAACGGAAGACTGGTGACTTCTGTCTGTGACAAAAGCATTGAGAAAGTGAGGAAATTAATCTTTAAAGATTGTCAGTTAACTGTCCGCATGATAGCTGATGAACTGCAGATTAACCGTGAATTCGTGTGACAAATCGTTACTCAGAATTTAGAGATGAGAAAAATGTTTTATATCGATTTCGAAGATATTAATATACTGACAATATTCCTAACATCCAGAGAAACGTTACGAGGCTTTTGAACTTCATCCCAAAAGAAAACTTCTTGCAAAATTTCCAGGACATGTATAGTAGATCTCAGCGGTGTATAATTATGGGAGGTGACTATTTTAAAAGACAGTAAGGTAACATTCGATACTATTTCCTCTACGTTAATGTTACGGGACTATTCACCGAAATTTATTGTTAGAGATTGTAGAGCTAGATCAAAGTCCTTACGCGATAAATTATGGAAGCTTTGTGAAATATTAGCTCACATCTCTCTCTAAAAAGTAAAATTGAAGAATATCAATTTTCTTTTCTCCTGTAATATTGTTTTGATACATTTTCTTCATTGATGTGTGTTTTCTGTTCATTTTCTGGGTTTCCCATCTCATTAAAGATACGGTTTGAGATATTTGAAGGGAAAAGTTGAGCGTAATTAGTTTTTGGTTTAAACTTAACTGTAATTGAAAAAAAACTAAAATATGTCACTTATAAAGCAATTACTTAAAAGCATTTCATTTAAAAAGAAACTGCAATAGAAATTTGATAAGCGTCGAATCAATTTTGAAAGAGTAGGTGTGCCTAAAATTTTAAAATATCTGCAATGCAGTTTTCCTGTATGGTCAGAAATACTGTAAAAAAATACAATTTATTTTATTTGGTACTTCAGTTTCTATAGAAACCCTTCCATATGCGTGCTGTTATTTTTATACTTTTCATCCAAAGAAATAAGTATATTCGGTTTGAGAGAGTGAAAGTATTTTGAAAAAATGTTTAGAATAATATCTGAGATCACATATCGGATAAAAAAAATTTCAAGTCATGTTTTCAACTAAACTGAAAACATCCGATTCTTCAGAATTTTGTTTTTTAACTTCGATGTTTCTTTTTTTCGTATTCTTTTTATTTACTAAATGGAACTTTTTTTCACGTTCATTTTTCAATTCATAATCATTTGATTCTTTTCCGATATAGTTTTCTGAAAGAAAAGCCTCGCACACATTGACCAGCCGCTTGCTTTTTTTATTACATCGATTGCTTATGGTTAATATTTTCCGAATAGTAAGGAATACAATAGATTTTAAAAATAGTTTGACAGATCTTATATAAACCGTAAAGCATACTGCGTTGTTTTTTTTAAAGGTAGTGATGAAAAAGAAATTGTCTTTATTTCCAATAATTTTATTCTACTTAAGACTATTTTTGTAAGACTACTTTAAAAAAAATACTGGGTGAGGGAAGAGATGATGATAAAGAAGTGTAGTTTATGAGAAAGGGCTCCCAAGAAGAGGTCGGGTCTATTTTTAGCAGCAAAAATATTTTCAGTCATGCCCACATTAAATTGAAGAGGTGTGTTATTTGTAATAAGTTACATGCAGGTGGCGTATTTCCATACTATGCCAATAGAAGTAAACGAATCCTATTGACTACCTGGTGTGGACAAAGTGATTGGTCGAGGTTACAAGATCACTTGGCCACCATGTTCAGCCGACCTCACTCCGGTCGACTTCTAGTTGTGAGCTATTTGAAATCTCTTTCGTACCATTTATCCCCTTCAGCCTTGTCGAACTCAAAGATTCTACTTGTCATAAGGGTTTTGCAATTTATTCCAATACGTTGCAAAAAGTTGTAACAGGCGTTGTGAGCCTCCTAGTTGTGTATGACATTGTTCTTGAGCTCCCGTTGAACAAATGTTTTTGTAAGAATAAGTAAAATGTAGCATACACTGTTGTCCTGCACGGATTGTCAGCGCCTATCTAACGGTGATGTTTTTAACTAAAAATATTTTTGCCGCTAAAAAAATAATCCGACTTTCTTGTGAGCCCTTTCTTACAAACCACCCTTTTTTATCATCAGTTTTTCCACTTTTTTTTTATAAATTTTTAACGTTTGAATGAACTTTTGACTCACCTGTGTCGAAATTTATATAGACAAAATAATCTGCTTATAAAATGTTGGAAAAATGGATAAATTATGATAAAAGGAAAGTTAATTTAGTAATTGATCAAAATAACAAAACGTATACATAAAACGATGTATATTATAAAATAAGTAATGAGATTTGATCACAAAATAACGAAGTATGTTGAAAAGAATGTACATCATTAAGAGAATAACATAAATTTCAAATATTCGCAAAGGAACAAAATAGCAAACTAAGGCAAAAGTAATTACATTAATATAAAAACTTGCAACACGGTGTGCTTAGTAACATTTCTCCTTATCTCCAGAATATTGCACTTCCGTGCTTTTAATGACACGGAACAGAAAAAGAAAATGATAAATTTAGCGAATATTTCATTAATAGTTAAGGAAAGAGGAAACTTTTTAACTAACAGACTTTCAATACAGGAAGAAAAAAAAAGTTATAATATAACTATGCGAGTGTTTGTTCGTTATCTGGTGCCAATCTAATAAACTTATTGTAATATTTTATTTTCGACGCTGAGCTTTCCCATTAATAATGTTACAGTTTTTAATGTTAATAAATTTTGTACGGAAAGGAAAATTTTTGTGAAATACTAAGTGGGAGAGAGAGAGTAAAAATCTTTGCTTATAACTAGTTCAAGCATTTTTTCTTTGTACGAGGCGGTTGTGGGGTTAACAGATAAATTTCAACAATCCAGAGTTAGCAAAAGCAGTTTTGTTAACGAAAATGCCACATCCAATCCGATGCAAAAAGGAAAAAAAAGATACTGAAAAAATATTAAAAAATTTTGGATGTAAGTTCTTGAAAAATAGCCTCTAGCAAATGGGTAATTATCAGATAACGTAGTAAAACATTTTTACGTTTATTCATTCAAAAAAATCGTTAATTTTGCTACAAAGAGCAAACATAAATGAACAAATATAACGATCGCGGGAAAAAAACTGGGAACTAAATAGACCATGACGTCATCTGACAATATGTGCATCGGAGCGGTGATTTTTCGTACTGAAAGGTGGAGAGGGATGAGAAAACTCGTGTTTTTTATTAAGTAACAAAAAATTAGCAAAAATTCCAATATTTAGCTATTTTCCCCTTTTTTCTAAAAGATAAGGTAGCTATTATTTCCTTTTAAAATTGTTGAAATACTAGGGAAAAATTCCAAAGAATTGAAATCTTTTGAATAAATATTTGCTGTTATAAAACTATATGAAAGGAAATTAAATATGATAGACGTAATAATATTTGTTTCATAGCGTCCCCTCTGGAATAATGTGATAATGTACCGAGATGTTTAAACTGTAGATTCCTGATACGATTATAAAATTTTAAAAAATCAAATATTCACTTTCCGGTGCTTTTTTATGAAAATTTGCCAAATATGGGCTAACTAGTTTACGGATCAGAAACAAAGTAGTATAAGTGAAAGTTTATTAACCCTTTATCTACCGCATTATGATTTACTGCAGTTTTTTTCATGCAATTTTTTTTGACTCATTACATTGAAAATTAAGGGATATACATAAATAAAAACGCTCAACTTTGGGAAATTTAAAATCCGTTAGAGCTAATTACTTAATTAAAGATATTCAACTGTAAAATTAATTATATACACCATTCACTTAAAATAAATAGTCAAATCATTTTCTAGGGTATTCATTAACACACACAAAAAATAAGACACTTACCTTTTGACATTAACTACTTTTTCGGAACAAAAATGAAAATCTTCGCAATCCACTGACAACGCCGTCAGCTGAAAATGCAATTTCTCCCTAAAACTATTTGTCTTCCCCACTAAAATACTCATCATAGAACCCGTGCTGGCATATATCTTGGAAGAGTGGATTTCAAAGAATATTCCTGCTAAGTATCGTCAGAATATTCTTAAAAAGGGTTATTCTATGTAATTTTAAAGTGAGTGGTACTTATTAGTACCGTCGGTAGATAAAGGGTTAAAGTCGCCCTATAAAGCAACATGAAGACTACTGGTGATGGATCTTGTAATTTTGAACCTCAATCAAGTGACAAGGACAAACGACACATGAGCTGGCACTCCCTCCTCAAACTACCCCACCTTACTAACGTGTAGACGTTGGGCCACACACACACACGACGGATTTAACGTACATTAGCCCCTACTACACAGTGGGTCTTCAGAGGCACTGGCATTCGAACCTGCAACATACCGGCCGCGAGTTCGTGATCATAACCATTAGACTATTACGGCCACCAAAAGCAAAATCAAACAGTCTTCAAAAATAGATCTTTCAGAAGAATTATAATCCTTCTGTCTTCACATTTTCGAGATCCAGGCCACAAAGTACGTGTAAAAATCGATTCGTCATTGAATTTTAAGAGCATCAATGTTAATTTCGAAAACAATAGCTTCGAAAAAGTACGTCACCATCACACTTAGCTCCAGCATAGCAAATTTCTTAAGCTTGGGTCTTTCCTTTGCGCTAGGCTCTCTCTCTCTCGGTCCACACACAAAACACTCTTATTAGTATAGATTATTTAAATTATTTTTTTAATTTTTATTTAAATTATTTTTAATTTTTATTCTCTGATAAGGAGTAAAAATTTTCGAAAAATATCTCCGAATGTGATGTAGCTAGTGGAAAACTTCGTACATGCTTCTCTTTGGGAGTTGAGAGATTTTTTCTCAGCTTGCAAAATTTCTATGTGGCACACACACTGTAGCCGAAATTAACACCACTAATTTTTCATGACGTTTTTGGCGCATTCAAGGTGATTTAAAAAGATTGATTAAACATAATGCTTAATGGATAAACTATCTTATTCTGTATTGAGTTAGGGTATATAATAGTATGAGTTATTACTCTCAAAAGTTTGTGTTTCAAATAAAAAAGGGGTATTCTTTAAAAAATACGAAACTTTTTAATTAAACTTTAAAGCTATTGAAACCACTAGAACTTATAGGACAAAAATGAAGGGGGAAAAGAATTGGTGTTCAAAACTTACTCAAGAAGATTGGTTTATTCAGCTTCTGATATGATCAGGTTAAACTTAATTTTCAAACATTGCTAGATAAAGCAGATGTTTATAAAGCCATTTTAAGAAACCGATTTTTCTTGCCCAGCCTCTTAGAAATCACTTTAAATATCTTTCCAGATCTTAGAAGGATATATTTACTCTCGAATAATGTTGGCCTTAAGGAAAAAGAGAGAGAGCGCGCAACATTTTTCTTTTCTATTAAATTATTTAAAAATTTATATAAAATTACAAAAAAATGAGAAATTTAATAAATTAATATGGTTTCGTGAGGGAGATAAATAAAACTATACATATTATAAAAAAATTAAATCTATATTAGACATGTGATTGTATTTGCTTCATAGGTTCTTTTGAAATAAAGTAAGAGTATGAGTTCACACAACTTCTTTTTTAGTTCTTATTTTAAAACAAAAAAAATATAGAAGTTTCAATTTTAAATAAATCTAGATCTCCTATAAAATAACAAAAATTGATTTAGGCATATCTGAAGTAACTTTTAAGCACTCAAACTGAAGAAGACTCATTATATGAAGTACATTAGTATAACCTATAATGATATTGTCTGACCCAAAGTTTGATTCAAACCAATTTTAAAAAAATGCTACTTCAAAACTTTACTCCGTGTCATTATCTTTCAAACATTTAGCAGTTTTGAAATCCTTTTTTACTATTTAAATATCTATATTATTACTTTACTTATCATCCACAAAAACTTGAGTTTTCTTACAATTGCATTGAAATTACTTGCGAATCGTATGACAAATGAGGTCATCTCGATATCATTTGCCGAAAGTAATTTTTTTTAATGAACCTGATATACGGCTGTCCTTATCAGGAATATTTCTATTTTAATTTATAATTACGAGTTTAAACTGTATGTTAAAATTTCACAGATGAAAAAAACTCAAAATTTTGGAAAACAATCATTAATGTTTACCGCAAGGAATACATTTGCAAAAAGTCAAAACAAACCTTACACTCAAGAATCATTACTCAAAAATACACTTTTAAGCTTTTGTGGGAATGAAAAAATGGCAAATAAAATCCCAATAAGGAAGTATAGCAATAGTATTTACAGACTATGACATGATAAATTATTTGAGAACAAAAAAAAATGTGCTCCAATTAGAACAATGGAATTAACGTTCCCCCCCCCCTACCAGATAGGAAATTTTAACAACAGTGAAATACCGACGCATGATTAACTCAATCTAATTATGTGCATGTCGCCATTGTAAACATTTGTTTTATTTATGTAGGTTTTGCTTCAAATGTTTTATTTTAAGTACTTTAAATTAAATTGAGTCATGACAGTATAAGAATAAAATTGAGGATTCGAAAAAAAATAATAAACATGATTCCTACTAAATAAGGTTATCTCTTTCGGGTTAAGTGAGAATGCTGATATATTGTATTATTATATTTATTAGTTATTTCATTGGTATAGTTGAACGTTTGGGTGAATAAGATAAATAATTGCTCAGATGTCATCCGTAGTACTTCATCACTCTTTCAAAATATCACCGTCTTCTAAAAATTAAGGGGAGGGGGACATTAACACCACCAAAAATAACTAATTTATCATACAAGTTTATAATGTACTTGAAAATAATATACTGTATTTAAATATGCAATGTGTAGAATAATGGAATTGTTATTGTTTCTCGCAAACAAGCTGAAAACAAGTTATAAAGTCTTTTACTATCTTTACAAATAGAAATGACAAGGGGAAATTTAGAGTGAAATTACAATAACAGATCTAACATTAGTGATTCAGAATCAATCTCGTGTAGCAAAATAGTTGAATGTGGGCACCTCTATAATTCAGATACTAATGAGGGCATTTCTGAAAACATAATAAGTTTTTGGAAGGTACAGTTGAGTAAGATCTATCTCTACAAGTATTAAAGATAATCACTATTTATATCTAATTGAAAAGGAGGCACAGAATTGGTACATCAGATCTGTAGTAGCCACTGGAAAAAACTGGTATGCAAATCAATTGTACGGAAAAAATTTCAGGAAGATTAAACTTCATCCATTGTGTATACTTTCACCATCAAAATAAAATATTTAATTTGCTACTCATACATATCAATAAGAGTAGAAGTCAATGGAGGTCTATTCTCAACTGTTATGTCCAGATTTTGTTTGAAAATTGACTCAAGAAAAATGTTTGGTTTGACAGAATCCTAGAACCCACTATGATCCAAATCATATCCTTGTAAGAGAGAGATTTGGTGATCCCAGTGTATATTTATCTGTAAATCGGCACGAGAGGTACTAATATTACTCGGTTACATACAGATGACCTTCTTTAATCAATTATACGTTCTTAGGCAGATGCAGTGGTTGATTTCATCATCCTACATGGTGATAATTCTAGCCTATACATAGCTCAGTTTATTGAGAATATGAGGAAATATTGCGCGTATGAGTTGACCAGCATGATCTCCTAACTTGAATTTGAGCATACTTCGATGGCTTTAAAGAGACACATTATCAGGGATGTTTTATGGCATGTATCAACTAGATCCAGGCTCAGGACCTCGGCTTCGGAGGGGGGGATATTGTCTCGTTCTCGACTCGATATCAATAAGATCATGATGCGGATAATTTTAATCGTCAAACCTTATTCCCGGACATATTCTTCTAAAAACTGGGAATTTCGAACTATATATCAACTGGAAACTGTGGAAAGACTGCGTTATTGTCATGTCCATCGTCTGTCTCTAGGCCTAGGCCTACCGTCATACACCATTACACATTTAGTCTAAAGGAGACAGTCGGTTTGTGCCTAATTTTGTGAGATTGTGAGTCACGCACATTTGTTTTTTAGGGTTTACTGCTTGTACAAGTATTTGACAACGTAAACTGTATATTATCTGCATTACAGGCCATATATTTGTAGGCCATACCTGCGATACTCAATGTATCGCTTACATTTGCTTTTAGTCTTGTCGTCGCAAATTTCTGTACTTAACGCGCTTTTTCAGGCAACCCTTCTTTAGGGTCTCCAAACTGCATTGAGAAAACAGTTGATGACTTTTCTATCGAATGAATTAATAAACATTTTAATTTTGAAAATGGCACATTGCTGTTATGCTTGTATAGCTGTTAGATGTGTATACATTTCATACTGAAGTTGATCATGCTTTATACTCAGATACTATGTTTTTTGTCTGATTTTATTTTGTGCATTTTCAAGACATAAAATAAGTCTGTTGTTCTTTTGAGCCTTATTTTAGAATCATTGCTTGATAAAATTATTGCTACCAAATTCCATTGAATTCTAAAGGGGGGGGGATTCGCAAACTCGTTTTCGGATTTTTTTTTTTTTTTTTTTTTTTTACTGTTGTTAAATACAATGTGCGAATTTTTGTTTTGCTAAATTTACTTATTTTCTTCTGTCTTGGTTTAGAAAATAATTTGCCATTAAAAATATTAAAATGGGAGAAAGAACTTTTAGTTGTATGTACAAGAATATGGGGGGGGACATAAACTCTTAATATTTTCATTTTTGTGTTGAATAAGACAAAACCGCCTCTATCATTTAAATGACTGAAAGAAAAATATTGTTTATACGTCGTGTAAATAACTTAAATAAATTTATCATTGACACATCTTTCGTCAAGTTCGACTCAGAAAAAGAAACCGTCATTCTAGAAGAAAAAATTAGAGTCAATATTTTTAATGTGGGTACTGCAAGGCTTCGCGAAATGCTGATGAAACACTTTCACCTTCAGCAATGCATTTACTTCATTGATCGATAGAAAAGGGCTCATAGAAGAGAAGATTATTTTGTGTTATGATACGATTTAAGGTGTGTTCTTTACACGAAGTGGCTTTATGAACTCAAACAATGTTCGCATATATTTTCAGGTAAAAAACACTTTCGGTTTTCTCAACAACTCTTAAATGTGAAAAAGAGTACCTAATTACTTGAAATAATTATTTTTGATTATAGAACAAATTATAAGAAATTCGATCATAATTCTGAAAAGAAAATGTTCGTTGAAAATTGCATTGATTTATGTAAATATCAAATTAATTTTGAAATTTTTACCTAATAAAGATCTTTGAAAGAACTCAAGATTTATATTTGCAAGTTATAGTATTTTGAGATTTTTATTGATAATATTTTAATAGTACATTCAGATTTTAAATATTTGTAATTAGTTTAAATATATTTTTAAAGATTTAAAAAAAAAACCAAAGCATTTATATTAGATTTTTTATGAAATTAACTGTTTGTGATATTTTACAGTGTTCTTGAAAAATTCAAATACATTACATCTTATAAAAATAAGCATATTATATTTTTAGGGCAAGGTAGAATGCTTTCATAAAGTTGACAATTATATAAAAATGTTCTAAGCTCTTAAATACAGTAATTTTGTTTAAAAGAATGAAAATGTTAATGTGGAAACTCTATTTCAATAAATTTAAACAAGCCTTAATAATAGATTCAAATTAATCTAAGAAATTTATTTCAAACTAACTAATTATATTACCCAAAAACAATTGTTGTATAGCAATGATTTTTATGTCAATTTTAAATAATTACGATATATAATAAACTTAATTATTAAGTTGTAACATACAAAATGTCCGATTTTTACGGTCTTCTTTAAATAAATATATCTTTTTATAGAACAAATTTTATTAATCAAAATTAAAACTATTAACTTCAACACACGTTTGTCAACGGGAAATAAGTTGTTTTTTTTTATATCGTATCATAAAATTCCGCAGTTATGGAGGTAACAAACTCATTAAATGCCGTTTCAGCATTTCTACGATTTCTGAAGCATTTCTCTTGTAGATATTGAAACTAGATATTTAAAAAAAATCAGTAGGTGAAATGTCAGGTGAATATGGTGGGTGGTCTAGAGTTCTGCAGCCCAACGCGTGCAACTTTTGACGAGTGACCTTTGAAACATGTGGTCTAGCATAGTTGGGAGAAGAATTAGACATTTCCTATTGACTTATGCCAGCTGTTTATATGAAAGTTTCTGATGGATTTCGTCGATTTCATTACAATACTTGTCATAATGAACGTGCCGATTGTCTTATTGAATCCACTTTTCGTCACACGTCACAATTCCATTGAAAAACCGATTGTTTTGTTTGCAATGACGAAATTCAGAAGATGTTTCAAAACGATTATTTTTTTGTTGTTGTTGTTCTTATTCAATTCATGAGGAACCTATTTACTTTTTTTTAACTTTGCCAATATTTTAGGAGAGGAAAAATGGCTGTAAGAGTTACGCCTAGTTCTTCTGCGTGGTCTCTAACAGTATTCCCAGAATTTTGTTCAACCTTCGCTCGTAGGACTTTGCTGTCCATATTTGTCTCCGGCCTGCTCCGGTCATCATTTGTGATACTCTAGTCACCAGATTCGAACTTTGCGTACCAACGTCGAATGGTACGATCATTTACTGAATCATCTACAAATGCAGCATTGATGTTTCGGGCAGCTGCTGTAGCATTTTGATCGCTCTTCTACTCATACAAAAATGGTTCTCTAAAATCTCAAGAATTCATCCTATGGTTAAACATATAAAATTACTGAGAAATTACAATGTTTTTAATTAAAATGTATCAAATGCTATAGAGCAGTGATTCCCAAAGTGGTCTATATAGACCCCCAGGGGTCTATGACAACCTGTAAGGGGCCCACGCCTGCGAAAAAATAACTTGGGGGTCCATGAGGTGTAAATGGAGGTATACGATAGTGTCTCTCATTAAGCCAAATCGTGACTTTAATATTAAAAGGAAATTAAATCAAGTAGATAGCAGACTTACCTATTTAATAGATTTATTTACTAAATTTAATGAGCTTAGAGTTTGCAATTACAATGTAGCATAAATTTTATCAAAACAAGGACAACATTTCAGCCTTTTTTTTGCCAGAATCAAACTAAAGGAGTATAATATGGACATCGAAAATTTTCCTAGTTTCTCAATTGGCCACAGATAATCTGCCAGGAAAGATTTTTAACCTACGTTCAAGTGGTTACTACGGCAGTGCACTTGCCAAACTCCAAAACAAAAAAAAAACAAAAAAAAATAGACTGGATACTATTAATCGAGGAGATATTTAAGGTTCAACCTGACAAGATTGATGCTAAATGCTGAAAATTTGATCCCTAGACTCATCCCCTCTCCCCACTAAAAGCATGTGTTTGGTGCTCAGTTATTTTATGCAACACCAATTTAATGCATTAATTAAATTTTAATTTAATTCATTAACATGTGTTATCTTAAGTTTTAAACACTATACTTCACTATAGATAAAAATTTAAATCCTTTAAAGTTAGTAGCTCTATACCTGCTGTCAAAAACACATTGAAGTTGATGAATTTGCAAAGTTTAATATTAGATAAATAGGGGTCTACTCCAAACCGAAAAACCTGTCAAGGGGTCTATGAGGCAGAAATGTTTGGGAACCTATGCTATAGAGCAAGGTTTTAGCTTTAAAACGACATGTAATATATATAAAAAAAATGCCTAATCAGAAAAAAAAATCTCAAAAAAGTAATGTTGGAAATCGGACATTTCCTATGTTACAACCTAATACAACCCATATAAATTCATTTCTTTTTTGCTATATTATCTCTTTTATTAAATATTTTTTAACAGGTCCTCAAAAATTTTTTGTAAAAGTTTTATTTTTTTTAACACAAAATTGAGAAATTTGATTTTTAAAGGAGATTGATAAATACATTAAACTACACGCATAAAACAAGGCAACTAAGTAACACAATTTCCTTTATTTTATTAATGGTTATCTTTATTTGTTTATAGTTATTCCTTCGGCATTTTAATGACATTTTCCCGTTTTAAAAGGTTGTCAGTGTTAAATGCATCGATTTAAAAAAATAGCATTTTTTATTAGTCAATGTTTCATGTAATTCTTCGATGTATTCTTCATTGTTATCGAATTTCAATTTCGCCTTTTTTTTTGTTTGATATCCAATAAACCTATAAACTATTTCTGCCAATAAACGTCAGTATTTTAAGCTACCATTTCTGCTCTTTATGCTTGTATAACTTGCCTTGTCTCAGTAACACATTACTGTATAAAAACTCCTGTACCGAAGTAGACTTTTTAAATTAGATATAATACAAAGATATAATACGAAACAGGTGTTTCGGACTGTTATTCGTACGCTGAATAACTCTCATGTAATAAAAATGTATCTTTGAAGACTTTATTGAGCAGTTACAATGATTTATATATATATATATATATATATATATATATATATATATATATATATATATATATATATATATATATTTAGCTAAAATGAAAGAAAAATGAAAGAAATTTTTTAAAAAGGAATTCTCATGAAAAAAGTTCAGTTCTGAAAAAGTTGTTACAATATAAACAGCATTTTGAACACTGTTAGATTTAGTAAAGTTAACGTCGCATTAAAGCTTGAACAATGAGCCAATTTGAAGTCACGATCACATAAATCAATAGCTTTTCCTGACTTTTTATGACATAGATGAGTTTAGATATATGCAGTTGGATTTAACACATATATACAATAATTATTAGATAATTATGTTGCTCGAGATTAAAAATTCTTAGAATATATTTTTGCATCTTTTGTAAAAGTGTTAATTTACAGTTAAAAATGCAGCAAATGTATGAATTCCTATTTTTCAGACACTTTTGATCTCTTTTATTTCATTGTTTTGTTAGCATTTGAATTTCTTCGTGACCTTTTATTTGTTTTTATGTATAAAGAAAAAACAATTTATTTTTGGTTTTCTAGTACTATATGTACATGCATGGAAAGCACCAAAGTGTTTTACCTTATTTTTTTTCTTATTTTAAATTCTTAATTAAGCAGTTAACTATGATCGATGAGTCTACTCGTCATGGAGAAGTTGCAGGATTTTGTGTCATAACGCGAGTAGACTCATCATGCGTAAAAAGTAGTGACCATTGGCTATTTAAATTGTAGTTTTTGTAGGGAAAAAACATATTCTCAAATTTGAAGACATGTAGAATATTTTGGGACCATTAAAACAAATAAATAAAAAATACGAAAAATGTAAAATAAACTCATACATTCCCGTATGTACCGGCTAAAACAGCGTATAAGTTCGTATGATGAATTTATTTATGTACGTAATACGGGATTTTAGATATTAGCCTAAAAGGGCCAAAAGCAAAAGTTGAAAAGTTGATTTATAGTAGGGTTTCTTCAGGTATGGTCAGCCATGGGACAAATGCGTGACGCCGAAAAGGTTCTGTGCCCATTGATAGCTGTTGTCCCGAAGTTATCTAGCTGTCGAGGGGTGTAAATGCCAATTGTTGGATGTTAGAACCCTGTGCTGACCTTAGAGTGATGGTCCAATGCCGTACTACCTAAAGAACAGTTATTTCATTGGAATGAGAAAGGCAAGGAGGCTTTCTGGTATAAGAGGACTGTAATCAACCCTGCAGCACCTACTCCAGAACTTCCTTATAGTCAAAAGAGGTAAAAAATATTTTGTCAGCAAAGAAGTAAATCAGCGTGTGTTTAAAACTCTCAGGCCGGGAATTTCAACCGTAGCTAAAGTTCATAGACATCCATAAAAAATTACGATCGGAAGGACCGTCAGCCTCAGGAATCAAGCTAAATTACTTTATAGCTCCGTACAATAAGTATGAGTAATAAAATAGGCAATTTTAGAAAATAAGCCTATCTTTTTGATACAATAGTTTCGCTCGCTCGATTTCCGTGACATACATATTTAGTTGTGTCACGGAAACGAGAGCCCCACAGTTAATTGGTTAATTTTTAAGAGTTTCTTTTAATAAAAGTTCGATTTTATCGTTGTGACTTTCAATTTTTTGTTGAGTTTCATTTTTAATTGTTATAAATGACCTTTCAAAAAATGACTATACGATATATTCATTCGCCTATTCATCTAATTTTTACTCCGAACGATTCCAAACAACCTAGATGACTTGTAATTAAATATACCTAGTAACATTACTTATAACCCCAAGATATATATGGCTTCCCTCAAACTTCGCCAATTATTTGCAATGACGTGTAATAAGTAGTTTACATATGCTTAGTATTAACTTCCTTTCAGTGAATAAATGAGGTATTCAGGGATGTTTTATCGCGCTATTCAGCGATTGTGATTCCTCCTTCTCATTTGACAATTAATTCTAACTGAAAATGTGAGAGAACGAAATCATTTGCATACCTATACTTAACCCTAATTGTTTAAGCCTCTTTTGTCTGACATCCTCAATTAGTGGATATTACGTCATTCTAATTGGAATTTTAATATATTTCCAAGTATCTAGATTGCTATATAATTTGATCACAGTAAAATGCATCCGAATCCATGAGTGTTATGTAAATTTTTAATTATTACTAAAAATAATCAAGATAGAGACTTTATTTCTATTTTGTTATTCTTAATACTTATCTACATAGTAATCATACAATGTTATGCATTCCTTTTAATATTTCTTGACGTTTCGATTGTAGAACTCAGCAGATTGCATCGAAAGCCATTGTTCCATTTTTCAAATAATGTCCTTTAAATTATAGAATATTTGACCGTAATATTGTTGATAATAACAAAATGTCGCTCAGGGTAAGACTGGGAGAATAAAGTGAACGCAAAATTTCAGTGCAACATAGCTTTGGTTCCACGACTATTTCTCGTCATGAGTAAGATGAGGCACTGTCGGCAATACAGAAGCCTTTGGTAATCATGCCGCACCTTTTCTTGATCAGATTTTGTTCAGAAATGTGCAATAATAGACTTTGGGGATGGTCTAACCCTTCTCCAAGTTATTAAGATGGTTCCATGACATTCCCCAAAACAGAAAGCAGGAATTTCCCTAGAGTCTTCTGCATCTTGGGGAAAGGGAGTTACTGTGATTCTACTCCTTGCCCTTCATCTCTTTTATCTTAGTCATTTCGATAGATCCAAGATTCATCCATAGTTACCAGAAAACCAAAAAACCTTCGTCTTACTCCTAAAGATTTAACATCTTTCTTGGCAGTTCTCGCCGTGTTTGCTTCTGAAAAAAAGTCAATAATCGTAACACCCAGCGTACTTTTGACATGGAAATTTCTTGATGAATATATTTTCACACACTGTCGTAATTAAGAAAAATTTCATTCATAATCATTTTGATGGTTAATTTTTGTTAAAAGAGAAACTGATTTTGACAGATTTGGTCTATTTTCGTAACTGTTGCAACATCATTCATGACTTCTACATCTTGAATCGTCTGTTAGGGACACACATGGGCAGTTTGAAAATTCTTTCTCACCTCACAACAGTATAATATGATGGTCTATCATTTCCGTAAACAGACATCATTTCATTCTCGATTTGACGGGCACCATAACTTTTCAAATAAGATTATCGCAATGCGAGCCTCTATCTTCTGCGTACTGTGGGTTTCTTCAATATACGGCTTCCTGAAACCACAACATACAAAAATAATAAGCATAATTTACAACATTATGTACATAATAACCAGTTAATTTTTTTTTTATGCTGTAACCTCTAGTAACTGCAGATTTTCTTTTAACAGGGAACAATTAATACACAGACGTAGAAATTTAGAACAGCACAAATGCAAAAATCACATCAATTGAAATCCACATTGAAAATATTGCATAAGTTAAATGAAACGCACAGATATAGTCAAACTTTGACATTTTCAGTATTACTTCCCTACATCGTCTTTATATAAGTACTGAAACCATTCTAGAAGCTTTTAGTACTGTATCAATAAACAACCATCCTAGACTCTTCCAGATTCCTGTTAAAATATCTACTTTTTGTCTCTTTCTTTCAAGGGGGACTGTGGATTGGTAATTACCATTGCACAAACCTAGTAAATTCCCCGGGAGCTGGTATCACTTTTTAGTGTGAACCAAATAGGTGGATACCAATTGCCACCAGTTTTCTCGCCCGGGGGAAGCACCTGAGCTCTGACAATGCGAAATTGTACGAGATATTTAATTTTGCCGAGAGCACCTAAGTCAAATAGGCACTCTAAGGGACCTTTAATATGTCGCATAATCATATGATATTAACACTGTCTATTTTTTTCATCATGAAAATCCTTCGACTCGGGCTGGGGTCGAACCCGCAAACGGGTGCATAAGGCCAGCGCCTAACCAACTACACCACCCAGCCGGCCCTAGTTTTGCCTCTAAAGTCATTCCTGTTTACTTAGCATTATTGAAGAATATTCGCTTTTAACCTTAAATTATCTTTTCGGAAGCAATATCCTTTCAGAAGAGAACCAAACCAAGTTCGTAATAAAATATCTGGCATATTTATGTATATTTTTGGTTGCTAACCATTGAAAATGTTTTGGAGAGCATCGCTTTGAATTTTTCCAAGATTGTCTGGAAATATAACTTGTTGCTTGCTAAATCTTACAGGAAGATGAATATTATGTTGGATATGTAAAATTCTCGTTTCTCTGAATTTAAGTGGCCGTGATAGCCGATTGGTCATAGTCTCAAACTCGTGACCCGCGTTGCCGAGTCGTGGGTTTTTAACTAATGACACTGAACACTCACCGTGTAGAGAAGATGATGTACGTTATAAATCTGATGTGACTCAAAGTCCTCCCGTGGCTTTGTGTGGAAGTCTGAAGAGGTGGTATCAGTCCAGGTGTGTCATCGTCACTTGATCTAGATTCAAAATTTCGAGGTCCATTGCCAATAACTCACATGTAATTATCTTAAATTAAGATGTGGTGTCATTTACAGTACTTATTAAGTCCAATTACAACATAAAATTTTAAACTAAATATTTCTAAACGCTAAAAATATGTAAATCTAATCTGATATGTTGACAATTTGGGAAGAGAATTGCAACTGCATGTTTGGTAACTTTTTTGTGTAAAAATAACAAATTTGTCTAAATTTGTTATTCACACAAAACTGTTGTGATTTTTGTGTGAATAACAAAAATTCAGGAGGAAGTCTGAAGAAATAAAATCCTTGACCCTAGCATTTCTTTCATTACATTTTTTAATATTTTTAATTATTTACAAAAACACAATCGAAAAAATTTTAAATCATCACAAAGATGTTTTCAAAGTTCAGAAAATAGAAGCAAAATAAAACGCTACTATTATTATTATTCTGTTGTACCTTTTAATCAAATAACTCCGCTTAGTCTGCGAAGTTTAAAATATATATATATATATATATATGTAGGAATGGATGTGCACATATCGTATCCCTCCTATATTCATTAATGACGTAATGCCAAGAGAGCGCCACCTATCTGACAAGGCGGTTTGAGGATAACGAGTAAAGCAGACTGGAATAGAACGATTGCGCGGGGGACGACCGAGAGAAGCGACGGCGATGAGACGATGACGAGGGCGCTGGAACGAAACGCCTCGTGGAATCCAACGATCTAATGATGTTTCGATTACTTTTTACTAACTTTTAGCCCTCCCTTGTAAATAATTCCCCTTAATAAATGTATATTTAACTCAATCTGGCCGTTGTCACTCTCTATATGGAGGCTCGGCCTTTCCCTTAACTTAAAATCCCCTAGAAAACCGAAGCAAAAGGACGATGACGATGCAAGAAAAGTGAATATATTCAATGTGTTCTTCAATGTGTGTTGGACGATTTTATTCAAATTCAAGTGCATTTATTCTTCAAAGCGTTTTTCAACGTGTGTTTGACGATTTCATTCAATTTCAAGTGTTGTGTGAAAATTCACGATTGTGAAGATATTTAGTCGATAATTTTGCCGACACATCAAGATTTTCTTCAACACTATTATACATTCATGAAAGTTAATATTCAACAATCAAGACGTTGTATGCAAAAGTTTACCGTGAGTTTTTATTTCCATTGTTTTTTACAAACTCTCAGTGATTGTGAAAATATATTTTGAAACTGCTAATGTGACTGTGATACGATATATTTTTTTTAACTTGTACAACTGCTACTAGTGACATTTTATTCTAGACTTTAATCTTTTCATAGCGTATTAATTTTTTTTTTCTGTGTTGAAATATTTTACTCATATATCATTTTAAGTGATCTGCAAATATTTGTATATTTTACGTATTTTGGTTCAATTTAAGTGATTTATTATGTCTTACTTAACACTGAATGATATCCCAGTTATCGCGCAAGCTTTGAAATTTGGCAATACGCAAAATGTAAAATTATTGTATTCTGTTGTTTTTAACGATCACCCATTCAGTAGGACCTCTAGAGAACAATTGCGAAAGTTTACGGGTTTCGCACAAGATTTTGATATTGAAGACTACTCCGCCGTTATTTTAAAAAAATTTAACCTACCCGATTTAATCTGTTTAGCTAATTTTTTACAACTAGAAACAAATGGAACTGCCGAAGAACTTTGTAATAATATTTTGTTTTCACTAGCTGATTTATCCGCTTTTCATAATAAATTAAATACACGAGATGTAGAAGAATGCCCCCCGCGGGATGCAGAGAATTCCTTTGCTTCCCCCCCACTTTCTACAGACAGGAAATCGGCTGACGCACTTAACCAAATTAATGAGTCAGCTGTTCCCTCTATTTCGAAAAACGATTTATCGTGGCTTTTTTGTTAAAGATTTACTTCTAACTCTTCGTTCTTTCAGTGCAGATGACTCATACTCAATTGAACATTTTTTTTCTGATGTAGAAGAAAATTTAACGTTTTGCCCAATAACCGAACAACAAAAAATTGTTTTTGTAAAACGGCTTTTGACAGGAACTGCAAAATTATTTATTCAATCTCAGCGTGGTATAAACTCTTACAGTTGTATAAAAACATTACTTATTCAGGAATTCGGAAAAAAATTAAATCAAGCTCAATTGCATAAGGAATTACAACATAGAAAAATGCGGCCTAATGAAACGGTATTCCAATATTTAGTCGCTATTCGGGAATTAGCGAATCGAGGTCAAGGGTTTCTCGACGAAACTTCAATTATGGAATATTGTATTAATGGAATCCCCGATTCTCCTTCAAATAAGCTAATATTATATGGATGTACAACAATTCAGGAATTTAAAGAAAAATTAGGAATTTATGACAAAATATTTCAAAATAAAAGCAAAATCACTCTTATGATACGTCGCGTAGTCCAAACTTTAGTAGCCAACGCCGTGATGTTGAAAGTACACTTCATAAACATCGAAATGATAGATATCCAAAATTCAATGCACCAAAGCCTAATTCAAAATTTGAGAATAAAAATTTCAGAGATAGGAATCACGTAACTTGTTTTAATTGTTCGGGATCCGGTCATATTTCTAAATTTTGCCCAGATAAACATCGTGGTCCAAAGTGTATATTATGCGAAAATTTTGGCCATAAATCTGATGCTTGTCCTCAAAAAAATATCCCTTCTTCTAATAATGTTGATGAAATTACCCCATTAACTACTATGTGTAAAGAAGTTAAAATTTTATCTAAAAAATATTATCTTTAGTTGATACCGGAAGTCAAGTAACCTTAATGAAAGAAAGTGTATGGAATCAATTAGGCTCCCCTTCTTTAATAAATAGTGGTAATATACTAACTGGTTTTGGCCTTTCAAAAACTCATGTAATTGGTTCGTTCAACTCAACTGTTTCAATTGACAACCAAGACTTTCCTGTTAAAATTAATGTTGTCCCCAACCACTCAATGAACTTTGATATTATTATTGGTTGTAATCTAATTAAACAAGCTAATTTGACTATCACCCATGATAGTGTTATGTTTTCTAAGCTACAAAACGAAGTATCCGACGCTTCTCCACAACCATTTGTTTTCGCAATTACTGACGACATTCCTAAATTTGATATTGGCCCTGAAATTCCAAAACAAACTCGTAATGATGTTGAGGCATTACTCGTATGTTATAGGCCGAATAAAATTAAAACGACGGATATTGAGTTAAGCATTACCGTGACGGACGACAAACCAATTTATCATTCTCCAAGACGGTTACCTTTTACTGAACGTGATATAGTAGATAAACAAATAGATGAATGGATACAAAATGGTGTTATTGAACCATGTTCATCTGCTTATGCTAGCCAAGTCCTAGTAGTCCGCAAAAAGACGGCAGTCCACGAGTCTGCATTGATTTTTGAAAATTAAATCGTGTGTTAGTTAAGGATCACTATCCTCTGCCCCTCATTGAGGATATTTTAGATAAACTTCAGGATACTAGAGTTTTCAGTACCATTGATTTACGTAATGGTTTTTTCCATGTGCCTGTTAACAAACAGAGTCGCCCATATACCTCCTTTGTAACACAAAATGGTCAATTTCAGTTCCTTAAAATGCCTTTCGGACTCTCTACATGCCCTTCAACGTTTCAACGTTTTATCAATACAGTTTTTCGTGACTTAGTTGTTCAAGGAATTGTTCTCCTTACATGGATGATATAGTTATCCTTGCTAAAAATGAATCTGAGGCTATTGAGAGACTCAAAAAAAGTTCTTCAAGTGTCCAGTGATTACGGATTGAAATAAATTTTGATAAATGTCAATTTCTGCATAGGAAAATTGAATTTTTAGGCCATATTATTGAAAATAATAAACTTTTTCCTTCCCCTTCTAAAACTAAATCAGTTGTCAATTACCCCGAACCAAAAACAACTAAAGAAGTTCAACGTTTTTTAGGTCTCACTGGATATTTTCGTAAATTTATCCCTGCTTATTCTGTAATTGCTAAGCCACTTAGTGATCTTTTACGTAAAGATACTCCTTTCAATTTTGATGTAAAACAAAAAGCTTCCTTTGACGAGTTAAAACGTTTGCTCTGTCAGAAACCTGTCTTAGGTATATATCGACAAAATTGTGAAACCGAAATACATACTGATGCATCAATCGACGGACTTGCTGCTGTTTTATTACAAAGATTCCCCGATGATAATTCCTTACATCCTATATATTACATGTCTAGAAAAACGTCCGAAACGGAGAGAAAATATACTAGCTACGAACTCGAAGTTTTAGCAATCATAGAAGCTCTCAAAAATTTAAAGTGTACATTTTAGGAATGCCTTTCAAAATAATTACTGATTGTGATGCATTTACAAAAACTATGAGTAAGAAAGATCTAAACACACGAATCGCGCGTTGGGCCCTGAATTTACAAGATTATGATTACACCATTTTACATCGCTCTGGCTCACAAATGGCCCATGTCGACGCTTTAAGTAGAATACAGGTTTTAACAAACCAGTGTAATGATTCTATTGTGCATAGGATAAAAGAATCTCAAGAGCTGGACCCACACATTCTTTCCATAAAAGCTCTTCTTCTTCAAAATGGTCCATATGATAACTACTGTATTAAAAATAATATACTATATAAATTTATTGACGGTGCCGAAGTCCTTGTTATTCCCGACGAGATGCAGCATCACTTTATCAAAAATGCTCACGACAAAGGACATTTTTCAGTTAAAAGAACTCTAGAACATATAAAAATAAATATTTTTATACCGCAACTTCAATCCAAAATTGAAAAATATATTTCTAATTGTGTAACATGTATATTGAAAAATAAAAAGTCTGGTAAACAAGAAGGATTTCTCCATCCTCTTGTCAAAGATGATATACCACTAAATACATACCATATCGATCATCTTGGTCCTTTAGCAACTTCAAGTAAAAACTACAAATTCATTTTAGCTGTCATTGACTCTTTCACTAAATTTGTTTGGTTATACCCCACAAAAACTACATCTACTTCTGAGGTAATAAAAAATTAGACATTCAAAAACTACATTTGGAAATCCTCGTTTTCTTATCACTGATCGTGGAACTACTTTCACTTCTGACGAATTCCGCACTTATTGTTCGGAACAAAAAAATTACACTTCACCATATTACTACAGGTTTGCCACGCGCTAATGGTCAAGTAGAACGCATTAATCGAACAATTATTCCTGTCTTATCTAAGATGTCAGAAGACGATCCCACGAAATGGTTCAAACATGTTCCTTCACTACAAGAAGTCTTAAACTCAACATTCCAACGAAGCATTAACACCACTCCTTTTGAATTACTCTTTGGAACACAAATCAATAACAAGACTGATTTGCGCATTCAACAATTAATCGACGAACAACTACAACTCGAATTTAATGAAAACAGAGAACTCCTACGTAAAGCGGCAAAAACGCAAACACTTAAAGTGCAAAATGAAAACAAAAAGTCTTATAATCTTCGACGAAAATCTCCTTATTTATACAGTGTTAAGGACTTAGTTGCTATTAAAAAAACGCAACAAGGACCTGGACAAAAACTCTGCAATAAATTTATCGGTCCATATAAAATAACACAAGTAAAACCTAACGATACCTATAACGTTGAAAAATGTGGAAATTTTGATGGCCCAACCAAAACAAGTACTTGTGCCGAATACTTGAAACCATGGCCTAACAAATGAATGTTACATTACGAACGCAAACTTTTACTTTAACATTTTTTTTTCGACATTATCACCATACTCAAGATTGCTTTGTATTGTTTGTCTTCTTTCCATCTGTATATCTATTTTTTTATTCTTTATTATTAGTTTTGATTTTCTGATACATCTTTGTCTGTTTTAATAATTGTTTTATTTGTAAGTTTACTTCCTCTAGCTTTTCAGTTTTATTTCATGAAATTTTGAAATACACTGTATTTTACATGCGAGGACGCATGCTTGGTCATGATGGCCGATGTAGGAATGGATGTGCACATATCGTATCCCTCCTATATTCATTAATGACGTAATGCCAAGAGAGCGCCACCTATCTGACAAGGCGGTTTGAGGATAACGAGTAAAGCAGACTGGAATAGAACGATTGCGCGGGGGACGACCGAGAGAAGCGACGGCGATGAGACGATGACGAGGGCGCTGGAACGAAACGCCTCGTGGAATCCAACGATCTAATGATGTTTCGATTACTTTTTACTAACTTTTAGCCCTCCCTTGTAAATAATTCCCCTTAATAAATGTATATTTAACTCAATCTGGCCGTTGTCACTCTCTCTCTCTCTCTCTCTCTCTCTCTCTCTCTCTCTATATATATATATATATATATATATATATATATATATATATATATATATATATATATATATATATATATATATATTTATATTTATATATATATATATATATATATATATATTCTCAGAACTATTTAGTTGAGTATATATATATATATATATATATATATATTTCACAAAATATATTCATACTCCAAAACAATTTTCCATATTTTTGTTAGTAATAGTTTATGATAGCTATAGTTTATTTTTATATTACAAAACAAATCCCGGACATTCACTCCTAACATCAGTGGAAAGACTCAGAAATTTTATTTATATTTAAAAACACACTTGTGTGTTTTTTTAATTCAATAAGACCAATAAAAAGATTTTAGCAAATGATACTTTTATAACTATTCCTCTCTTTTTCCCCCTCCATAATAAAAAAAATTTGCCCATTTTTCTTTAATTTATTGAAAAATTTAATGGTTTTCGTTCTTTATATATTTAGAATTTCAATCGATATTTTCCGGCTTTTTCCATGATATGATTAAACTATTGCTTTATTTTATACTCTGCCCATATGTTTAAAGTTTTATTGGAGTAACTTCGGAGAGGGCGGAATGTATAGTCTATAAATTCTGACATAAGGCTTATAAAATTAGAATTCTTTCGTTTTCTTAAAGTGCTACTTAATCAAAATAAATTCATTCTGTATATTTCTAGAATTTTTGACTTTCATATCGAAAAATATTTTTTGATTCTTTAAAACTCATAATATACAGACAGTGAGATATGCAGGGTGTTGCCAAATTCAACCGACAAATTCAGAGGGATGATAGTAGGCAGTATGAGAACAAATCACCATAGAACGCGGGGGTGTCGACTACGTTTAGTCGATGAAAATCATGAAAAAAAGAAGCCGGACGAGATGAGTGGCCAAATGATTGATTGGATTTGGAGCGCCGCGGTAGGGCTGAAGAAATCTGCACATATGCAAATTTCTCACCCGGGTAGAATGAAAGCGCTTGTCATAGATGTGCGTTGCATAAAGCTCGGGTGTTAAACTGCATTTGATAACGATGTCGGCTTACACGAACGAGTAATATGCAGATATGCATCTCATGTACTGCCGAGCCAAATGCAACAGACATCTATCTCAGAGAATGTACCAGGACCCCTTTACGAAGAGGCGATGTCCGCGCACTGTACCTGGAATTTTTTCTGAAAACCACCTAAAATCGCTTGTGTTTGAGACACCAGTGGCTACAGTAGGGGATCTCAAAACACGGGTTGTTTTCGCTTCAGCCGATATCGCGTTTGAACGCGTCCGTCAATCCTTCGTCCATCGGTATCGGCTGTGCTATGAATAACGCAGCCGCAACTTCAATCAATTCTTGTGACAATCATGGTTACATTTCTGCCGTCGAGCTGTGATACATTGTTCGTATTGTATACACGCTTTACGCCTGAAAAAGGTATTTCTTACCTCTTATATATTGCCCCTTTTCGTTCCACTCGACATCACACCCTACATAATTGTTTACTCGGACTAAACGTGGTTTGTGCCCCCATGCTCTACTGTAATTTGTCCTTCACATGCTGCCTACCACCATTCTGAATTTGTCGGTCGAATTTAACAACACTTTGTATAAATAACTAAATATGTTCTAGGTGTCTAAAACATTTTTTAATTTTTTTTATTTTCTTTCAAGTGTAAAACTATGTTTAAATATCTAAAAAAAATTAAAGTCATAAATTAATTTTTCTTTACTAAATCCATCTAATTGTAATTTCTATTTAAACTAATTGTAAGTGCTCATTTAAAGAAAATGATTTTTTATTGTAAGTATATGTAATCTCCATCAATGAATTGCATCACAAAGTAATTCGATACTTAATGTAATGCAGTTAACATGCATCATAATTTCTTTCAATCTATTGTGATAATTACAGTGTAAGATTAAAATACGTTTGTTAAAGATACGATCATCCCGTTCAATCATTCATTTTTTTAAAAAAATAAATGTACCTTTGTCATTTATAATAAAAGAAAATGTCAGCTTTATAACGATTAACTAAGATTAATTGCCAGAAAACTTGTCTCTTGTTCCCCGAATGGGCTGCTTTCCTGAGTACACGTTAATTATCGGTTAAACACGAGCGATCAAAGTTTTTTTTGTAACTGAACATGTTTGATCAAAAGAATTTTTCTTAGATGCATTCAAAATTTCAAGTCACAGCTGTTATAATGAATCCCTTTCAGAAATTTAAAATCTTTAGGTAGTACTTGAAAACAAGAACATAGAGTTTCAAAAGTAATTGAATTATTTCTTTTGCATTAAATTTTTCTCCCATATTTGAATTTAATAAATTTATTTTGTCGGTGAAGTTAATATTCATAGAAGAGAAAAAGGTATGGTTTTTTTAAGGTGAATTAACACAAATTCTTTTTTCAAAATATTACCTCGAAATATCCTCTATAAATTTGCCTCTTAATTATTTGAACTTCGGTGCACACGAACAATGCGTAATGTAAATTTGAAATTTTCACTGTTTTTCAATTCCTACTATTTTAGCTAACAATCTCCCTATATATATATATATATATATATATATATATATATCTTGTTCAAATTTTCAATCGTTAATAAAATGCATATAAAGCTCTCCATTGAGCTGAAATTTTATACACGGGATTATTTTGCATGACAATACAGTAATTTAATTTTAATTAATAAAAATTAATTAGTTAAAAGTAATTATTCAAAAAATTACAGTTACAGCTACGTTGGCATCATTTTTGGCGACTTGTGTCAAAACTTTAAAAAGTTTTTTCTCACATTTTAAAGCTCTTGTTCGAGCTTAAATTTTCTATACGCGATTGTTTTGAGTGATAGTACGATAATTTAATTATAATTAATTAACTGAAACTAATTATTTAAAGAATTACAGATGCAGAGTCACGTTGGCTTCACATGTAGCGACTTTGGTCAAAACTTTAAGATCCCCTATATTTTTAAGCATTCAGTTGAACTGAAATTTTATATACACGATTGTTTTGGATGGCAATACGATACTTTCATGATAATTAAGAAAAATTAACTGCCACTTAATATTGTGGTTCTATCATATGCATATATATATATTTATATTGTAATTATTCGATAAAAAGTAACTAAAATAAAAAATTTCTTTGTTCACCTAAGTAAAAATTGACTTTTAAAAAAAGTTATATTACTTGTTTTTATTAATATTCATTTACTTTATTAACAGCGCACTACGAAACTTCGTAACTGTGACCATGGCTGAATGGCAAAAACGATCCTTTCTCTGGTGCCAAAACCTCCCATTCATTAAACCTTCGCATTCATGCCAAATGATTACTTATACATCCAGCGGCATTTAACATGCAGCGATCCCCATTATACCACATGATATATCTTTAGCGAATACTAACCCTCCATGTAGAAGGACTGATGCAAATCTGGCTAAAAATCTGTTAAGGCTCAGATCTGTCAAGGAGCAAAATACTCGCGTTAGCGTAGTGTTCAGTTTGAAGAGAGGAATGCCAGAGCTCTCGCGTGGGATTGTGGTAGTCTAGGGGCCATAATCCCGAACACGTGGCCGGCGTGTCATGAGTTCGAACCCTAGTGCCACTGAAGACTTGCCGTGTAGAGGAGCTGATACAAGTTAAATCTGTCGAGATTCGAATTCCTCCCATTTGAAAATGTGGGAGTTTGGAGAGGGGGCTAGCTAAGATGTCGTCGTCACTTAAACGAGGTCCGTTGCTAATAGATTTCGTGTAACTTTATAATGCAACGTAAATAAATACTCACACCTGCTCAGGTATAGTCCGTGGTTGAGGTGTCATTCATGTTCCTGGTCGCCATTAGCCCTCTCGTTGCTTCAGAGAGCGATGCAAATTCCAATAAAATCTTAGCGAATACTTATCTTGAACACCCCTAAGATGAATTATTTAAAAAACTTAAATTCCTCTTAGAACTAAATAAACAACAAATTTAATCATTTAACGGGGGGCTTCGTCATCATAATCTCTTAATGTATATTTTAAGTTATTTATATTTATATTTATATTTTACTTTTAAAAAAAAGTATTGATGCCACGCTTTTCCTTTTATTAATCTTTTTTCAATAATAACTTAAAATCTACATAGGAAAGGAGTACTACACGCGCGTTTATCACAGAGAGAATGTGTGAAGGATTATTTTCACATAATATTTCATTAATGAAGGTAGCCCCCATTGGTTCTTAACCTTCTGTAAAATGTAAAAGCTTAACGGAATGTGTCAGCACGAATATGCTAATATATGTGAAAATGTTTACGCGAACATTCGTGAGGACAAACTTGTAGTTCGAATACTACGCACGCAACAGGAGCATCACTAGTAATCAATTATTAATTGCGAACGTGTGGCTTGCTGTATTTCTCCGGCTACTGTCTCGAAAACTTAACTCTTTTGCTTTATTTCATTATTGATTAATGTTACGTTACAGTGAATGCACATTCATTCCAGTCCAATTTACTTGTCTTTTACCTCGAAGTTAATTCGCTGAACCATTTTTTCGTTGCATCCAGCTTAGCAGTTTATCCACGTATTATCATAAGATGATGAATCTGACCAGAGGCTGTGTTCTATTAGTACTTGTTAAGTAGCTCATATTAGGAACTTTAATTGCTGAAAATTCGTGAAAATTAGGTCTAATAAGATCCAGTATAGAAGTGTAGGGCCTCACCGATTGTGCTATCTATTATTTTGGATTCTAACTGAAAATAAAAGATTGGACAAAATGCAGTTATTGTTTTTAAAATCCTCGTGCATAATTTTAAATTTGATATTACTTTTTGTGCCATAAGTTAGTGTTAAATGAATAAATTATTAGATTAATCTCCAATCATTTTTCTGAGTTTCGTAGCAAATTGAACGCTATGCCATGAGATTCATAGCCAAGAGAGATTAAAAATTAAAATTTAAATTCTGCAGAACTCCGTCAGTTAAGAAAGGTGTTGAGATGTGGTCTAGTTCTGATTTGATCTCAGAGTATTCATATAAAAATTTAGTGAATGAGAATTTTTTTGTAGCTTGAAGGTAACAAGCTGAAACAACTGGCATTGTGAAAGAATTATATTTTTTCTATGTTCAAAATATAACTTCCAAAAATTGAAATTCTTATCAAATTTCTATGCTTATTCTTCCTAATCAAAAACTTACGGAATTCCGATTCTCTAATTAAAAAAAGTCTTGATTCTTTCTTATTTTTAAATACATATTTATTGAGGCATATTTTTTAAAATTTTAAAAAACATTTTTTCAATAGTGAACAATGTTGTGTAATTCAAATGAAGCGAAAAACTTTAATATTTCGTATAAAAGATCGTATATAAAGATTTATATCTTAGTAGATGTTAGCTAGAATGAGAGAAACAATTAAAATGTAAGACTGTTTCGATGAAAAAAAATAAGTTATCAAGCACTTTTATTCAAACAAAAGGTAAGATATATTAAATTTAATTAGAATATAAATTATTAAATTTCATTAAACAATAAAATTTCAAGTGGATGATAACTATTTGTTTAAATTAAAATTAGCAAAAAATAAATTATTTTTTGTGTTAAAAACACAATATATGGCGTGTCCCAGGATTATTGGAACAAACTTTAAAGGTAGGTAGGGGACATTACAAGGATTCAAGATTTTCATAGCAACTTATGGTCGGAAATCCCATGGGTACAGGAAATGAAGAGACAGAAGACTAAGATTATCTGAAATATTTATTGGTCAAAGATATTACATGTGCTGTGGTAGATGACACGTGAATAATGAGTGAGTGAATATTAACGTCAGCTACACGAGGGCTTTTGGCGACGGACCATGTTATTTTAAATCACGATCAAGTGACGTGGACGACATCTGAGCTGGAACCCCCGCTCTCCTAACTACCACACCACACCAACGAGAGGACGTTTCAGCTCTCGACAGATTTAACGTGCATCGCTGCCCTACACGGCGGGTCTTTAGTGGTACTGGGATCGAACTCATGACATGCCTGTCATTTTCCGATACCTTGACCACTGGACTACCGCTGCCACAGATGACACGTGAAAGTGTCACAAAAAAATTCAAAGTTTCACCATTTCTTGCGATGCATGCGTTAATACTGTCGGAATATCATTTGACGGACTAGCTCAAGTACACCTGGATTTTGTTGGATATCCGCAGCAGCTCAGATGTATTTTACAACCAGATCAAGAACAGTGACGGTATTCTTTGAAGATGGTATGTGAGCAAGCCTTCCCGTTGCAAAATACGATGAACATTACTCCAAGATCCTCCTACGGCACCAGCGATGGCTCGTACGCTGGTACTCGGATTCTTTCGAACGGTATCCAACACTTTTGTTGCACATTTTTGGCGCAGCTTAACCAAGTTTGGCTCTTGCGCCATAAACCCCAACACTCACTCACCCATGCTGAGAGTTCGAGTCACTTCGTTATGATCCATATTTACACAAATTGTGAGGCAAATTAGTAAAGGTTCATCGGTCCGGTGCATCTCTCTGTGGGTATCTTTCGCGTTATAATCTTTCTGCTGCTCGTGCATTTCCTTCTATCAATCCGTAAATTTCCAACAATGGGTTCCTATGAAAATCTGTATCCTTTTGATATCCCCTATTTCCCCATAAAATTTGTCTCAATAATCCTGTGACACCCTGTATACTGGATGTTGACGAGAAGAGCTTTACCTTTGCCTCCTTAATAGTTGAGTTCATTTCAACAAAGGGTGAAACGGGAAATATTTGATAAAAAACTATAAAATCTGTAAAATTGCCATTTTTTTCTGAATACACTGTGCAAACGATAGACTGCCAATTCTAGAAGAGAAGTAAGCATCTTTCACAATACATTATCACAATTTTCTAAAGTCTGAATCGTTACAGAAAAATGTCACAAATAATGTCGTAGAAAAGTCGAATGTGCTCAGATCTCTTCCGCTGATTTAGTATTGTGCAAAAATTTTCAATTGAACGAAAAAAATAAAAATTAAAAATGTATAGTAACCATTACTAATTGCAATTTATTGCAATATCAGAGTTATTGGTCTCACAACATGTCAAAACAGAAGATTTAGAAGAAATTGAATGTCTGGTGATAAATCTACTGTTTCTTAAGATTCTGAATAATTTGACTGCTTTGGGTCATTTCTTTAATTCAAACATCTAACAATAGGTGAACAATTATCAGTCCAATAAGAACTTTATGTGATATTTACCGTTGTTTTATCATCTAACTTTGGAAATTAAATTAATTATTTGAGAGAGAAATTCTGAAAAGTCTCAAAAACAAATATTAACTGCAAACTCCTATGTATGTAAAAGACACTGAAGCTCTAGTACAGCCATTAAACCTTGTTTGGAGATTTAGTGGTCTTTTACCGAAAAATTGCAGTTTCGAGACTCGATTTCAGATTAATGTTGTAATTAACATGGAAGTTGGCATTATATATTAAATTTAGTGTCAAGTTATTTATAAGTGCGTTATATATAAATGGAATTTTTTAGGTATCTACTCGAGTATCATCCTTATCATTTATTGTGTCTTCAAAACATACTTTCTTCATAACTTCAAAATCTGAGGATCGATATCCAATACTGTTAATTTAAGTAAGACTAATTCAACTAGTCTTCGAACACGATTTGTGCTATCGGTACTTATCACCTATACGGGCCGTGGGTTTGAGACTGATTTTCCGTGATGTCGCCAATACGAACTTAGGCAATATTTTCCGATAAGATGCATTCACGCTACAAACACAATGTTGTTACAGAATTTTTCGCGTTTTCTACGTATTTCCGTGTTTCTCTTACAGTCCCTGTAACCCAGGGGTGTCCAACACGCGGCCCGCGCGCCGCATGTGGCCCACCAGTACGTAAGATGCAGCCCACCAGTACGTAAGATGCAGCCCACCAGTACGTAAGATGCAGCCCACCAACTCTTTTTTTAAAAAAAGATTAAATATCAGGTTTTTAAAGATTTTTCATTTTGAAATTTATTTGAGGGGAAATTTATACATATATATAAATCTACAATGTATTTGCCTGTTGCCTGCTCTTGTTTTAAAATAAATCCTTTTTGATAATAGAAATGTCCTTTAGATTAAAATAGATTTATATTTTATTAAACAGTTACATTTGATTTTACTATAATAAATTACTTTTTTAATAAATTCCGAATTGCATTATGCATATCCCTTACTATGGATGGTACATGATTCTTTGTGTGTGCGACTTTCATTTCTCCTTCTTCTTTTCTGTTTGGAGTGCCCAAAAAGCAAGAGGCAATCAGAGATGTTTTATAAAGTTTAAAAAAAATATTCAGCACGGTTAAGGTAAAGGGCGATGTATACTTAATTGTTTGTGAATGACAGCACAATCAAATTTCAACAATGAGTAACGAAAGATCAATTCGAAAGGAACACCATAATTTTCAAGAAAATGGCAATATTGTAAAATTTTAAACATTATTTGATCATTGCATTATTATATTATATAAACATTAGTATATTATCTATGTCTGTATACATGAAAAATAATAAAAACAATAACAATAATTCATTATGTTTTAAATTTTCACTCCGATAAATGTTTTTTGTTTTCCAAATCTAACAGAAAGGTACATATTTTTATGTGCGGCCCGCGAGATTATGTTTTTCCGAAGTGGCCCGCAAGGTCATTTGGGTTGGACATCTCTGTTGTAACCTATAAATACAATGCTATTTCTTAATTCATGTTTTTATATAAGTAATTCATTATCTCAAAGTGGCATTGGCTACTATAAGATAATGAATGTGAGTCATGATCATGAACGCGGCTGCCTTTATTTCGGTTGAAATGTGTAGATTCGATTCCTCGTTCAATAAAAGACTTGCCTTTTTGAGAAGTTGATGCACGTTAACTCTGTCGAGGTTTAAATCCTCTCGTTAGCGTGGTGCTTGAAGTTTGGAAAGTGGGGTGCTAGCTTAGATGTTGTCCTCTTCACTTAGCCGGTGTTTAAAATTATGAGGTTCGTCGCTAGTTGCATCGAGTTGCCTTTGAAGTTAATGATTAAGGCTGTTTTCGGCTAATGTTAAAGTATAGGACCCGAATTCGGAATATTTTTTCATATATAAAACTACTCAAACATTAATATTATATTCTGGCTTCACTATCCTGTAGAGAATCGCTTATTTTATCATACTACTCATTTTTATCCGAGTTGATGCAGTTTTTTCTATTATAAAATGTATCTCGCTTTTTTTTCCCTATACCGTAATGCTAAATGAGCTATCCATTTACATGTTAAAAGGAAAAACCAGTTATTTATGAAATATTTTTGAAATTTTAAAAACACTATATTATAAACAAATGCATGAGTTACAATGTCACAAATTTTTATAAAAATAGAAGTATTTTTTCTGTCCGAAAATGTGCTCCGCGTTAAGTTCACGCTCTTGCGTATACGGCGAAAACAGCCTTAAGAACAATCAGTCATTATCTCGTAATCTGTAATTTTATATTTGTAGATATATTTTTTCCGTACCTGCAATGGGCTGAATTCATGTGACGTCACAGTTACAATATAACTACAATCACATGTTTCTAGCCAATTAGCTCAAAAAGCCATGTGACGTCATAGTCACATGACAAATGTAATCCTGTGTTTTCAGCTAATCAATTCAAGTGTTTTATTTTTGCCAACTTCTGATTCTTGTAGAAACTTTATTTATAAAAAGTACATATTTATTGACAATATCACACATAAGTAAGCAAAATATATTTGGTTTTTATAAAGTACACGTATAGAATATATATTTTTTTTTAATCTTAATAACTTTTTGATTTTTTACCTAAATACTTGAACATCTTTACCCAATTATAAAATTTTAAATTCTATCTTAATTTTATAAATAGAACAGCTAGTACAAGTTTAATGTCAGATTTGAAATATTATAGTTTCATTTACCTGAATCTAAGTTAATACAAGAGTAATTTTATATATTTGTTATATTAATAACTTATGATTAATATTACATTTTCCCAAATACTTAAATTATGCTAAATGTAAGCACTCTTATTAATCATAAATGTTGAATTATACCTAACTAAATCAATCTAGGAAAATTGCAACGAATTTAATCTCGCTCTTTTATTTAAAAGTGACCATCAATCTGATGAAAGCGACGTTATTTTAAGTAATAAATCCACCCACTCTAAAATCAATAAATCAATCACTTCACTTCCCCGCGATCCAAATTAAAAATCAACTCGGGCGACTGCAAAAGTGTCAAGTTCTGTCGAAGTTCTTGTCCTAAAATTATTCACATTCTCGCTTCTGTTGGCATTAGAGAGGTTTTTGTTGATGAGCCGAAAACCGAATGAAACTCTTGTTTTTTAAAGAGAAAACTCGTCCTAATTCTGGAGCGTTGACATAGTAATTAATTTCCATCGAAGTTTCGTAAATCATACAGAAACCCGTTATTATTTCACCCCAGGCATTCAATTCCATTCAGCATTGAAGGCTAAAGAGATGGGGCGTTTCTCTGAAATCTGGTACATTAGGCAGGTTAGGGAGGAAGAGCTTGGAGTGTTTCTTTAACTATTTTTTTCTATCACGGGATCCAAGGCCTCCTCGATTTGAAAGCTGATAAGATTTATAAGTTTTTCGCAGTTCTATCAAAATAATGGTAATTATGCATTTGTTCTTGGATGTTCAAACTGTTTTGTTGTTTTCTCTTACGTATAACACGACATTATACATCACAAACACTTATTTTACGTGGTAAATACGTCACTCAGATATGCGTTAAAAATCGTGTAAAAAACATGCGCTTTCTATAGTAAAACTGAGGATACACATTCCGTGTTATCCGCGTAAAAATACCTTAAAAACTGTTAAAGCTCTTATATGCATACGAATAAGGTATTTATGTTAGAAGATTTATTACTTATTTAAAACTAAACTTGAAATCTGTAGATATATGTATAAAAATACCTTTTTTCCAATTCTAAGATCAAAATGGTTCAAATATAACTGATAGTTTTATATATAGCTGATAACACGAACAGTTGGTTAAGAGTTTTGTGTGAGCTAATAAACAAATTTATATGATATAATAGGCATCGTACCAAATGTTTAGGTAAGAATTATTGAATAAGGAGATTTCGAAGTAACTGATGTAGTATAGAAGCTCACAATACTGCCTAGTTTTTGAAGTGTGGTAAAAACGTGAATTTTTTTTATACATTGGTACAAAAGACTGCTTATTGTACTAGATAACTCATGGTTATATGTATAATTGTAAGCCAATGATGAAGAAATCATTTCAAATTAAATAGGTTTCTTAAGAAATGAAGACTTTTTTTAACCATGCAAAAAAAAAAGTGTTGGATGTACTGCAAACATTATTGTGACTTTCCATTTACATTTTCAGAGTTTGCACGTGTATTTACGCTTAAAAATATTTCTGTTTCAACTATTTTGTTATAATGTATTAAGTATCGAATATATTGAAATTATTTTATGCAAGACCTATTTTATTTTGAAATAAAATAGGTTCGGAGGAAAAATTATGCTTTGTTGATTAACTAACAAAGAATTTAAACCATTTCTGCTACTATTGACCATTATTAATGGTTTGCAAATCTTGCCATATGCGAAATTGTTTAGCGGAAGAATAGATATCATTTTAATTTCCGTGAACGGCGCATAGATGAAACAACTCATCTTTATGCTCTTGGTCGATACTTAATGTAGAAGAAATAATGAATTTTCCAAAGCTTTTATTTTAATCTTTTATGTATCAGGGGGGAGGGAACATGTAAGTACTACTTGCTGTTAAAGCTCTATAAGACAATTTCTTTCCATTCACTGCTAGTGGAACATTTGACGATCAATATTTTATGCCCCCATTATCCTCGCAGAATGACCGCAATAAACAAGTCATATTCTTTATCACGAATATGTTTTGTTCTTATAATAAAAAGAATTGCAAAGCTCATCGTTTCAGTTGTTATTAAAAAGCATAAAGAAAGATAATTTTCATTCTTCCTTAGATATAATGAATAATTAAAGGACATTATTATGTCCATTCCGTGTAAAGTTCCATATTGTGAACTTAATACTAGCATTATTTCATAAAAGAAAAAATTCACATATGTATACTAAAGACATTAGCATTTTATACACAAAATTGTTTCGAAACAATGCATCCTAATCTTGTAGGTAACATAATTACAAAGCAAAGTTTCGAAAATCATTGCTGGCGGCAGAGATAAATTTTCTATTTATGCAATCAAGAAAGAGGCTTCTCTGCCGCGTTTTTTCTTCGCTTAACATCGGAGACATAATTAAAATGGATGAGCTAAGCTGAAACATGAATATTTAATTTTTCAGTAGTGTAATGAACCGTGTAGGAATTGAAGTTTATTAAATTAATTTCAATACTCTTGAATAGAATGAATAAAATATTACATTTTAATATTAAACGTGAATATTATTAACCAATAAATATATTTCTACATTGTATAAATGTTTCATTGTAATTTGAATACCACGAATATGTAATAAAATATACAAATAATTGAAAATGAAATGTATAAATTTCTCTAATGAACTAAATTCATGTGACATCATAGTCACATGAATAGTGCAATCACGTGTTTTCAGCCAATCAGTTAATGCGCTTTGTTGTTGCCAACTTTTGCTTTTTACACAGAAACTTTCTTTTAAAAAGTACATATTTGTCAACAACAACAACGCACAAAGGTAAAAGAGATTCATTTGATTTAAAAGTACTAATGCAACATTAGAATTTATTTTTAATTTGTAAAATGTGTTTCGAAGAATCATAACACTTGAACATCTTTACACAATTACCAAAAATGAAATTATAATTAAAACAACAAGAAGGAGTCTAATGTTAGTCTTGAGTTCAATACAGAATATGTGATTGCATTTATCACGTGACCGATATGAATTTAATTCAATGATGCATTCTAAAGAGTTAAGAATGAGGTATGGAGGAGCGAAAGTATTGAAGGAACTAATCGATCATTTATTGAATTCTGCATTTTGAAAGTTTATTCTGTTTTTAAATTTTATTTTAGCGATGTATTGTTGCATTTTCTGTTTGTCATAATCGACAAATAAATCTAACTGAAAAAAATTACAAGCATTTCTCTTCAATAAAATTCTTTTTATTACTTCAGAATCGAATAAAATAGAGCATTTCTCGAGTAATATACACCAACACCCAGCGTGCAATTTTAATAATCAAAGTATAAAAAAGTCACAATATCCTGTTTTTCATTTCTTTTTGTTTGAAATAGGACTGTCCATCTCGGATGCCCATTGTTTCCTAGATAAATCTATCTTTTCACTCTTTTATATTTCGCATTTGAGGAAAAAAAGTATTTTCTGCCACGCTCTGATGACTGAGACGGTGCGGTGCGTGTGTCGTAGAGTTGGGAAAACTTATTTTTATCTCGAAGTATTATCTGATTTGAACCATGTCGATATGTTCGGTGATTGGACGACCATTTCCTCTGTTCGACTATCAAATTAGTGTTACCTTCTATAGCTGCAGTGCCTGAATCAGGGTATTTTCATTTGCGTGAATTGAGTAGTTTTTATAAGCCTGGACGTTCTCAGATTTGAATCGGCATGGCTTGGTGGGGGAAGTACGAAGTAAGTAGCAATCTGTTTTTGTTTTGATTTTTTTATGATGTGCTTAACAATTAAAATAAGTTATTCCGGTATTAAATGTGCGAAGTTTTTTACAAAAGAAAACCCGGAAATTAGAATGTTTTCCATTTTTAAGTAATTTTTTGGCAATTCTATTTATAGAGTTTTTGTGTATAAAATGTTTTGTTCCTTTAGATATTGAAATATAATTACCAAATTCAATATACAACTTCTTATGAAACTAATTCAATGTATCTAATGGTTATCTGACCTATATATCCTGAAATTCAACATATATCCTGATAGAGTATTGATTAACCTTAAGAAATTTCAATATTCAGCAATATATATTATTTATTACTTGTTACACATTTCTTTTTCTGAGCTTATTACAAGTATTTCCCAATTTTGATTAATTGTTCTTTCTAAATATTAAGTTTCTTCCAAGGGAATTATAAATTCTTAACATATTTTATTTTCAACCTAATGTTTATAACAACAGAAAGAGAAAATTGCCTATTTCTTTTCCAATATTTTCATCACGCAAAAATTCTCATGGTAAATATACCACTCAGACATTTTCCTTCATTTTTGTAAGAATGATTTTAAGAAACCCACCTTGGGGCCTTGTCCACTCCATCTAAAATTATCAAATATTTTCCAATTAAAACCTTTTTATAAAATTAATTTATGGAAAAATACTAGTATCATCACAGCTACATTGAAATTTTTTAAAAATTCGTCTTTTTCTCTGATAAATGAAAAAATTTTATTTTAAAAAATGAAACTCTATTTTTGAATTTTTTTTACATCTTCATTTGCAACAAGTACATGCAAATCAATATTGGAGCATTAAAAATTTTTAAAGTGTAATCAATTTATTTTTTCATTGATGCGAACATTTAAAATAATCCACTATCGTATATTTGTATTAAAAAATTATTTCTATTACGTTCTTCTGTCAACGAGTGTTTTAACCTGATTTCATTAAGATTTGCCATTTATATCGTAAGTGGAAACGATCACACAACTAAAAAAGTAATATAAATATTTTTAAAGTTTTATTTGTGTTGCATAAATTCATACTACTCATAAAAGTATTTTTATATTCTTTACAGGAGTAAATTATCAGTTACATGTAAAGAGCAATTCTGTTTTAGAATTTATTCAGTATTCTTAACGCATAAACTTAGCATGTTGCCAATTGAAATTAAAATATACCATTTGCTGAAACTAACCTTTTTCTGTGCCTGTATTAGTGAAGATAAGAAATATGTTTTGCTTGTACTGGTACATTTGTCATTTTTTTATTGTAATAAATTTATTTTGTATTTTAAAAAAATAAATTTTTAAACTCAGTTTCCTCTAAGCTATTCGCTATTCTAAGTTCTTTTAAATATAAAACCGTTTCCACTTACGTTATAAATGGCAAATCTTAATGAAATCAGGTTAAAACACTCGTTGACTGAAGAGCGTAAAATAAAACATTTTTTAATACAGGTATACGATAGTGGATAATTTTAAAAGTTCGTATCAATAAAAAAATAAATTGATTACATTTTAAAAAATTTTAATGCAATTAAATTCAGGGAAAATACTGAGTTTTAACAAAAGTTTATCAAATAATTTGGGAGTCTTCCTAAAAAAAATTACTCACATGTTCTATTAAATCATTTTATTCCTTTTAAAAGTAAAATTAATTTAACTAGGCAATTGTTTTGACCACATTGCTGAAGTGGAAAATACCGGAGGGCCGCACGTTTTTATAAATATTTGCATTCATTACTTAGCTTATATCAGAAAATTTTTAAATTGAACCATGAAAATCAATAAATACAAGTTAAATATAATAACTCTTTTCTTACTCTTTTCTTCAATTTATTTATTGAGCTTATTTCATGATTATAGCTAAAAACACATTTAATTTTAGAATTAGTTTAATGAGGCAAATATACCCTATCACACTTTTCTACAGATTTTTTGGAATCAAGAATGAGACTGCTTTTTTACATCCTCATCGCAGTCTGTCAGTTAATGTCAGCCAACTTGCATGTATATTTACTCTTGTTCATCTTCGTGTTAGAAAAACTTGGCTCTCAAATATACGTTCACGCAAATATAGAGAACCTTTTCTGTCTATTTAATTTTCTGAGTGTCTTGGCGGGCTGCATGTGACCCACGGTCTTACAATAGAGTGTATTGAATTGCACTTAGTTATATCCGCATTAGTTATTCGTTAGAACTTTAATATAACTATGTTCGAAAATGAAGATAATGAAAGGGATTTAATGATAATTTATAACGTTTTAGTTTTTAAATGTAAAATTGTTTTATGCCCATTATTATTATAGATTTTATGTATTACTTAAATCTTATGTATCCATCTCCTGAAACACATTAAAGCAGTTATACTCAACCTGCGTCCCACCGGGCCTTTTTATGTGACCCAGTCACGGCCCATTGCTTTGAAATATTTACTTATTTCAAACATTGTATTAAAAATTGGTGGAAAATTCTTTTTCATGAAATGAGATTTATCAATTTTTCTTTTTGCTATCGGTGCCGTACGGATACGAATAGATGTTCTTTTTCTATTTGGAACGGTTATGGTTAGTGATAACAGACAACAGTGGAGTAGCAACAATTTTATGGATGGAACTAATTTTTAACTATTTTTCATATCTTGCAAGCGAGAAATATTCAAAGAAAATATATCGTTTGAAGACGATAGGAGGGTTGACTATTTTGCAGTGAAAAACTAACAAGGATCTGTAATTGTTTTATTTGTCACGAAAGTGCTGTATTTAAAAAAAAAAATACCAATAAACAAGAAACATTCGATGACACTTCTCCTCGAAGATCTCTTTCAAGAGGTGATAAGTAGGCTTTCTTGAATAATCTTTGCAACAGCAGCAAAGTGGTAATATCACAGCGGTAACAAAGACGTATTCTATGAAATTTGTTATAGTATTGGTAATCATATGAAAACGTTAACTGATGTAGAAATTGTGAAGGAGTGTTTCTTAAGTGCTTCTAATTTAGTGTTAGAGGAAAAAAATTAAAAAAAAATATGTGAAATATAATAATTATAAAAAGAGCAAAACAAGAGTTATAATATTTTGATCAGTTTTTCACTTAAAGCATTTCTCCCTCCTCCCCTATTTATCCTCATGTTGCTGCCCGCGTGAAATAACTAACGTATGAATGCGGCCCTCGTAAAATAGCTGACATATGTATGCGGCCCAGCAGAAAAAAAGGTTGAGTATCCTTGCATTAAAATGTATCGCTTCATCCATCAAATATAAGGCGCAAATCAAACACAGAAGCTAGTAACTTGTCTTTATATCAACTTATTGCAGCGCTTCTCAAACTTTCACTATTTGCAACCCAATATTCAATCATAATTTTCATCATTCATTGTTTGATTTCAGTCACAATATACTTTGACACTAAAGCTACAACACTTAAGTGCCACCGACGTATATAAACGTTCCACTTAACCGAAGCGATAATTTCAACAGACGTATATGTACGTCTTTCAGAAGTAAGATCTTATCCATGCACTGCTATGCTTAAAATTATTCCGAAGGCTTTGGAATGCAATAAAAGGACCTTGAAGGTGTTTGCGAAGGATTTGCTTATTTCAGAGGTTTCGTTCTTTTAATCGACAGTTAATGAATTATCTATAAACCGAACTAATTATCAAGATAAATATTCATTTTTGGATATAAATTTTATATGACAAGCTCATAAGGCTACTGGTAATTTTTAAACTTGTTCTTCACTTAGTATTGTTAAATTAACTATAAAATACATTGGGCAGTACTGATACATTTATAACTGTATTATATGAGTGTAAACGTGTATTTTATTTTGTATCATGTCAGAATGCATTTTGTTTGTGTACTTTCCATAAAAAATTAATAATTTTCTTAAACAATCTTTTGTTTTCGACTTTTCAATATGCTCGCGCCCCCCTCATTGAGTTATCACGCCCCCGTAGGGAGGCGCGCCCCACAGTTTGAGAAACACTGACTTTTATTGAATTTTCTTTCTCTCTCGGAAAAACCAAACACAAGTGAGCTGTATACGCTGCTTTGCTATCAAAGGCGCAGAAAGTGATGACTCTTCTATTTGTACGAAATCGGATTCCTTGTTAGTGTTAGAAAACACAGAAATCTCTTCTAGCGAAACTAAGTAATAACCTCACTTTCCTTCGTTTTCTTTTCCTCATCACCAACATCTCCATTTTCCCTGGCATTCAACCCTAATCAGTTCATTCCTCTTCTTTTTTCTTTATTCTCATGACCTTAAAAATGATACACAGTAGGTGAACAAATGTTACGGTTTTACATGTATTGTGTTCTTTATTTATTATGACAAGTATATGACGGCCTAATTTTTCGTTTCGCGTAAAGATTTGTTCGTAATTTATTACAATTTTTTCCCGTGAGAGAAAAGGCAGATTCTTCAAAATTTGGAAAATTTATTGAAGTATTCCCAAAAGTACGAGTGTTATAGTGTCATCGGAGAGGATCAAAATACAGTTCGAAATAAACGAGAACGCATCATTCCAATTTCAACCGGAGTTGTTTTCAAATAATCGTCGAAATGTTGTTCTAGTATCGAATGACATCAAATCAAACATCCATTAAGTAATTTGAACCTTAATGGAAGGTTTCAATTTATTTCATCGAATGACAGCGAAAATAGTTTAATGGAACACATTTAATCACTGAATTTTAGCTTGTTGTTAGCTGGATATATTAATTAGATCGATATGGATGGTTATATAAAGATTTGTCATACGTTTTCTAAAAGGAAAAAGAAGAAATTTTGTATCAAATACATGAAAATATTCTGATTTTCTCTGTATAAGTTTTCTTTATTTATAAAATTCTCGAACAAACGATTGTCTTGGGGAAAAAACGTATTAAAATAGAACTGTGCTACCCTTTATCTCAAGCTAAAAAGACAATAAAACAATGAATACTGATTTAAATATTAATACAGTGGTACTAATTCAATATTTCTCTAAAATCTCTGCTAGAAGTCTTAAATGTTTAATAGTTTAAAATGTAAAATAAACTCAAAAGGATAATTCTTTCGTTTAAAATAAACTTGTTTCTGTGAAACTCATATTTCACAGAAGCAATTACTATCAAGAATAGAATGCGCTTTTCAAAATTCCTAATGTATTTAGTTATACATATTAAAAATATGTTAAGTGTACTTAAAACATATTTCTCGAAAACAATTCCTTTTACGAAACCTGTTGCCACACTCATAAAAAAAAGTATGAGAAATAAAATATTGTTTAATCGTTTGCATTTTGTATATTGTTATTAGATAAGTAGTCGCGGTAGTCGAGTGGTATAGGTATCGGATCGTGGCTTGCCTTGTCTCGAGTTCGAGCCCAGTACTACTAAAGACCCGCCGTGTAGGGCAGCGATGCACGTTAAATCTGTCGAGAACTGAAACGTCCTCCCGTTGGTGTGGTGTGGTATTTAGGAGAGGAGAGTGCCAGCTCAGGTGTCGTCCACGTCACTTGGCCATGTTTCAAAATTACATGGTCCGTCGCCAAAAGCCCTCGTGTAGCTGAACAGTGCGACGTTAATATTCAATCAATCAATTGTCTGTTTTTAAATTATTGGTGATGAATAAATATCTAAATAAAAATTCTTGAGTTTATAAATTTTTACACTTTTTGCCTAAAATTTATATAAATTTGTTTTTAAGAGAATTCCCAGCATATATTGTACCAAAAACATTGTAATTAAACATTCTCAATAATAATGTAATTTTTCACCTAACGAAATTTGAGCTAAAGAATTTTGATGCTACTCGTATTTTTAAAAACAGATGTCTATCAAAAACAAATACTCGTACATTGCAATTGAAAAATAACATTCTTTTAAAATATAGTTACGTTGAATAACAGCATCATAAATAAGTAAAAAGACTCATTCGGTAAAGTAAATTAAAAAAATTTCGTCCGAGTGAGACATAAATTATATTTGCTGATTTACGTGTTTTTAAAACTTTGTATTTAAACAACTATAACAATATCATCTATAAAACTATTTTTAATTTGTTTCTAGTAAATTGTGCACTTATAAAACAAAAATATTTTCAATATATTGAAAAATTTTCTTATCGATATAATATACAGACTGAAAAGTTTAGAATGCATCGTTGCCACTGTTCAAAAATTACACGTTATCTAAAAAATTTGTCCAAATTCCTGTAAGTATAGAGTTTTAGTTTTAGATAAAATATAAGGTATGTTTGCTTGATGTGTATAAAAGGAATGTCACTTATCAAACAAGTTCCCCAAATTTTCAGTTTGACTCAGATATTATCTTATTTTTTTCAAAGGTCATGTGGTTGTCCAAGATTGGTGGCACTAAAAATTTCATTTTCTTTGATAACACTAGAAATTCTTTCATCTGTGATAAGAAAATATTTATGTCACAGTACAATTGTGAGAAAAACATTTGTTTAAGTATTAATTTTTGTAAGCTACATTATTATAAAATGTAGCTTACAAAAACTTTTTAGACAAAATTATTGCTTTTCATCAAAATAAATACATCAAAATAATACCCTTAAAATAAATTTGAAACATCATAGATCAATCTCAAAATGCAACAGTTTTTCTACAACTAAATCTATTTTTTATTAGTGCATAATATTTGTGCCATTCATTTTCAAACATATTTCACCCGCTTGGTTTTTAAATACTTAATAAATAAATATTATCTCACAATGAAAAATTGACTAAGAATGTAGTTAATGACCATAAAGAATCATTAATTCTATCTCTACTAGAACCAGAAGCTTTGATTTTGAACATTAATCTTTCTGGCTTTTAAAGATATGTTAAATATTTCGCATCGCAGTGATTTTTTAGCTGTTTGTACTTAAGTAGTTAGTTATCATCTGATGTCAACTCTTTTATATTGGCAACATAAAAATAAAATCTGAGAAAAATATTTTCTTTCGTAAATAAAACCCAATGTATTGTATTATTTAACTGTGTATATATAAAGGGAGGATATTGTGAAATATACAAATCCCAGAAGTTAAGAGTTTTAATAACATTTCCATCCATTCTTTCTTATCAAACCATAAAGAACTTTAACAGTTAATTATGCACATTAATATAATATCAGCACATTTTTATAAACCATTTTAATCGTTCTTTTCACTCGAGAATAAAAACCTGGTTGTAAATACGAATTCATGTGGAAAAAGAGATCTAAAATTATTATATATGTTTGAAGTTAACGAACACATAAATATTAAATCAATACAAAAAATTTCATTTTTGAATAATGAATCTCTTTTCCACGTGAGGCTGCTGTAGCCCAGTGGTCAAGGTAATGGACTCGGATTTCATGAGTTCGATCCTAGTACCACTAAAGACCAGCCGTGTAGGGCGGCGACGCGCGTTAAACTTATCGAGGCTCATACGTCCTCCCGTTGGTATGGTGTGGAAGTTAGAAGAGGGAGAGTCAGCTCATGTATCGTCCTCGTCACTTGATCATGGTTCAACATTGCGAGGTCCGTCACCAAAAGTCCTCGAGTCGCTGAATAGTGCGACGTTAATATTCACTCACTCACTCGCTCTTTTTCACGTACAGGTTAATTATAGTTAAAGTTTCACTTTCAAAGTACTGTAAAAAAGATCCACTGCTCAGAATGACTTCAAATTTGAATTGAATATACTTAAAGAAGGAGGGATACAGTATGGCATGGGGGAAGAATTCATTGGCGTTTCCATTGTTGCTTTTTATTCAATTTGTGGTCGAAGAGAAATTAAAAACAGATTTTTCCCATCCAATGTGGTAATACCTTGTGTGGTCATTTTCCCCGTCAAACAAACGAAGCAATCATGCACATCTAACAGTATAGCAACTCATGTACTACTCCTGACAAAGTCGTGGTAATTGGTTGCAAAATGCCACTTGTAGCCGAATTCACTTTCGTTATATTGCTTACAGCGCTATCTGTTGACACACTTTGGAAATTTTTTTCTTGTGCCACTCTGTTTCCGCCCTTTTCAAGCATATTTAGCTCAAATTTGAAGTCATTCTAATCAGTGGTTCTTTTTTAACAGCTTTTCGAAAGCGGAACTCTAATTATAATCATCTTGTATTTCCTATTTAAATTAACCTCTTTTTCTTCATATAATTCGTTTAACATAAAATTCTACTTCGGATTAAAATGAAAAATTGTACATGTGCTATTTTTCAGTTTAGAAAAAATAATATGACACACAAGAGGGTATATAAACATTTTTAACATCATAAATTTATATCGATATAGATCTATATACCTTTAAAAAATAGGATACTTTCTTTAACATTAAGCAAAAAAAATCCTGATAGTCAAGCTTTTTTTATCTAGCCTAACATTAATTCTTATATCTCTAACCTAGAGAGGGAGAGAAAAAGAGAGAACCGAGATAGGAAATCGGAATAACTTCACCTTCTAAGATCCTGTCGCGCTAGCATTCATCATTTATAATATAAAAGAAACAAAACAGATGGCTTGCAAATATATGATAAATGGCAATTGCAAAGAGAAATATGTTTTATATACACGATTTGTCAATATTTCTTGGGTGATATGTTAGAATGTAAAAGATTATGCTTGTAAATATATATATAAAGTGGAAACAAATTCATTTTAGACATGTTTTATAATAAACAAATATGATCTAAAAGGACAACAGCACGCGCTAAATATTATACGTAATTAGGAGATTCACATTTTAGAAGGATTTTATAATATCGTTCATTAATTCACGGAGCTCATTAAAATAAATTTTAATCCCCTGTATTTGTTTCCTAGCTATTGGGTTGCTAATTGGTGGGCAAAGTCGGGGTACACTTTTTAAAAATATGATATGTGTCTTCAGTTGCTCGCGTGCTAGTTTCTGATAAATTAAAATTTAAATGAAAAGTTCTTAAAATATTTTAAACAAATCCTAGAAAATAATTTCTGTAAAACTTTAACCTTATTTTATTTGGAAGTCATAATATTGGTTAAAAATCTCAGTCATATCACAGGAGTGATTATTGTAAATATTCTACGAAAATATCAAGAAATAATCGTTTTAAAGTAAAAGAAGAAAATATATCTAATTTGCAAAGTGAGTAGCAAAAACTTTTATCAATTTTACTTTTGAGATATATTTATTAGAATGAAGCTTTTAATAGAATGAATATATTTAAAAGAATGAAGCTGTTGTTAACTTTTGGAAAGAAAATATTTTTTTAAAAAGTCTTTTTTTTATTGAATTGAATTGCTTAGAAATACCATGAATTTTTTCGAGTTCATTGTATCAATAATTCACTTTCCCCTGCAACCTTTCAAAAAGTAGCTTCATTACATTACCTATTATTCTCGGATGCTTTAAAACGTTTTCTGTTTTCCAATCATTTTTATTATTTATCACATTTTCTCTCACTTTGAGCTTAGGATATTACAAATGGAGTATGTATATTAGCTCTAGGTATTATGGATTATTTACAACTACTGCTCATTCTTTTGTTCAAACATTTTGACAATTGCAACTGCTATTCAAAATATTAGAATAATGGAAAATAAAACCCTAATAAATTTGAGATTTATCTTTATTTCGATAGAAATGAATGCTTGAGAATTTTAAAACGTAATATATCACATTCAATATATTTTGTAAATGAGCATAATCTAAAGAAATTTAGTATAATATTGCAAACTCTTTTTGCAAGGAATTTCCTCTAAACATTCTAAAAAAATGTATTAATTATTCCAGTGGTTCAAAAAAGTTATAACATGCAAAATATTGTACAATTTATTTAACAAAGGAATATTGCCAACAATTAAAATTTAGCTGCATCCCTCTTGCCCTTAATATCGTCAATTACGCAATCCGATGTATTATGAACCAATTTTTTCCAGTTATCTTTGCTGCTCTAAATCATTTCTGATAAAACGGATATTTTACGCTTTATGAGTGTTCCTTTGAAGTAATATGCAGATGAGGTTTTATCATTAAATCACACTCATTCATCATGGGTTGTAAGTGGAACAAAAGGAGGTTATTGAATTAAAATCTTAATCCAAGCAGTGGCGACCTTTGACGTGTTACAAGATACGAAGTCATTTTTATCCATCATTGATTGAATCATAAGATACTCAAGTATTTCCGTGTAAACTTCGAAATTTGCTCATTCTATCAAAATACATAGCTTTCCTTAGACCTCTGCGCTTACACTAATATCATTATACTAATGTTAAACTCCCCCGAAATGTTTCCAGCAGTTTGTAATAAAAACTTCTTGCTTGCCACTCCAAATACGGATAACCGGATGACCGTGAGAAACGCAAAACATCGATTCATTCTTAAAAAGTACTTGAATACACACAAGTCCTGAATATCCCCTTGCAATCTATCTTAGCACCCCCGCACACTTGCCCTTTTGGCCTACATTAAAAAGCAGATTCGTCGTAAGCGGAAGAAATTGGTTATCAAGTTAAAAGGACCATCGCAGTGTGGTAAATTTTGAAGCATGCATCCGTTTTATCGCTACTTTATCTATAAATTTAAGGCTCCTGGAACGGTTTCTCTTTACGATATATTTCGCAGTTCTGTTTTCTCTCAATGTAGTTATTTATATACGTATTACTATTAACAAGACTTATTTCTTAAATTTTAATTTTTAAATAATTTTTTAATACTATGCTCAATTCCTTGAGAGGAATTCATTTTTCTTTCTTTCTGTGGTTCTAGTCTGTTGATAGTCTGTCGTTGCGTCTAATCATATTTTCAATATTAGTAGGATACCCTATGTGTGTTTCTTACGATCCATTTTTAACTCCACAAACAAGAACTAAAACAGACTTTCAAACGAGCCTCTGAGTACGAGGGTAACTCCGAAATTTTTGACATTCGTGCAGATGATAATTTGCAACAAAAAAAATAAATGATTTAATTTGAAAATACAAAGCATTTTAACGCAGTAGACAATTTTTTTCTGTCTTTTTTCAACTTTTTTAGCGTAGAATAAATTTTAGGCAGAAGAAAAAATGGAGTTGACGCGAGAACATTATCGTGCTATGATATTCCATGATTTTAAAGCGTGATTAAATCAAGATTAATGCGTTCAACGGCTGCAATTAGCATTTGGTGAGGAGCCTCCACGTCGTACTACTGTGTTCAGATGGTTTAAAGAATTTCATAGAGGTCGCAATTCTCTTCAGGATGAAGAACACTCAGGAAGGCCGCGGTCGGCTGTAATCCTGAATAATGTGGATGATAATCGCTGTACCTACCAAAGGATACAGAAGAAACATAATATTGGATCCGCAGCCATATACAAGATTATTCATGAAGAATTACAAATGAAAATAGCAGCTTGTTGTTGGGTTCCCCATAATCAGAGTACCAAAATGAGGAGCGTGTCAGAATCTGTAAAGAGATCCCTTAAATTGCTAAATGCATCATTTCTAAAATTATAACGGGTGATGAAACGGCACATACCGTTTTTTGACGTTTCAACACGTCAAGAAAGCAAAGTAAGGGTCTTTGAAGATGATCCCACGCTGACAATGGCGAAAAGACAACGAGTGATTAAAAAAGTAATGTATGTCGTTTTCTTCAAGAGTACGGAATTGGTCTAAGCCATCAAGTTGGAAGAACAGAAGACAGTAACAGCAAACTGGTATACCATTAAATGTCTTCCAGAAATTCTCCAAGAAGTGAATGTTAGGGGACTAATGCTGGAAGAGAATTCTTCTTTCCATACAGCCGGAGTAACAATTGAGTTTCTTAAACAAAAATAAATTAAAGTGAAAGAACAACCTCCTTATTCTCCTGATCTAGTTCTGTATGACATTTAGTTATTTTTTTAAATCTAAAAAAGAACTTACGGGGACGTCGTTTTCATTCAGAAGAGATTGATATATATGTAGCTATAAATGAATTTTTTCATCAATTCCAAGAAATGAATGGTTTGATGCTATAATCTGTGGAAAATTCATCTACAAAAGTGCATTGATGCTGGAAGAGACTATTTTGAACCTTCCTTAAATTTTGTAAGTGTAACTCTGAAAACGTAGGAGTATTTCAAAAATTTCAGAATGGCCCTCGTGTATGCGGGCTCGATTTGCAGAGGTGCCAATTACGTAAATTTTATCGTTGATAGTGATCAGACATAAAATTTTACTAATAATCTAATATTTTGAATTGCTTCTGGGAATATTTTGATTCTCTTTAAGTCCTTTCAATATTTTTTCAATTAAATCTCTAGTGATTCTTAAGATACGTGTGAACAATACATCATACGTCAGTTTCTTATGAACTATTTAATCTTTTTTTTTCGTTCATCCCCTTTGCTTATTTTTACAGATATCTTTGAATTTGGCAACACAATGCACAATACCTTTTTGGATTATTCTAATATTTTGATTTGTGGTTGTACATCAAAACAATTTACACTAATAAACTATTCCTGCTATTTTTTTTAATTTTTTCCCCATTATCATATTCCTTTCGATAACAAGTATTAAAATTTTATCTGTTTGTAAAAAAATAAAATCCATTATGAATTTTATAATTTCATAACAATTTTTACAAACGTGCAAATGTTTAAAACACTTTAGTTTCATTTCCTAAGAAATATCTTGCGAAAAAGCAATAAGAATAAGAAAATAGAGAAGCTAAGCAATAAGAATTTCGCTGTTTTAGTTCTTTGGTTAAGTAGAAATGTTATGGCGTAGTGTTAAAGTTAATGCAAGCCGTTTCTAAGTTTTTATCTATTTATTTTTAAATCGTGAAGTATTCAATTGAGTTCATCTTGCTTGTGTGTGTGTGAATGAAATTTAATTTTATTTTAAATATGTCATGCTCACTTGTCAGTCATACTCTATTCTGAATGATGTATAGCTTATTGTGCATTGTTATTGCCAAGTACCTGTTTTTCCATGTTATTTCGCATAATAATTTAGAAATTTAAGGTTGTTGAAACCACACGTGTGAGTTAAAAAAGCTTGTATGTTTGTTTAATATATATATGTATGATTTTCAGTTTAAAAAAAGGCAAGAATGAGTAAAAATATTTATATTTGGAATAAAATGATTTTCTTAAAATAAACAGATTGATATTTTGGGATGATATTTTTACATATTGCGTTTCGCTATTGCTGCGTCTTCTATTTACTTGCTTACATTACTTTGCGATTCATTTTCCTTCTTCTCCTTTTAAGGACTTTGATTTATCTCTAATTTGAGAATTTTTAATTTGATTAAACTGATAACTCGAAAAAAATATCCGAATTTGTTAAAATTGTTTTATGCTGAAAAATTAACGTGAGTTATTAATTATTTTTCCATAGTTTTATACTATGCCTGAGTACATATTTTAATTCACAATTATAAATGTCAAAAAAAAAATTTTATTTTACATTTTGTAAAAATACATTACTTGCAAAGTGTTTGGGAAATAGATGGCGATGTTTCAAGAGTGGAGTTGTACAATTGTATTCTTAACAGAAAGCAAGAGTGATTGTAAAATGAGAGAGAATGTGTAAGAGTGAACTCTCTTATGTGAGACTGTATGAGGAGTGAGATAAATTAAGTAGTTAGTTAAATTAGTTATTTGTTGAGAAAGTGTTGAATTTTTAATTTTATATAGATAGTGATATCAACAACTCAAATTGTAAATTGTATATTGCAAGGTACAGGGACATCTTAAGGTATAGGCCAGCTGAACTTGGGCCCAGTGTGCAATGGGGCACAATGGGCCACAATGAGGGCCTCATCTAGTTCTCGACTAAGCCTTAATAAAATCATAATTCGAATGAATCCAATGGTCAAATCTTATTCTCCCAGTATTCTGTGAAAAACTGGGAATTTTGGAAGATACGTGTCACACATCACAGGCTACATGGGATAACCGCCGTACATGTATAAGCCTAGGCCTATCACACCATACACCATTATTACTCACTCAGTCAAAATGCAGCAGTCGGTCGAGCCGGTTTGTGCGATTGTAAGTTATACACATTTATTTGTTTTGGGATATTGTTTGTATGAGTATTGGACAACGTACGCTATGTACTGCCTACTTTTAAGGCTCATAGGCTGGACCAACATTTGCTTAGGGGCCCAGGACCTCAAAAAGTCTTACGACGTCTCTTGCTGGGTATTTGTGAAAATGAACATTACTGAGTAGCTCTAAATTTGGTGACTTAAAGAAACAGAAAGTAATGCAGTTTTTTGTCATGCTTACAGTTAATTAATGGTTTCGTGTTAACGTTTCAAAAAGAATGATATTTCAAGAAAATTCCAATAAAAAGTCTCAAATTAAGGGAATATATATTAAATAAAGATATCAGACACTTTACAAGGAATCATTTTTAAGAAAAACTCTTTATTTAAATACAAATACATATTTGCTGTTATTAAAATTTTGCGTTATACAAATGTATTTGATCTTACGATACAAAAGTACAGATGGTTATCAAAATAATGGAAACACCTGTGAATAAAAGTGACATTTTTGAATGCGCTTTGTAAGCATTAAAATATAATAGTTCCTGCCAGTTTTTGTATAAATATAAATTTATATATTCTGGTCGTATGTGGTAACTTTATTGAAGTTCTGTAAGTCTTGGATTGTTTTTAAAGCACAAAATGTCGAACCTCTCAGATTTTCGAAGAGGCCGAATTGTAGGAATCCGCCTGGCTTAAGCAAGTGTGACCGAAACATCCCAACTCTTAAACGTTTCTTGAGGTGCGGTTTGTAAAGTAATGACAGCATACACACACTATGTCAAGACATGCTTGGCAAAGCAAAATAGTGGACCGAAAGAAAGGCTCAGTGAAAGTGACCGAAGGATACAAGAGAAGCGGATTGTAATGTCTAAAAAAGCGTACAACTGTAGCAAAAGTGACCGTGGAGCTCATTTGACTTCTGAATTCTACAAAGTAAAGAATTACAGTTAGAAGGCACCTTCATAAACAGAACATTAACGGCAGCGCAGCAATTCCCAAGCCACTTGTCACAAATGCTAATGCCTAACGTTGTCAACAGTGGTGTCACACTCACAAAACCGGATGGATTGATAAGTGAAAGAAAGTAATATGGTTTGACAAACTGCCTTTCTTTCACACTTTTCCCTCCAACGGGGGGAGGTTGCATGTTTGGAGGACACCTACACAAGTGTATGATCGTGATAGTCTCCTTTCAACTGTCAAGCATGAAGGTGGATCGTTTATGATAGGGGCAGCCTTTTCTACTGGTCTAATTGTAACCTTGAAAGAAAGGACCACTGGGGGGAAGTATAAAGAAATTTTAACTGACCAGGTCCATTCCGTGATGCAAACTTTGTTTCCTGCAGGCGATGGAATTGTCCAGTATGATAACACACCTATCCATGCAGCTGGACTTGTCCAATCATGATTTGATGAACATGAAGATGAAGTTAAACATCTACCTTGAGCCCCACAGTCACCCAGCCTCAATATAATTCAACCGTTCTTATCTGTTTTAGAGCGTTCAATACGTAATCGTTATCCCCCACCGACATCTCTCCCAGAACTTTCACGTGGCCGCGGTAGCCGAGTGGTATAGGTATCGGACCGTGGCTTGCCTTGTCACGTGTTCGAGCCCAGTATCACTAAAGACCGGCCGTGTAGGGCAGCGATGCACGTTAAATCTGTCGAGAGCTGAAATGTCCTCCCGTTGGTGTGGTGTGGTAGTTAGGAGAGGGGGTGCCAGCTCAGGTGTCGTCCACGTCACTTGACCATGGTTCAAAATTACGTGGTCCGTCGCCAAAAGCCCTCGTGTAGCTGAACAGTGCGACGTTAATATTAAATCAAATCAAACCCAGAGAACTTTCACAATATCTCCATAAAGAATGTGGTACGGTATTCCTCTAAACACTATTCAGCACTCGTATGAATCGATTACTAGGTGAATCCAAGCTGTATTAACTGTGCCAAAGGTGGTCCTACATCGTACTAACAAAGGATTCTTTATAAATCTAATGGCTTTCCATTATTTTGATAGCCACCTGTATATTTGAACAGATACAAGTATATCTTAAAGTTAATACCAAAATACTTTTTAGAGAATGAGGTTGAATTATCAGTAATCATTTAGCATTTTGTATACCATGTTTCATTTACAATTAACTTCATTTTCGACCGAATTTCTTTTTCAGACAGCAGTCGTTAACAATTTTAAAAAATTGTCTTATTTAACTGTAACTGATAGAATATATCTTACCTGTTATTTCGTCAAGTTCGTTGAGTGAAAATACTGCTTTTATAATTAATAATCAAATGAAAAAAAATCATTTTAGAAGTTCAGAAGCGAGAACCTCTATGCAATTTATTTTTATCTTTAAAAGTACTAATTAAAACATCTGTTTTCTCTCACAAAATGTATACTTACAAATTTAAGTCACAGCTTCGTGGATTTTTATTCATGCGTGTCTATAAAGACTTCGCTAAATTATTTCTTTTTGAGTTCACTAATTTTACGCTTCGTTAAAAAGTGAAGTGCTTCTAAAAATAAGTGATCCTTTTTGCGTTTTTAAAGACCTCACCAACATGAATTTATTTGCTTTGTTTTTTTTAATTTTGTTTAGTTTCAGAAATAGGAACAGTTTGTTCGATTAGACTTTCTTCTCATACAACCCTAATTCTATCATTTCCGATTCTTCACATTCAATAGCTAATGGAAATTATAATTTCGTTTCCTCAGTTCAGCAAAGTAAAATCAGAATAATTCTTAAATTTTTGGTATCCAGACATTATATTAACTTTTTCTATAATTTCTCTTTAAGGAGATCTTAAAGCGAATATTTATAAAAAGGGAGACAAAAGTTGCTACATTTAAAACATTTGTATCCCTTTTAAAATTAAAGCAAAAATAATCATTTTTAGAGAAATATATATCGCAGGTTTCATTTTATCTTATTTTCATTTGTGAATTGCTACTTAAAACTGTAAGATAGGAATTGAAAAATTTCCAAAAAATTAGATTGCTCACTGCTGAAAGTTTTAAAAAATACAAAAATCAAATACGAACACAATCAGAAAGCCGTATATAGGCGAATAAACGAAAATATAATTTTGCCAGCTATTCAAATAAATATACCCAATAAAAATTTAATTGTCTCATAAAATATAAGTTAAAATCATTCATCAACATAATTTTAAATCAAATCTCATTTGGAATCTATATTGAATATTAGCCGTTATCCGCGTGCTTCGATGGGTATTTCATGATGTTTTATAACTGTATGTTGTTTTTTAAAGTTGCTGATATCTCCAAATTCTAGCATTAAACTTCCGATTGAACAGAAAACCAGTTTTATATCAGTCTATTTATTTTTTATGCTTACATAGCCTCCCCCCCTGCTCTCCAGAGCCTATTTCCTCAAAAACTATTTTTAGTGAAACCCTTTATTAGCGGGCGTTTACTCAACAAAAGGAACATCTCTGCCAAATTTCAAGTCCTTAGATCTAATAATTTCGGAAATCTCATGGTAAGTGAGTGAGTCGCTTTTCCTCTATATTTTTCGAGAGAGAATGCATTGAAAGTAGGAAAGCATAAAGATTTTATAGCTTGTGATATTTTTTAAAGAACTTGTACAATCTCTCTCTCTCTCTCTCTCTCTCTCTCTATATATATATATATATATATACATATTTATAAAATATAATTTTTCTCGATTGCTAAAACATTAAGTGACATGTATTTATTACTGATATGAGTTCAAGGAGATTCGAAGGAAAGCAAAATACCATTACTTCTATTCAATAAATTAATCATCGAATAATTGCGTAGAATTTTAAAGAATAACTCTCTCAAATACGTGCTTTCGTCAAAACACTAGAATTGGCAGATATACTAACAATTCGCAAACACTAATGCAATGACATATAGATATGTATCTCTTTCTGAAAGGTATTCCACTCGAATTGCCATTACTTTGAAACATTAGTAATTAAAAATAGAATTCAAAAACCCTTTCTACCTATTTTTGGCAAGATATTTGCAATCATTTCGGGGAGGGGGAGCGGAAATTTATATTTTTTTAAAAAAGAAAAACAATTTTTTCTAATTTTTTTCTAATTTACAATGCAATTATATTGCATTGTAAATCATCAGTTTCCCCACATCCCTTAAAACTTGAGGCCAGTGTATCTAAAAAATCGATGAGGAAAAACGCAAACCAAGAAAATCGTATTTAGATAACTGTAACCGTAATATACCATAGTAGTTTATCATAAAAAAAGCTATATTCAGGAATTTTATTTAAATATATTTAGAATTATCCAGTTCAAAATTTAGAGCAGTACTTATAACGTGACTTTAAAACTACTGGTTGTCTCTAGATAGTTGTATAACAAATAAGAAATTTTATCTATTTTATGTTGCTTTCGTTTCCCTTTTAAGATGTCATCTACCTCAGATTTGCACACAATGCATAATAAAAAGCACATTCCCAGTTTTGGAGAGAGAAAAAAATTTGCTTTCACACATCTCAGAAAAGCGAGAAATGCTCTTTCTACTTTATCATCTTAGAAACCCTTTCACGTCTCTATTTACACCTGCTTGCGCTTTTTAAAATGAAATAAACATTTTTTTTTTAATTTTTTTTTTTTTTTTTTAGTATTATACTTGTTGAACCTGCTTCGATAACCGATTTCTCCCGCAGCGACAGCTTCGGAAACGCTATGTTTTGGGCCAGTGAACCATACCCTCCGCTCCTCTGCTTCTCGCTTTCGGATGAGCTGCTATAATTGGCTGCTCATCGCTCTCTTTGGCTAGTTATATTCTCATTTCAGTCGATAATTGCTGCGATGAGCCGACGAAGGACGAATTACCTGGTTCCGTGACGACTAAGAGCTGACAGGTACCAGGTTTCTTTGGGTACTGCTTGGCAGCACATGAAAAAAGAACCAGAACGCTAATCAATGCCCGACCTCAAAATATTTACTGGTTCCGTTGCTTCTAGACCACGTTGCTTAATTTTCAAAACTCTAGTAAACTGAATTCGATTGTTTGTGAAGTTGCGAAATTGTTTATGGAACTTACATAAGAATTTCAATATTTTAAGCGAAGTATTTGGATTCGATTTGTTTTTTCAATCGTTTTTAAAAATGGATAAAGTGAATAGATTTCGGGTTGAGCAGGTAAGTCTTTCCTTGGTCAGACTCTTTTGTACTAATTCAAATATCTATTTTTTTTATTAAGAAAAAGATATACAAATATTTTGTATTTTACATAGAGGATTATGTGAGAGTAAATATTTATTTAGTCTAAATATACTCGCATATTCAATCTCAAATTATTAGGAAATAGCAATGTTTCGTGCTTTAAAAAATTCAGTCAATAAAACGCATACCTTCTACCGGTATTCATTGAATGCTTACAAAAAAATTTATAGAAAGATTTATTGAAATTATTATAGATGTAACGAGAGAAATATATTGTTAATGGGGGGGGTAAATATAAAATATATATAGTTGTAAAAATATATTGGAAATATATTGTTAAATGGGGGTAAGCTTTACTTTTAAAGGAAATTTAAAATTTGTATCATAGAACAGGTTTAAGCAAGCGAGAAACTAATTTTTTTCTTAATGAAGTTATCAGCTACATTTTATATTTTTTTTATAAATAGTTTAAAATTTAGAAAAAGTTAGATTTTTTTTCTTCTTAAATTGTTTCTCGAAATATTTATTGAACGAACACCCTCGAGCCCCTCTCACAAAAAAGAAAAGAAAAAGTGCATAGGGTTTTAAAAATTTATCGCTGGAATAAATCATGCCAGAGATTTTAATAATTAAAAATTTTCGATGCGGGATATTTTAATGAACTTTAATATTATTTTCATTCAACTAAAGAAATGCACACACATATTAGTAAGCTTCTTAAGCATTCCAACCTTATATTTTGTTAAACTTCTTAAAACTTGACATAATGTGTCAAAAAGGTTTTATCAGCATTATCTGAAGACAGTGCTTTTCTTCATAATATCCATTATCTTAAGTAACATTTTCAGTATCAGCAGTATAATTTTCTCATCTTGATTTATGATTTTTCTAGTAGTTTTTGAATGACAATTAAATAAATCAGTGATTACAAATACTGTCATCGGATATAATCTTAAATTTATTCGGAATTATTTCGTTTCCATTTATATATATATTTGACTTTTTTTATTTACTCTTCTATTTTTACTCAGAAAAAAAATTCCTATTAGAACTTACAACAAAAAGAACTTTGGTTTAATAACTGCTCTCAGTTTTAAATCTTTCCAAGTATATATCGCTGCATGTCACAAAGGGAATATATCACGGCGAAACTTCCAGCTATCATTTTCACATCTCTTTTCTTTTTCTGCTTTCGGTCCCGTAGGAATTCGATTGCATTCATTCTCGAATATATCAGTTTCTTCCATTTTGTCATTTTCTCTTAAAAAAACTATCCAGTGCCGAAGATCGTTTCTCTTATTTCTGGATATCGTGTTTATTTTATTAATGCAGTTTAAACAAATCTTTATTAGACATTCATGTGACAGGAGAAGAGAAATAATTCTGAAAAAATCTGTGTGTATACATTTATTCTTATAGATTAGCACAGTGGCGTAACGTACACCCCCGCATCGCGGTGGGGTCCAGGGTTCTAGAGGGCCAAAGCTTGACAGTCGCCAAGTGCCTACCCTTTATAACAGGAGTGTCCAACACGCGGCCCGCGGGCCACATGTGACCCGCCATTTACGTAAGGTGCTGCCCGCCGACTCTTTTTAAAAAAAATTTAAATATCAGGTTTTTAAAGTTTGCTCATTGTGAAATTTATTTGAGGAGAAATTTATATATATATATATATATATATATATATATATATATATATATATATATATATATATATATATATATATATGTGTGTGTGTGTGTGTAATATATTGTAGTAGCGTTGACCGGTGTTTTGTTGTTGTCATATCTGGTTTATAGAAAACGTCTTTAGAATTGAGTTTCATCTTTTATTTTGAAGCACACATAGCGTAACTGGTCAGTCACTTTATATTTTACATCTATTCGTTAAAAACACGTAAGCAGACACGTATAACAGAAGCGACATCTTGACGGACACAACACAAAGACACAGAGTTGAAGTTATTTACATTTTTACATGGTGAAGACAAGCAGACAACGATTGCACCAGATTTTTGCTTTTATATCAACAGTTTTTATTACGTAATAATAGTTCTGATTGGCTAGAATGGGCGGGACAGGGATTTCGGACTAGCTGATTACGATTAAGATTACAATGTTAATTTTAAACCAAAGAGTTAAAGTTATTTTAAATATTAGTACAAAGAGTTAATAAAAAGGATACTAGAGGGAATTATTATTATTGTGTGTGTGTGTGTGTGTGTGTTTGTGTGAATCTACAACATATTTGCCTGTTTCCTGTACTTGTTTATAATAAATCCTTTTTGATAATATAAATGTTCTTTATATTAAAATAGATTTATATTTTATCAAACAATTGCATTTGATTTTACTATAATAAATTACTTTTTAATAAATTCCGAACTGCATTATGATTATCTTTTACTATGGAATGTACATGGTTCTCTGTGTGTGCGACTTTTATTTCTCCTCCTTTTTTGTTTGGAGTGCCCAAAAAGCAAGAGGCAATCTCACACACACAGAGATATGTTTTTTAAAGTTTAAAAAAATATTCAGGACGATTAAGGGCTATGTATACTTAATCGTTTGCGACTGACAGCTCAATCAAATTTCAACAATGAGTAACGAAAGATCAATTCAAAAGGAACACCGTAGTTTTTAAGAAAATGGCAACTGTGATATTTTAAATATTATTTGATCACTGCATTATATTATATTATATAAACATTATTATATTATCTATGTCTGTATACATGAAAAATAATGAAAACAATAATAATAATTCATTCTGTTTTAAATTTTCACTCCAATAAAAGTTTTTTTTTTGTTTCCCAATCTGATATAAAGGTACATATTTTGATGTGCGGCCCGCGAAATTATAATGTTTTTTTCCGAAATGGCTCGCAAGGTCATTTGGGTTGGCTACCCCTACTTTATAAAATCCAACTTGGGGCTCCAAAACATGACTTTGCAGGAAAGCTCAAATGTTCTCCGTAGACCTCTGGATCAGCATTTAATGCATACTTTAAAATTGGAGTCTTAAACCGCTTATGCCAGAGGACCACATCACAAAGATCCGTGGGCCACAAGTCTGTCAAAAAAAATGTAATAAGAAAATTTACATTAAAAGATTTGTTTTACAAGACTATAATTGATTCTATGTGAAGAGACGTAATTACAGATTTGTCCACATGTGTTGGTTTCAAAAAAGTTAAATGGAAGTTTTTAAAAATATTTAAAATAGAGAGAAATTTTTGAAACATTCATCATTTTCAGAATATCTTTTCCTCGCGGCGCGCAGACTACGAGTTGCAGATCTCTATTTTAAAGACAAAGAATTTATCAAAATTTCAGGTTTGCTTTCGCTTGCAATAAAATATAAATTTTAATTGATATCCATAAGAGCAAAACTGAAAGTTTTCAGCTTATTCAATATTTGATTGTGCTGAAAAATTTGTCATATTCAAGTCATTGAAAATAAAAAAAAATTCCTATCTTCAATTGTTTTCGACTAAAACGAAATGCATCTTTCTTTTTGTATACGAATTTGATTTTAAATATGAAATATATGTGACAGATAAATCCAATTCTTATAATAATTTGTTTTTAATAATTTTATATAAGTTTGCATTTATAAATCTTTTATTATTCATTTTAGAGTAATTTTTTTAATTATTTTCTTTCTCTAAGAGAACACTATTACTAGTAGATACAATTTAAATATTTGATTTCCTCGTTGATAATCTGTGAAATAATGCATCGTCACTATACTTTAAATTCAGCTGGTCTCAAAAATTCTCACGTGGTATGGTACCGAAATTAGAAAAGTTAAATATTGATGTCATCCTCGTCACTTTAACAGTAGATAAAAAAATCGGTTTATTGTTGGCATCCTGTTGCTTAATTCTAGTACATTTTAATTCAAAAACGAACCAAATATCTCACTAATTCACAAATTATACTCATTTCAATTGCAATAGTACAGAAGGAAGACGAATAAATCAAAAACTTTCAAAAAGAACTGCCAAAATATTAGCAAAATTAAACTGCCCTCTTTTCACACTTCTACTACAAAAATTCTGATTGTAAGAAATTCTACTGAGAAACCTTAAATATTTCCTTACTTATATATTTAATGATATTAATACTGGATTTGATGAATGAAAAAGTACAACAAATCATGTTATCTCATCTAAATACTTAGAATTTGTCCGAAACCCCTTCACATGACCAGGGACGTCTTAAGACTTCTTGAGGTCATGGATCCTTACGCAAATGAAGGCCCCAATTATAGCCTTACAAGTAAAGAGTGTTTTTTTTTTCTGGTATAGAAGTCTAAGTTGGCATTACTTTCCAAGATGGCGACCGATTTAACAGCTGTCAAGTGATTTATTCTCTCAGTTTGGTTTGGCAATTCATCAAAACGATCATCAAGCAAGGTGTAGATTCGTCGAATGGGCCCAAAACAAGATTACCGTTGTTCCCGATTTTCATAAGCGAATTTTGTTTAGCGATGAAGCGCACTTCTGGTTGAATGGCTACATCAACAAACAAAACTGCTGCATTTGGAGTGAAGCTAATCCACAAGTGTATGTCAAAACACCGTTACATCCAGAAAAAGTGACTGTTTGGTGCGCTTTATGGGCTGGTGGAATCATTGGTTCGTACTTCTTCAAAAACGATGAAGGCCACAACGTTACAGTCAATGGTGATCGGTATAGAGCCATGATTACTAACTTTTTCATTCCTGAATTGAACAATCATGATGTCCAGGAGCTGTGGTTCCAACAAGATGGCGCAACATGTCAAACAGCTCGTGCCACTATCGATTTATTGAAAGACACGTTTGGTGACCACCTAATTTCACGTTTTGGACCTGTGAATCGGCCTCCAAGATCTTGTGATTTAACACCGCTAGACTATTTTCTGTGGGGCTATGTAAAGTCATTGGTCTACACGGATAAGCCATAAACGCTTGACCATTTGGAAGACAACATTCGCCGTGTTATTGCCGATATACGGCCACAAATGTTGGAAAAGGTCATCGAAAATTGGACGTCCAGATTGAACTACATCCGAGCCAGCCGTGGCAGTCGTATGCCAGAAATCATATTTAAAATGTAATGCCACAAGATTATCTTTCGAATAAAAAAAAATTCATGTCAATCGAATAATACATCGTTGTTTTATTACAATTTAAAGTTCTATACCTCTAAAAAAAACACCCTATAGAAACAGCCATACGTAGTCAAAAACTCGTATAAACAATAACCCAAACAAACAAATGAGCATGACTTACTATAAGACAAACCTGCTCGACTGACTGCTGCTTTTTGACTGAATGAGTAATGATGGAGTACGGTGATAGGCCTAAGACTATACATGAACGACGGTCACCACATGTAGCCAGTGGACACATCGTCCGAAATTCCCGGTTTTTCGGAGAATGCAACCGAAAATAACATTTGACCGATGAAAGTATTCGAATCGTGATCTTATTAAGGATGAGTCGAGAGCGATACGAGGCCCTCCTTGCGGTCGAGGCCCAGGGCCCGGGCCCAGCTGGTCCATACCTTAAGACGTCCCTGCACATGACAGATATTCATGAAAACAAGTTGATAGCAACATTTAAAAAATATATTTTCTACGGGCTGTCATATGAAGTGAAAAGGCAATTAATCTAATTAATGATTCCCATTGTGTTTTATTTCCGAGCTTTCATGGGCTTAATTTCATCTTGTTACTTCAACAATACTGACGAAGATATATTCATTTTTATTTCTATATTTTTGTGTTAGTCCTTGTTTAGAGGCAATGAAGTTGAAGTCTAAAAAATGTTATCTTGAATATTTATTTTCAAGCTGAGTAATCAAATGAAGCATATTAAGACCTAAGTGCATATAAAAATAAAATGTATTATTCTATATCAAGAATATACGAAGAAACTTGGCAGGAAAAGTAGCCTTATATATTAAGGGCTCTCCTATATTTATCGCTAGTGATTTGAAATTGTCTCTAGGAAGATTAGTTGCTAATTAGTTTATTTAAGTCGTACGTAGAAACAACACAAAGGCTACTGGCAACGAATCTCGTAGTTCTGTGCCATAGTCAAATGAGGAGGAGGATAACTCACTGTCAAAACTTCCCTAATGCGTCAACGTGATGACTTTAAACCTTTATGAGGATGATGATAGGTGCTATGACTGCTACGGTGCTGAAGACCACTAGTTAGAGACTGGATCTTTTGAAAGAAAGTCACGTAGAAAACTGAAGAATGCTACTTGGTGAACCTGTCAAACGATTCTCAAATTTAAATGCAGGGCGTGGTTCGAAATTTAATGGAATTAATAATTTGAGCCTAATTTTAAGCCCACTTTGGGATCTTTGTTGCGAATGCATGAAAACGAGCAAAAGTATTATTAAGTAAATAGAAAACTTTCTAAACTTATATATATATAAACTTTTTTTTCTCTCTCTCTTTTTAAACTTTGTTGTAAATCTGATACAATTTAACAATAACAAATAGCCTTATGCATTTATAATATATTCCAAAATCTAACACCAACTCTAAGTTTGTTTGTTTGGGGGATAATAATCCTTAAGTACTAATATTGCAAAGCAAATAGCAGATTACATGTAGAAATTCTTGAAATTTTTAATTTAATTACAACAATCGCATAAGGAAGTAAAATTTAGATCTTCTAAATTAGGTTACATATAATATGAGTAAGAGTATGTGAACAACATCCTCAAAATAATTACAGCCGTCCAATATCTTGAGCTCGTTAAAATAACTAGAGTAACTGAGAATAATTTAAAGCTTAATTAAATGCGTTGGGGTGTACAGTTAATGAGAACAACCGTTAGTATTTACTTAAAACACATACTTTCTCTTCAAGCAAATGTTAAGGTACGTTGAGGGACAGTTTACTAGTTTCATGGTTGGATAAATTAAACAATAAAATAGACAAAGATCATTAATTTTCACTGTTAAACTATAAGACATTTAGAGCGTAATAGTAACTAGAAGAAAACCTGTCTTACCATTTTGTAATAGCTGTAACACGTAAACAAATAAATTAAATCCTGGTCAATTTAAGAATAAAAAATTAATAACCTATTGAAATTGATTGACTGAATATCAAAAGAAATTTAATTTCGCTTTTTCGGGGGGGAGGGATCCAGTTCTGCACAATTCTAAATATTATATTTGACTGAAAAGATGTAGTTCAGTAAATCTAAATAATAATCAGGAAAAAAACACAACAGCGTTAGGCATTTGGAGGGAAGGGGTTATTTTGTATTACCAATCTTTTAGGTTGAAAAACGAATGTATTTCATTTAGAAAACTAATTTCATTCATTCTACCGTTCATCTTCATACATTTCGTAATATCCTCCTCTCTTTTTTGTTCATTAAAGTTATAAAATTTCTCAATAAGAATTATTCCATTACATAAAGGATAGGGAAATTAGATTCTCGAAATCGGGAAATTCATTATAAAAAACAAATAAAACAGTCTTTGGTAAAAAGAAAAGTTACATAATAAAGAAAACTATCTGAATATGTGTGTGTGTCTTAATTACATCGAAATCAGTTTCTCTTTCTTTTATTGCATTTTAACCCGTTATTTAATACTGTTTTAATTTTGTTTAGTTACATTATATATGTTTATGATCCATATAAAAATTTTGTAATAATATTAAACGTTCTATTTTAAAATAAAATATATTGCTATTTTTGAAAAATTTAACATTTACCTTTCACGTGAGGATATAGAAAAAAGAAGAAACTGATTTATGCCCATAAAACTATATTTAACTCTTTTAATATTAATGCTTGTATTCTGAAAAATTGATAAAATAAAAAAAGAAATATTATTTTAACACCTTCAGAATTAATATATTCGAAATTGCTTTAACTTTCTTGTTAATTTTTTCACGATTCTGATTGGATGGAATCATTAAAAAGAATTTTTGTTAGATGTTTCTGAATGAAAATTTTTGTTAAAATAATCAGCATAAAGTTGTAGAGCTTCTGAACTTTTATTTTTCAATATTTGTATTTAAGAATACTTCAATGCTTCTATACCAGTGTTTCTCAAACTTTAAATACTGGCGAACCAATTTTCAATCATAATTTTTGTCGCGCCCTCTCCCCCCTCGTACAACAATAATGTATTTACTGCAATAAAAATGCACTTTGAGAGAGAGACGCTAAAGTTACAATACGATCTTAATTATAAACCGTACACATTAATATAAGTATATTAAATTTTGTGTATATGTAACTTTTAAGTAATATATATATTTTAAGAAAATTACTTAAAATATATATATATATATATATATATATATATATATATATTACTTATTATTATGTTATTTTTCTTTCTCTAATTTTCAAATAGGAAAAGATCGCAAAATGATATATTTAATTAAAGATTTATTTCCTTCAGCATTCATTTCTCAAAGTACAAATGTCATTAGAAAAATAGTCTAGTCTATGTAGCTCTCTAACATATCCATCACATCTGGCATTATAGGGTACGTTTGCGTGAGTCTGGGTAACCTATCGAACGTCTGCGCAAAACATGTAAAAATGCTTTTCCTCGTACAATTCCAGTCAGTTTTGGTCGACTCGATACTCCTATAGCTACCGAATCTAGCTTGAATGTACATTTTTTTTAAATTTACACGTTAATTGTAATTCACGGTAATAAAGTATTTACGGCAGTAGATTAAAACAATATCATACATACATTTTTAAGTCGTAAGCAAACATTCGATGATATTAAAGAATCAACAAGTACACAGACGAACGAGCATGGTTCCGAAAATTAAATCAAGGCGATATTCTCAAAAATACGTAAATTTTGGATTTACCACTACTGAAGTAAATGATGGGGAAAAAGCCCAGCTCGTTATGTGTTAAAACTTACAAATCTGAAGAACAACATGTGAAAATTGTTTTTAAAACCATGTAAAAACATTTAGCTATGTTGGCAAAGAATTTTAAAAAGTATTTTCTGAATGAGGACAGCTTGGTACCAAGTTACGAGTGGATTAGGGATCTATTTCAAGATACTACAGAAGGGCTCTCAACTTCCGAAAAAGAAATCTTCATACATTTCACATCCAGTGAAAAATTAAAAGGCAATTTTGTAATAAATCGCTCTTTGAATTTTGGGTAGAGGTGGATGAGGAATTATCTGTACTGAAAACAAAAGCACTTCGTATACTATTACCATTTTCAACATCCTACTTTTGTTAAACCGGATTTTCTGCGGTGAATGCTTTGAAGACAAAATATAGATCTCAGCTAAATATAGAAAAATAACTATTTAAGTGTCAATTTTTGATATGAAACCTTCCTTTGAAAAACTTTCCTCTACAAGACAAGCCCGTGGAATAATTATTAAACTTTTTCTTAATTTAGTAATAAGATTGATTGATTGAATATTAACGTCGCACTGTTCAGCTGCACGAGGGCTTTTGACGACGGACCACGTAATTTTGAACCATGGTCAAGTGACATGGACGACACCTGAGCTGGCACCCCTCTCTCCTAACTACCACACCACACCAACGGAAGGACGTTTCAGCTCTAGACAGATTTAACGTGCATCGCTGCCCTACACGGCGGGTCTTTAGTGGTACTAGGCTCGAACTCGTGACAAGGCAAGCCACGATTTGATACCTATACCACTCGGCTACCGCGGCCAAATTTAGTAATAAGAAATTATTTATAAAATACCTTCTTCAGTACTGATACATTAAACGTATACTGGCTGAAACACCGACTCTTCGCACGAGTTCATTTTTTAAAAAAATAAAACATTATTCTTTATATAATAGCTGAACTGTAAGGAGAGTAAAACTGCGTGCACGACATTGCATACAAAAATGTAAAATGTTTTTTTTTTTTAGATAAATGAAAATAATTGTAAATAACTGTTTAAAAGAACTGTAATTTTAAACCTCACAGAATTAGCATTTAGAATTAATGTTAAATAATGAAAAAGAATATAAAATTCCGATGAAGAATAATTGTGTTACTTTTTAACATTTAAAGCGAGAAGACTTATATATGTTTTAACCCGGGAGCAGGCGCGTACTCGATACTAACGCTAATGGTATTGCGGGGGGACTCAGTCACCCCACTCATTTGTTTATAATTATATTTACTGTACACGATACATATCGGAATTCTAGTGAATATTTTAATTTATAGAAAGTATACTTACCTTCTTTCAAGGACTATTAAATTCTTTGATGATTTGAGAAAAAATCCAATAAAACTGAACTAAAATGATTCAAAAGTACAAGACCATAATAAAGGACGCAAATCAGACACTTTTCACTAATATTACAGAAATGTTAAATCAATCAATTCTTTTCCAAATATCGTAAAACTCTATAATTTACAATTTCCCTAAGCGAAAAGCAAACGCATAAAAGATGGGACGGAACTAATATTGAATAACCATACCATAAGATTGAAGGTCAATCAAATAATTAGCAAACGTACTATGCAGCCTGACTGAAAAGTGAATCATGTCTTCCTTTTCTTTTTCTACAACTGATGTACAGTATTTCAATAATAATTACAGTGATTAATTGTTTATCTTCTTAGAATTTTCTCAGGGTCTGGGTTTCGTTTTTCTTTTAACGAGTAATATTTTATGTTAAAACGTAATAAAGAAATCTCTCATTGAGGAAATACAGCAAATAAAACAAAAATGTTTTTTTTTTCTTTAATTTGGTTTTGGGATCAATGATAGCTATTTGATGACGGAAAAAAGCCAGATAATAAACATAAATTATGTCAGTGTTGTGTGTATTTTTTTTATTATGGAAGAAAGCATTTTGTTTTACTTCTCTTTCCGGTAATTTTTTTTTTAAAAAAATCTTTAAATTTTCGATATGTTCGCGCCCTCCTTGTAGGGTCATCGCGTCCCCCCAGGGGGGCGCGCCCTACACTTTGAGAAACACTGTTCTATACAATAGAGATATTTGTGAAATAGTTTTTCACATAATTTTGTTGGCAGTCACCAAATTTTGCATTATACTCTAACCATTCATGTTAAATTTAATATTTGGTTTAATTAATGTGATTAACGTCAAACTGCACGAGGACAGAAAATAATGTCAGACTATGAAAATTACATTTAAGCTGGTTCCTCGCACGCAACAACTGGTTCCTCACTAGAGAACATTATAAGGGGGGGTTTTTTTGTATGTTTTTTTTTCGTGTTGCAATTCCATATACTGTCTTTGATAGAATCGGAAATTTAATCCATTATCCACTGATCTCAAAACTTACCTCTAGTCTATGTACTCCAATATTGAATTTGTAGTTTAAGTATGTGTAATTTTTCGTGGTAAAAAGATTGGTGATCATTTATATAATTTTTTTCTACCATACTAGTTATTTCAATTCCTACAATTAGTTCAGTTCTCTCTTTAGTTATTTTACAGTAGAACGTCGTTCATCCGAATCAATTGGGATTGGACACCATTCGGATACGCGATAGTTCGGATAACCGAAAACCGAATGCGATCTATGCAGTATATGAAACTGGACACTATACAAATGTTGAAAATCATCACATGCGTGAAACGTGCTTGAAGAAAAAGCAAAATAGGTGTAAAATGTCGCAATGTTACCTTTATTGTGGAAAATAATCACTTATTTTTCGCTGCACCATTGTAGATCTTCGTTTTTTCGCTGCAAGGTCTCTGAAAAAATTGGTCCGGATATTTGACGCTCCGGATAAACGACGTTCTACTGTATATGTATCTTGTTCAAATTTTCAATCGTAATAAAATACTTTTTATTCATCCATTCAAGTCCAAATACATTTTTTAAACTTGTAGTATACGACACTTGATGTTAATAGTTTTTTTTTTCAAATATATTTCGTTGATTAAAATTTATTTTTTAATTTTAAATTTATTCTGCGTTATTTCTGACGAAGTTAGATTTATCTGCAACAGATGGCGCCAGTAAGTTTTATAAGGAAGTAGGAATTGACTTTAAAAAAATTACATTACTTCTTTTTATATAAATAGTTGATGATACCATAGAGAGTTTCAAAGAAATGCATTCACATCTTTCAAAATAATTTGCCTAATAATATTGATTTATTACAATTATTACTTAACTCATGTTTTATAGATGATAATAAACTCATGATGATATTATTTATGCAAAAATGTGTGCATTGCTTACATATGCTTAAATACACTCGCTACTGATATTTCATGTATAAATTGAATCCATATGTTCAGTTTTCTCGTGTCTTCTCATGGGATCTCACATGCACTTCGTTGAATTAATATTGTATTTTGAGCAAATAGCTCAAGTCAGCAAACATGTCTTACCTTCAAATACAACTTCCAATACTTTAGTAGAAGGATGTTTTGGACGATAGTATAGACATTTTCAATAATATAACGAATTGTAAATTGCCATAAGCAGTACATATGAAACCATGAAAATGTATTTTATCTACACATATGAAAATTTGGAACATTGCAATTTAAAGCACCTAATCATAAATATGAGGATAACAGAAATATGGAATAGTAATGAAACAAGAGTAATTATTTTGACATCGTTTTTTTTTCTAAAAAAAAATTATGTATAATAACAAAATTTATATGATTTTGCAATTTTAAATTAAATACCAAAAGTGGTAGATCCTGTTTTACGAATCAATTTAATAAAACATTTTCTTCAATCAACACTCTATCCAATTATAAATAATTAGTTTCCACTAAAAGATAATTTTCTAGGAAAACTCGTCGTTATTGCTAGTATTCCATATTTTTATTCATTTCGATTATTGCAAAATAATATTTAATTAATTTTAATTCTTAATTACGTTTCCTTCTTAAAAGACAAAAGGTTAATTGAAATTTAGAAGAACACTAGCAAATATATTAACCATGTGGATATCGGAGAGATCGCGTGCCAGATATTACAGACTAATTGGAATAAAATGAAATTAGAATTTTCACTTCACATAGGTTGAAAGATTCAAACCTGAAATATGATTCCACAGTTATGCAATGTCACGATATTATTTCTAAAATATGGTGCAAAAAAACCCCTTGTTTTCAGTTTATCGATTTATAGAGAATGATGTTGTAAACTGTCGCTGGCATCTATAACAGCAACCTACAATTATTTTTACCCTGACATTTATATCAAGGTAATTGGGAGAAAAGGACGCAATAAAGCGATCTTTTTCAATAATTTATCATTTGAATATCGAAAACCTAAAGCACAAATTAATAATTCTAAACATTAGAGTATTCATTTACTTCACTATTTTATTAGATCTAGAAGAAAAATGGCTGATAAAATAAGTTTTGTTTTTGAATAGAGTGCAGATTGATTGACTGTTTTTTAATGTCTCATTTCGGAGCCCCAGAGGGCAATGATGGAATTCTTAGTGTCAAGTGTTGATCCTTTACCTTATTATCATCTTTGTTTTGTATGTCTTTTTAGAAATTCAAAATTGTTAATGGCAACAGTGGAGTTTTTATTTTGTTCTAATTAGTGTGAGAATAAAAGTGGCTTTGAGTTGTTATTCAGGAGTTTTAGAGAATCAATAACTATCAAATAACTAGAGAATTTATATTTATTAGAGTTTAAAATAATTACAAATAGATGCTAAAACAGTAGATTATACTGATTAATCATAATTCTCTTCTGAATTCGATAGTCCATACGGAACACTTAGTTACCTATCGGCCACCCGGGGAGAAAAAGTGCAACAAATATCTCCAATACAGAAAAATAGTTAGTTAAAAAAAATAAAAATATCACAAAATAAATATTCAGATTAACCATTTGTTTGATTAGTAATCTCTCTACTTCCTTGTGTGCGTGTGTTCTCTTTTTTTTCTATTCTGTATAAGTAAATCACCATTTCATCATAGGCTAGGCACATGCCTAGGGAGCAAATGATTTTGGGGCACAAAAGATTTAGGGGCGCAAAAAGTTGGAGGGCGAAAAAATGAAAAAAATTGAAATTACAGCGAATGTACCATCGCCTAACGAATCATGAGAGAGAAGCATTTCTGCCCTTAAAAGAGAAAAGACTGAAATGCGATCTACTACGAAGGCTTAACAGTTTGATGTTGCTATCCACTCAAAATGGTATTACAATGGATATTGATTACAATGATGTTATTAACGATTTTGCAATGATCAATGCTCAGAAAAAACCTTTGTTTGCACAAATACAATGGCATTGACTCAACAAAGAATAATGATGTCTAAAAGTAAAAGGTGTGATTTCCCCCCTTGGGAGAATATCTCTCGGAGTATCAGCGTGAGCTAGAGGCGAAGGATTAACGAAAGAACTAGAAGGAAACATAATCTTAATATATCTTTATTAAGATTTTCAACTTAAACTTCTAACAAATTAAATTATAATAATTAATGTGAGAGAATCTACGATGGCAAAATACGCAACACACAATATATATATAGATAATAACGACTTAACCTCACTCGGAGCACTATCAATAACTGAATCGCCTAAACTCGATTCTAATACAATCCCTGATTCTAATATTAAATAGTCAACCCTACCTTGTTGGAGTCTGAAGAATCAATCACTAATATCTTTAAGACAATCTTGTATTTACTTGTGTGCACTGGTATGCACCTTGGTTCTCTGTATCTTTATCAATTATAACTTCTAATCACCTCCACGTATCTTTATCCAAACTTGAACCACGAACTATATTAACATTTCTCTACTTGCCATCAACTACCACAAATTGCCATACATTGCCATCTCGTTTACTCTAAGTTCCGATACTTAAAAGCTTGTTAATTTGCATCTTTCATTCACACTTCCTTTCTTGGATTTGGTTGGAAAAGAGTTGCCATTAATTCTGGCCCAAAGGACATGTTAAAGAAAAGACGCGTGAGCCCGTCACAAAGGTAGTAAAGTGATCAGAGATGAAAAAGATGATAATTAACGATTTGAAAATAGTTTAAACAATAACGTATACTCTATACTGATATTGCAAATGATTTCATTAATTTACTGTACTAATTTACAAGGGGGGCGTGATACCGTAAGGTAAGAAATGAACAAGAGTTGCAAAACATACCACTACCCTTTCCCAACGGCGGCCGGTTGCCAGTCCAGGATACGGCGGGTTCATAGGTGGTTGATAATGAGAAGATTCTCTAAAGAGCAAAAACAAATAAAGGAGTAAGTGTGAAGGGAAAATCACTCCCGAACCAAAACTGGTAAGGTGAAAACTGAAGGAGGGAGACGTAACAATTTAAAGTGACTAGGGCGCCGGTGAGGTTAAAAACGGCCCTGTGTGCTTAATATGTATATTTACAGTATACACATATTATGCATCAAGTTTTTTGAAAGTGCAAAAGTATACAGGAATCCTTACAAAAAAAATATATACAAGTAAAACATATGATAAAAATAAATATTTAGAAAACTGCATCAGCATTCTATGGAGAACGAGCAATAGATTGACTCATAAAAAAAAAAAAAAATACTCGTATAGATTAAAATAAAAGAAAATCAATAAAGGACATACGTAAGAAATAAACTTTTAATATGAACTAGAGAATTTTACTATAACCAAAAGAGAATTATGTGCACGAGATTTATAAAATAATAATAATAATAAATTGTATCCAGTGCTCAAATAGAATTTAAAAGGAAAATCAAAAAAACCACTGAAACGATAACGTTTTTACTAAGGAAATTATGCCCAGTGGTTAAAACAAGGAAAAAGATTTTAAAAAATGCTATTATATTTTGTCGGAGTTACCTTTTCGTATTTTAAAACAAGAAATTTCTTTCAAACGAATATTTGAATTGTTAACTAAAGAACTAAATAATAATTTATGAGAAGTATTGGTAGGCGTAGCAAATTCATAAATTTTCTGAAAGTGCAGAGTAATATAGATAGAGATCCGCTTCTCACAGCAAATCTGTAGAGACACTTGGAGTTAGATTTCAATTTATGTAAATATGGGAACGGACCATAGTTAAATAAAAATAGAACAATGTGTGTCTTGGATTACAGTTAATTTTAAAATTAAAAATGTAGGTAAATATTCTTGATCTGCAGACCGGTGCTAGAATTAGTCTAAAACCTCTCCCACTTTTCGTGGCCGCGGTAGCCGAGTGGTATAGATATCGGATCGTGGCTTGCCTCGTCACGAGTTCGAGCCCAGTACCACTAAAGACCCGCCGTGTAGGGCAGCGATGCACGTTAAATCTGTCGAGAGCTGAAACGTCCTCCCGTTGGTGTGGTGTGGTAGTTAGGAGAGGGGGTGCCAGCTCAGGTGTCGTCCACGTCACTTGACCATGGTTCAAAATTACGTGGTCCGTCGCCAAAAGCCCTCGTGTAGCTGAACAGTGCGACGTTAATATTAAATCAAATCAAACCCAGAACTTTCACAATATCTCCATAAAGAATGCGGTACAGTATTCCTCTAAACACTATTCAGCACTCGTATGAATCGATTACTAGGTGAATCCAAGCTGTATTAACTGTGCCAAAGGTGGTCCTACATCGTACTAACAAAGGATTCTTTATAAATCTAATGGGTTTCCATTATTTTGATAGCCACCTGTATATTTGAACAGATTATCATGTCATCAATGAACAATTTAGTGAATGTTCTACTTTACTATTTTTTGTGCTTTTTAAAACGTCTCTCTCGCTTCGAAGGTAAAAATTGTCAGTGTTTCTCAAATCCAATATGAAATCATTTCAATAAATTTAATTATTTGAATTGAAGATTTTTTTTTCACTTTGTTCAAAAATAATTTAACTTTATTAACTTTTGCATAATTCTTTAATCCTAATAATCGTTATAACTTTATAATATTTATTGTAAGCCGGCTGCGTGGCGTGGTTGGTTTGCCGCTGACCTTCTGCACCCAAGGTTGCGGATTCGACCCCGGCCCAAGTCAGTGGTTTTTCATGGTGCAGAAAATCGATAGCGGTCATGTCGTATGATTATACGGCATGTAAAAGATCCCTAGAGTGTCTGTTTGGCTTAGGTGCTCTCAGCAAAATTAAAGTCCTAGTACAGGTTCGCATCGTCAGAGCTCAGGTGCCTCCCTCTGGGGAGGAAACGGGGCGTCAAAATTACTTGCGGTAATTGGTATCGTGCCTATATGGTGCCTCACTAAAAAAAGTGATAACAGCTCTTGGGGAATGTACTAGGTCTGCAAAGGTTAAAATACCAATGCGCAGCCCCATTAGGAATATATATATATATATATATATAATGTTTATATTGTTATATTACATTGTTTTTATTGTTATATATGTTACGTATATATTGTTTTTGATATATTATTTATAAATTTCTTTCATATATATATAGTAAATGGCACAGAATTTATGAGTTTAAGTTCGCTATTTTGCAAATAAATATCGCCTTTCTACTTGCAGATGAAATTCTATATTGTTTTCATCGCTCAAAATTAATTATTGTTTGATTCACACACACACAACTATTGTTCGAATTTCCTGTATTTATTTTTTCTTATTTTCATCAGTAACTTGAAAAAGATATAAAATAATGCTTAATATGAGATAATCAACACACTTCTCTGTATAGACACACTTATGATAATGGACTTATTTAATTATAGCGAAAGAAAAAAATTGAGGAATAAAACTGGGTCTTCATACTGTGTATTACAACCCGTATTTTTATGCAACAAATAGTAGGTAATACATAAATAATGTATTTCGGTCTGCGTAGAGAGCAAAAATGGAACAAATATTTGTAACAGATCATGCGTGTGGCTAGATCATATGTGTTTTTCATGTAGGAAATGAAAATATCTTGTTTAAAATGAGGGGGTATTTTTTTAAATTTCGTTCTCATTTTATAAAACTTCCTTCCAAATTTAGAAAGATTTTACATTTTTAGGAATAAGAAAATTTTAAATAATATAAAAAACTCATGTTATTATCAATACAAAAATCCTAACATCACCTCAACTGAATATCTGGGTCTCTTTTTCTATCTAGTCCATCTGAAAAGATTAATATCCCCTTCTCTCTCTTATTTTATTCAAATTCAGTAAGATCTTCAGGTGTATAGGTTATCGATGCCGAACTTGGCGCCTTTTGGCGACACTTTAAGGTTACCCTGCCCTTATTATTTGTTGATTCCCCATCCTCCGAAGGCGGCCGCTGAGATGTGATGTAACCCAGCTGTCAAAGAGAGAAGACGCTCTATCGTTGATCTTAAAATGTAAAATATTAAAATCCAACTATTCCGACGTGAGAGCCGCTAACCGCTCCAGCTGCGGTCAGTTTTGGCGGGAAAGAAATGACGGCCAACAACGCTAAATTGGATCAGAGGGAAACGCCGACGCAAAATAATGCGGCTCTTCAACAGCCGCAGGAGTCTTTGGTATGAAGAACTGTTGTTTACATGATCGAACTGTCGATCTCTATGGAGATTTGTAGGATACAATTGCGTATGCTAATGAAGCCGATTAATGGTTTTCGGCTGCCAGTAATGATGCATAAGTTATAAACTGATATTTATTGAATGGAATACTGGGTATTAGGCATTTATTATTTTTAAACTGATAAAATATTTTCAATCAGGAATTTGACGTTTCTATATTTATCTCACGTATTGTCCTCTTCCCCAGGTTTTTGTCCGGGGGCTTTAAAATTTCAGATTGACAACAAAAAAAAATTTTGCTACAAATGTAATTTTATCTGTTATAAAACCTGGTTGCTCTGTTCTTTTTTATTCACTTTATTTAGTTTGTTCTTGACTTGTTTGTAATAACTAGTTGAGAAGAAAAATAGTGGAATTTTTTTTGTTTTGTTTTACTTTTCAAAAGTTGATATATCATTATTTATCATTTGTATTACTAGCCATATCAGTTATATATATGTGTGTGTATTTTTAAATAAATTAATTAGATTTAAATATACATATTTTTTATATTTCAAACAGAATTATAATCACATTAATTTTCTATATATGGGTTTTTCTTAAATATAATGAAATTATATTTTTCTGTAATATGTAACTCACAAGAATATATAAATCTAAAAAAAATTATAAATATTATTAAATTTATTTTAGATTTATACATTTAAGTATAATTTATATAATCATTTTTGTTAAAATTTCTTATAGTTCAAGTTTTATTGTCAGATGGAAATAAAAAAAATTAGAATTTTTTTTTATTAAAGCTGAGAATTAAGTTAAATATTATTTGTATAATTTAAAAAGAACTTTTAAACAAGATTTCATGAAAAGAATTAATTTAGATATTTTTCTGTGAGTTTAATCTACTTTAAAAAAAATTATGCTTAAAAGTTTTCATAATTTAATAAAAATTGCTTTTTTATATGACATCCTTTTTCTTTTATCCACAGTAATTATTTACTGTAAATATTTTCAAGATATTTTTATTAGTTATTCAAGATTATCAGAATATTTTAATTGCATAGGTTTTCTTTTTTTTTTAAATTTGTATCTCACAAATTTGTATCTTTTGAAATCTCAAATTTAATTTGCTGTAATATCAAACATGTTGAAGAATATACAAAAGCAGTTGTGTTTGTTAAAGGCAATAAAAATATTTCTTTATTAAAAGTAACATCCAACAACTATAAATTATAACAAGTTGAAAAAGTATCAATGTCTGTCAAAAAAGAAATTAAAGTTTTTTGAAAATACTTATGAATATTTTTATATTCATTTCATGTTGAAGAATTTACTTATGTTTTGACATTTTGTGTTATTTTTATTCTAAATTCTTATTTTGTTTGTTTTTTTAATGTAATTATAGGGTGAAATAGTATTGAGTTTTGGAATCCAATTTAAAGCATTAATGATTTTTCCATTGTTGCTTAAATGTCTGATTAAAAAAATATTAGGAATATCAAAGAGGTTTAAAGGATATATATTTTTAAAGTTTTTGCTTTGAATATTTCTTAATTTGCATTGTATTATTTGCATTTGCTTTTTTATGAATATTTTACGTATGCATAATTGTGTAAGATGAAAGTGCACTACTTCACTTTCTGATGACCAACATTGAAAGGCATAGTATTCTTTTCCTTCCATTTTCTTTTAATTTCAGAATACACCTGTTTGTCTGACCTTGATTAACCTATCAATAGGTCAAGGTTAAATATCCTGTAGATAATGTGTAAATCTCACATTTTCATTTAACCCTTTCGAATAATATATTTTGTTTTTATACATGATAGAATTTATATAACACACATATGTGCTTAATGCATCACTTCTTTGAGCCATTTTTTTTTAGATCTTAGGTTTAGGAATTAAAATGATTCTTTAAAAAAGGTTTGCTTCTAAGTTAAAATCTTAGTGTTCTTTCTTATAGTTACCAGAATAGAAGAACTGAAATAAAATTACTTAAGTTATGAAAAACATTTTTAAGTATTATTAACTATTCAAGAATCATAAATTTTTAAAAGGTAAATGGGAAAATGAATGTTTTTTGCACCTTACAAAATTGAATCTTACTATTTGTGTGCAAATTGGTATCTGTATGTGATATTTGATATTTTTTGAAGCATTATTTTTAATATAAGTAATAAAGAAGTTATTTAAAATAATATATTCTAGTTTATATAGAAGAGCTTGTTTATTCTTTGTAAGGTGTAAATTTAAATGCAAAGTTAGAATCAGATGAAAAAAATTATTTTTAGTGTTTTTATTGTTAAAGTTTTTTTTTTAATTATAAACCATTGCATTTGCAAAAGTTTCTTGAATACTAGTATTAATTTGATCATTTTTATTTGATTCTTTGATAAAGTATTTTTCACAAAAGAAATAAATGAAATAAAATTTTAGCATTAATTTGTAATGTTTTAATTTTCAGGAACTTGCAGCTTCAGGACCTGATCAAAAAAATTGGCGAGGCATTGGAATAGCCCTCTTAGTCATAGTTGTAGTATGTGCTCTGATAGTGGCAGCCATAGTTCTTCTTACTCCAGGTAAATATGAAACCTGAGTAGAATTTGCACATTTTTTCTATCATCTTGTAAATCTTTTATTTCACAGTTTTAAAGGAAACATTTTAGGTTAAAAGACTTGCATATGTGTGATAAATTTTATGAAAGTATATGAGGGATTAAACAAAATTGTGTGCATGATATGATTTGACCTCAATTTCATTATTGTTATTATTTTATTTATTTAGAAAACCTGTCTTTACCTAAATTAAAAAAATGATCCTTACTTGGAATTAGTTTTTGGGTAAAAAAGAATTCAAGTGTTGATTTAATTTGCCCTCAATTTCATTATTATTATTATTTTATTTATTTAGAAAACCTGTCTTTACCTAAATTAAAAAAATGATCCTTACTTGGAATTAGTTTTTAGGTAAAAAAGAATTCAAGTGTTTATTTAATGTGTGTGTTTTTATAATGCTTAGATTTGCATGCTTATTATATTGCCTTTTCAAATATTTAGAAGCATTTAGTTAGTCCCCGTATCATGTTTTTTTGTGGTTATTAAGTAAATGAAGTGTGGAAAAAATTATCCCATTTCAAATAGAAATGAGTAATATTTTAAAATATGCCATCATATCATCATATTCAACAAGACAGCCTCTCATGGGTCAGTGCCTTCCTTTGAAGTTCCCTCCACAGAGACCTCTCATTCATTTTCATTCTCCAAGTTTTCTCGTTTATAATCCCAAAGTCTGATTCCACCGAGTCTGTTCATCTCAGCCTTGGTCTTCCACGCTTCGAAATCCCAGGGGCTTTTAAATACAGTATCTTTTTGACAGCATTATCAACTGGCATTCGAATTATATGGGCCATCCAATTCATTCTACTTATTTTTATGTGTTGAATAATGTGAGGTTGCTTATAAATTCTGTATAGTTAAAAATTGCATCTTCTCCAGCTATTGTTTTTGTTTATACCTCCAAGTACACTTCAAAATATTTTTCTCTCAAAGGATGCTATTTGATTTTCTTCCAGTTTTGTTATTGTCCATGTTTCAGATGCATACATCAGAACTGGTCTAATAAGAGTTTTGTAAATTAAAAATTTGTGTTTCACGAAAGAAATTTATATTTTAAAAACCTTACTTGCCAGGTATAATCGTTTCTGGATTTCATGAGATATTCTGTTATATAAGGTAATAATTGATCCTAAGTAGATTTTTAAAATATGTAGCTATTTTTAAAATTAGTGTAGTTAGAATATGGTAGTAATATCACACACACAGAATGCTTTTCTGCTTAATAACATGTTCTTGCTTGGGATCCTATTCTATAACATTGAGTAAAAAAACATCCTCAAAATAATACTTACTTTTATTTTAATTAAAATACTTTTTAAATATCTAACTAAACACAAATATTATAATTGTTTTATGTTTTAAAACTTACCTAATATTAGTGATTTCAGTTCATTATATCCACAATTACTAATAAGTTTAAACTTAAATTGTTATTTATGTGGGTAAAAAGCACACAGAATTTTTTGAAACATTAGTTTTTATAAAGTGTAGAATTTTTTAAGAAACATTTTCTAATCATATTTTTTAATGTATATTTTAATATTGAAACATTTGGTTCTAATGTTTTCTCAGATTTTAATTACTTATTTTATTAGACTCCCTAATCAATTATTATAAATGTGTTTTTTGTTAAAACAAAATCGTTAAATATTTCTTCTTATATTTAAAGTCAATGCCACAAATATAAATCCTAATTTTAAAAAGAAATTTATCTTTAAATATAATTAAATTCAATCCAAAATTTTTGATTCATTTTTATGATATAAACATTTTTTTTATCTTGTTCTTTCATTTTTATATTCATTGTGAATTTATTTTTCTAGGTGACAAAGGTTTTAACGTCAACAAAAGTAGAATATCTTTAGAAGAAGTCGTTAAAGGAAAATTTAGCTATAGGAGATATAATGGCACTTGGATATCGGGTAATCCAAAATGTTTATTTTATATTTTTTTAACCAAACAATTAAAACTACTTTAGTTAGTTGAATAACTGTGATTTTAGCTAATAAATAATTTGTTCCAAATATTTGTATTTCCTTTTCTTATACTTAGAAAAGATAAATTACTGAATTAAAAATAAGGAGTCCCTAGTGTTTCTAGATATGAATTATGTATGTACTTACTAGTAAATTGGTTATAAATATATTTGCTTGAAAATAATTTTTTGAGCCTTATTCACAAATTTTTTATTAGAAATTCATTCATTAAATTTCTTAGAATTCTTTCTTTTAGAATTCTTTTATAGAAATTTTGGAATATTCATCTTGGAATGTCTTTCAATTTTTTAATAATGGGTTTAACATATAAACATTAATATAAATAATTGGTTTTGTATATCAATATCGATATATTTATATTCAAAAGTATTTCAAAAGAGTTATCAATATTTTGTCAAAAAAAATTATATTTTATTATGCAAAATTCAGTTAAAATAATGTAATTATAGAGATATACATACAAACTGGTAATTCTTTTTTTTTTTTTTTTTTTTTTTTTTTTTTTTTGTAATTTTATACTGATACAATATTTTTCTTTCATTTAGAGCATGATTTTGTTTTTAACATTTAATCTTATAATTCTTTGTATTTTTTTTTTTTTTAGATCATGAATTTGTTTTCCAAGATTCTTATGGTGCTATTGGAATCTATGATGCAACAAATAACTCAGAACAAGTTATTATGTCTAATACAACATTTGTAAGTTATCTAAGTAACATTTGTACTATTTTTTAACCATTGTCAAATTTTATTTAATATTTTCATTCATTTTCAAACAAATTTATTGTATTAATTTATTTTTCCAACATTTCCTTTTTAACTTTTCCCATGGTATTTTTTAGCTTACCATTTTGAAAAGCAATTCTTTTTTAAATCAAAGTAATAAATTCTGTGTGAATTTTAATTTTTTCCTACAGTCTTTCCTAATGTACTAGACTCTTTCTAGATTTGCACTGTGTTCATTAAGAAATCTAAAATACAGATAATCATGATTTAAAAATGTAGTTTTATTTTAAAATACCATTTCTTTGTTGCATTCATAATAATAGCTTAGGTACCAAAAGCTTTTTCAATTCTTTTTTTATTTTCTTTGAAATAAAATTTAAAATTTCTAAATCATTTTCATGCAATCATCAGAAGATGAACATTTACTAAATAAATGTTTTCTTTGTTAAACTAAATTGCCTTTATTTATTACTAAATATAAACAAAAGATTTTTCATGTTTTCCTTCATAAATTTCTTGTTATATTTGAAATATAATGTTTAAAAAACATGAATTTTGCATGTTTAAAATCAAACAAGGAAACTCTAGTGTAAGATATGTTTTACACAATCATTATTTAGTATAGTTTTAACTGAAAGTAGTTTCTTCTACAATTATGTTTAACACATTTGCTGTCACTGGTGCATCAATATGGTGCTTACTTCATACAACAGCTCCGCTCTGGGACGACGATCAACTATGATAAGTAATATGCTTTATTGTAATTTGGCTTTTGAATATGGGCATACCAATTTTACTGACAGCAAATGTGTTAAAACTTGAATATGAAAATTTTATTTTTGAGGTATCAGAATGCAATATGTTGATTTTATTTACATGTAATATATCTGAAATCTCAATGTTTTACTCTATATAATTCATATTTTCTATTCTAGTGTAATATATTTTTAGAGTGAATAATTATTTTAATCATATTTTTTGTTTACCTTTTCAGCTGTATTTAGAACTGGTAAATAATTTATTTTATTTATTTTGAAAGTAAAAAAATGGTATATTCTAAGAGAAAAAATTATTTCAGCTTTATAAGCTACTGGTAAATTGTTTGACTCAAAACATAATAGAGATCAACTAAATTTAATCTTGAATAATGTAACTCACTAAAAAAAACTTTTTGTCTATTTTTTTTCTCTCTAATTTAACCAGCTACTAAGTTATGATATTTAGTAAAATGATTTACACCAAGCAAACTCAATCACTGTATAAATCAAAGAGAATCATATTATATAAATTTAAATAAATACTTGATACTCAATCAGTATCCAGTGAAATATTCTTGTACAGTAAAGTCATTTAGTTATAAATATACTCCACTAACACGATCTTTCTTTTTCCTCTTAGAGACAGTATAGCATATCTCAGTACTTCCTCTCAGCAGATCGACAGTATCTTCTGCTCTCTCACAAATATGAACGGGTAAATATGGAGTATATATTCTGACATTTTTATAATAAAAATTTGTATTTAATACGCTTATCTTTCATTTTGTGTCTTTGTACATATTTTGGTATATATATTAAAACATTTAGACTTATAATTTAAATATCCCTGCTATTGCAGATTTTTAGATACACGTACAAAGCAGCATTTCTGTTGTATAACATCAGCAGCGAGTAAGTACCTATTTAAATAATTTTTTTATTGATGAAACGGGTAAAAAAAAAGATTTATATCTAATTAACTAAGGGAATAAATGTAATATGTATTAATTTTTAAACTACTGTTTACTGTCATATTTACAGTACAAATATTTTTCTAAAATTACTGTTAAAAAGTGTATTATTTTTATGATTTTTATTTTAAAAATTAATGTTTATGTTTTTTTAAGTTATTTAGCACCTCTCTTTCCTAAAACACCTGAGTTGCTCTTACAATATGCTGCATGGGGACCAACTGGTAATCAACTAGTAAGTTAAACTTTATCTCTCCTCTAAAAAAAATTTTCTATTTAATTTAAACATATAAGATTTATAGTTTTGTATAAATTGAGTAATGTGTGTGTGTGTGTAATCATCTATAACCTATATTTTGTATATCAAATTGTATTTTATTAACACATTGATTTAATTTACAATTAAAATAATATATTACATTAAAGAATTAATTTATATATGGAAAAAATGGAATCGAAAACGAACACATTTTATGTAATTATTTTTTTATAAAAGAAAAAAGTAGGAATTAGAAGGTCATTAGAATAAGATAAAAGATTTTTAACTGTGTTATTCTGCACCATTTAAAACGAAATTCTGAAATTGCATGAGTGAGGTATAACTTTCTCTTTTTAATGGATTTGGAAGAATTGGTGTTTGAACTAAAAAAGGTAAAGATATGGTAAAATAATGAAGTAAAATACTTTTAAATTTTAAAGTAAAGAAATTTCTTATATATAAAATAAAGAAAAAAGTTATATTAAAGGTTCTCTGCCTACCAATATTTCTCAAATATACATGTAATGATAAGAAAAGAAAATTCAAAGTGTTTGGTAGTATATTTAAACTGACTGACAATTAAGTAGTGGAAATTGTTTTTCCTATATTTTAACATAAATTTGGTAAATAAATAAACAAAATGTGGAATTAAAAGACTTTTTCACTATTGCTGCATTTGCAGGTATTAAAAAATTTCTTCATTGAATATTATATATATGTTACTGTTAAAGCATAAAATCCATTATTTCATAGAATAACCTGGTGTTTGATGAAATAACTAGATCAGTCAGTTAAAGTATATAAAATTATTGAATTCTAGGATTTAACTAGGTATTCTATAGAATAACAATTACTTGATCATTAAAGTATAAATAAAGTAAAGAAATACAACACTCGAAAGTTCTTTGAACTGGTTCTAGCTGCTTTGAGAAGAATTTTTCCAATTAGGTGGAATAAAACAATTGTACTCTAAATATCAGTTCAGTATATGTCAGCGAGAATTAATTTTCATTGAAGAAGTCCCAAATATTGACAACACTTCAATCTGTTGCAACAGCTCAAAGTTGCAGTACTGGACAAGGATTTAAAAAGTGCTTGAGTAAAAGAGAGAAATGTGTAATACTAAACAGTATGCTTTTTTCAAAAAATAATAAGCAGTTCAATCCAAAGTGTCATCAGAGCAATCCTTGCGCTAATTAATAATGAAAAATAAAATAAAGGTATCTCATAAAATTTGAATTGATATTCTCTTTCACTTTTGTTTTAAAAAGTTTACACAATGTTTTTATGAAGCAACAGTTTTTCTTCCCATCCTGTATTTTTGTTGATAATATTTAAATATAATCTATTTCTGCAATATATATATATACATTCTTTTTTCCCCTTTTCTGTTTAACCAATAGCAATATGAGCAATATAATAAATTAAATCATCTCTGCTTTCCCTTATTATTTATCAATTATTCATCCGCAAAAGGGATAAAATGTATTTTTTGAGAGATTTTAGCTGTTTATGATCAATTAATTTATAAAACACCTTTGAAATTGTTTATTTTTCACTTTAACGGTCTATCCTTAGTTATTTCATTAAATACTTAGTTATTCCATAGAATATACTAGGTAAAGTATAAAATTGTTAATTTATAATATACTTTAATTGACTTGTCTAGTTATTTTATGAAATACCTAGTTATTCCATGAAAAAACTGAATTGTACACTTTAATAGTAACATATATACACACACAAAAATGTGTAATTTAATGGATTATATTGCATAGCAAAAAAATGTGTGCTCAAGCTGTGCAATATGTATGAGTAAAATTAACATTTTCTGATTTTAATATCATTTCAGGTTTATGTGCTGGATAATAATGTATATTACTTATCGGATGTTACTGCTAAACCACGCCAATTAACTAACACTGGAGTTGATGGCATTATCTTTAATGGCATTCCAGATTGGGTTTATGAAGGTAATGAAAAGAAAGTTTAGTTTTTTATATAAACCTCAATTTTAATATTTCTCTCCTCATACTGGTCTTTTTTTAGGTGAGGAAGGTTAGTTTTACTTAATAATTTCATTTCTCTTATATTTTTAGAGGAAATTTTGAGTACTAATAATGCTGTATGGTGGTCTAAAGATGGGAAAAAACTTTGCTTTGCTTCCTTTAACGATACAAATGTTGACATACTGCAATATCCTCATTATGGCTCCTACAGTGATGTTAATAATGTGTATCCAGAGCTTATGAATTTGAGATATCCAAAGGTAGGCAATTATTTTCCCTACTATTATATGTCAGCTGTTTTTATAATTTATTTCTTTTATGAAATTTATTATTTTTTCATAATTTGACTTTTAAAAAAAAATTGCAATATTTTATTCATATTAATTTACTTCAGATCAAACGGGCGGCGGGGGTGTCTGTAATTAGGAAAAAAGTTTTCATATTGAACTTAGTAAATAATTTATATTATGTTAAAATAATAATTCTTAAAAATCCATTTTTATTATGTGCTAGAGATTGAAAAGTTAAACAAAATAGATTTCTCAATCTTTCAGGCTGGAAAAACCAATCCTGAATTTACTATATATGTTGCAGATTTAACTTCTGCAAAAGATCTTAGTAAAGTTCAACCTCCAAAAGAATACAAAAACTTGTAAGTTCTTTTATTATAATTTAGTTTGTGTTATTTATTTTAACGTGTTTTTAATGATAGTGCTTTTAGAAAATTATATTGAAGTGTATACTTCATAAATCTAATTTTTATGTTTCCTTTTTTTTAAAAAAAAAGTGTGTTATATTTTAATTATTAAACATTAAGAATGTGTAGAGAAAAATATTAAGAAACATGTATAATTCTTATATTTCGCTTTTTTCAGGGAATTTTACTTTACTGAAGTACAATGGGCTGGAAGTGATGCATTGTCTGTTGTGTGGCTGAAGCGTTCTCAAAACACAACTATAGTTAGCTTGTGTCATGAAAATGATAGCTGGATGTGCAAAAAAGTAATCATTAAAAAAATTGATATCAATAATTTCTAAAGCAAATATTTTTTAATACATATTTTATGAAATATTTTCAATGTTTCAATACATTAAATATTTCTCACCTACGATCTTAATTTATTTCGTATTAAAAATAACAGATGTTTACTTGAAAACTGAATGTACAAATATGTTAATCCTATAAACATGTGATCTTTTATTGTAAATTGTTGCATAAATTATATTAACATCAAAGGGATTCTAATTACATTAATTTATTATCTGTGCATCAATTTTTCTCTTTTATTACATAAATAAAGAGCCTGTATTTTATTTAAAAAATATTTTGCAATTCTTTTTTAGGAAAAACAAAATTTCACATGCTTAATGAGAAAGATTCAGTATATAATTTAATGTAAATATAAATTATTTTACTCTAAAGTATTTAATAATAATTGACTGAACTTAAGTTGATGTAGATGGAGATATTATTAAATATAATATCTAGTATTAATTTTTCTAACAAAAGGTAACATAAATCTAAAGTTACATATTGCATGTTTTAGAATTGAGGTATAAGAATTTGCATATCAATGCATTTATCATTTTTGAACTATGCCATGATACATTAAATTATATCAATATAAGAGCTCATTCACAATGATGCAGCTGTAAGTACTGTGTTTTGATTTTCTTAATTATTTTCTATAGTTCACTCATTTCTTTTATAGAATTACCAGGAAGATGCAAATGGCCATGGCTGGGTTGATTTGTCTACAAGAACGATATTTTCAGCAGATAATAAAAAGTATTTTCTAAGACTTCCTGGGCCTTCAGAGGGACAAGCAGGACGTTTCAAGCATATTGCTGAAATTGATGTAAAGGTACGAATGTTGTCTGTTAAGGATTTTACTTAAGATACATTCTTATATATTTTATTTATTTTGTAACATGGGGCATGCTATAAATGATTTGTTTGTTATAATCATATAAATTCCAAAATACTAATAATTCTACTGAAATTTGTTAGTGTATGAACTATCTATAAATAAGTTATTATGATAGATATTGTTATTACTCTGTTGTTGTTTTCTAATGCCACCTGTCTGACATAGTCAGATCGAGGCCCACGAAATTCATGGCATGGGCAAGAGGTACGCCTGTCGTTGGCCTTGAGCACCATACAGGTGACAGTACAATTTAGCTCGGCGAAATTCCCCGAAGGGACGATAGATGGCGACACGACCTCTATCGCCACCTCCACAATTTCTGCATGTAGACTGAAGAGGAGGGAAATATTCTCCAGTCCCTGCGCTCGTGATTAAGCCCACTGATTTAACGAGCACGTACTTACTCTTATTACTCTTATAACATATTATGGGACTTAGCTTATTATGTGACATTAAAATCACATTTTGAAAAGCAAATTTAATTTAATTCATATATATATATATATATATTCACAAAATACCAAAAATTCTTCATGGATGCTACAGCAGCTATAAATATAACTAACTGAGGTTTGCTTTTAATGGGGTTACAATTAATCTCAGCAGCTTGCCAATCATTTCCTTTCTTTTTGCATGGTAAATGAAATTCTTATAACTGTAATGTATGTTTTATTTCTGTATTCATTATTGATTATCTTATTTCTAATACATACCTAAAATGCATCACAATAGGAATAAATGAACAACTAATAAGTTATGAGATCCATTGATCTGTAAGCAGATTCAAAGATGAAGTAGAAAGGCCTCATTGCAACTAGTTTGTGATATTTTAAGAGTATATTATTTACAATGATAAAAAATAATACTAATAAAAGTATAAATAATTTTAAACATATTTTAAAATAATTAGAAAATCTATATAACAATTGTATTTTATTATTTCTATTAAAATATAAGTATTGTCAGTTGTGTGTTCAGAAAATTCGTTAACCTTAGAAATTAGTACTCTAAATGTATATAAAAGTGTGATAAATTAATTCAAATACACTTTGATTATTCACTATAATTATATTTTTGATTTTTGTGTAATCAAATACTTGCTGAGTATTCAGTAGAATTTATAGATATGTTTTTGTAAGTAGATATATGTTTGTTATGTTCCAATATACATGTAATATATACTTTAATAATAACATGGTCATATCTACTACCACATCAGCTGCATCATGATACATCAACATGTGTGATAAAAAAATTGTAAAATGTTAAGAGGCCACAAGAAAGGGCCCCATAAAATTTTGATACACAAGGCCCACTTAGTACTAGTTATGCCAGTGAATAATATTGACGTGTGTGTTATATTGAGGCTATCTTATTTTTTACCTACACTGTCTTATGTTTCTATTTATTGTGCTTTGCTTTATTAGGTTTTATATATACGTGTAGTGCATGTGTGTTATTTGATAATATTAATATAAAATTTTACTTTCTTGTATGTTTTTTCTAAGCATTGTGAGAATTTTTTATAGTATTTATTTATTAGTTAATTAATGAGTCTTCAAAATTATATTTCATACATGTATTTAATATATTTAAACATTCTAGAATCTTCAGTTATAAATAGGTTAACATATTTAATCATAACATATAAATATTTTTGTTTTTATATTATAATATTGAATATTTAAAAAAATTTCCTCTATAATAAATGCTTTTAAAATCCTAAATCTTCTATAAAATCACCATTTAGATACTTTGCCAAGTAATCAGCATATGGAAAGCCTACTTTTACTGATTTAAATGTGTGCTTAATTATTTTTCAAACAGTTTTAAAGAAAAAGGAAAATCATAAATAATCCATGAAATATTTCCTCGTCAAATATCATTTCTTTTGAAAAAGAAGGGAAATGTATTTTCCTTCTTTTTTTTCTTTTACAAAAGTTGTATCATAAAAGAAGGATAATATAATACAAATTATATTTAATATAATTTGTATTTCTTGTTTATGTAAAAAACAATTGGGAAAAGCCTTTTTATTATAATACTGAACGGTCTTGGGGATATTTTTATTACCAAATGAATAACAATTTATTTAAATTTTATTATAGACTTTGTTAAATTTTTTAGGGTATAAATTTTGAATTTTTAAGCAGTACATGTTTTCAATTATTTTCCATTCATAGTACACAATTCTCAAATAAATCCTCTGTTTCTAAAAAAATATTTGAGTTTTAGTTAACATTATGATGTTAGACTTAATAAAATATGCTGCTGTAATAAACCATGGGGGGAAAAGGATGTTATCAAGAAAGAAAGTTTGTATTCTCTGCATCTTGCTTAAAAGTTGATTCAATTGTCTACTGAATTAGATTAAAATAACAATGAATTAAAATGTGTTGCTCTTTAAGTGTGATCATTTTGCTACATAGAGATCTTATACTGAATGTTGCACATTATGATTGAGAAAATTTTAGGTTGTCAGTTTATGGAGTTTAACATATTAAACATGGTATATATATCAAACAATCTAATTTTTTTAAACTTTTTTTTAAATATTGTAAGATATTTTATTCTTTTATTTTAGACTGGGTCAAAAAGCTATCTTACAAGTGGAAAATATGATATTGCATACATTGTGGCTCATGATGAAAATAGGAATGTTGTGTACGTGTAATTTTTATTATTATTGATACATGTTACATAATTATTGAGAAACTTTTCACAAAATATACTGAAATCAAATTTCTTCCTTCTTCTGAATTATCTAATAGATAGTGCCTTCAAATTTAGTGAAGAAAAAATTCACCTATTGTTAATATATTTTTTTCTTGTCTTAGGCATGTATATTCTAGTTTTTGTAATCAAAATACTGATGTAAATGCAGTTTTTAATTTTAGTGAGTATTTTAAAAGAAATATAGTTTTTCATTTTTAATAGGCATTGCTAAATTTGTGAAGAAGTAAAAATACAATAGATATTACCATACAAAGTTTTAAAAAAAAAAGCATAAGCCTTTTTTTTACAAGTTTGAACTAAAATAAAGCTCTTAATTCATAAGTTTAATTAATGTATTAATTGACACAATTTATCCTTGATATGTAATACATCCTTATAATGGTCATATATTATGCATAATGCATTCCTATATTTTCATTTAGCTATTACATCACGACTTTAGAAGGTAAACCTGGTGAAAGACATCTTTTCAGTGTAGCCGATACAAGTCATGCAAAACCAAAACAAACAACCTGTTTTACATGTGATATAAGCCCAGAATGCTTGTACAATGATGCTGTTTTTAGTCGAAATTTCACATACTATATTTTGGAATGCTTGGGACCTGGAATACCTAGAGTAGAAATTCGATCAACGATCTCTAATAAAATTGGTAAGATCTTACAAATTCGTTTTTTTTTCATCTAATTTATTACTTTTTTAATGGAATGAAGTATTACCTTTTGTGTTAAATTTTTGAGTAATTTATTTTGATATTCCATTTTCTTTAAATTTTTTTAAACCTCTATTATATTATATTTATTTCAAGAATTTAAATATATTTGTCTTGATTTGTTTAATCATATTATGATAAGAACTTTGAATTCAAAATGAGTACATTATTTTTTATAAGTGTATGATATATACAATATCTTTTTCTGTGTAAAATGTTGTACAAAGTATTAGTCATGAAAATTAATTCATCAATATAAATAATTCCTGTATAATAAAATTAATTATTCTAAAATTATTTATTGATTTGTAATTATGGCTTGTTTCTAAATCATATTTTGTTATCTTTCACTTCAGTATCTGTTTTGGATACCAACCCAGAACTCCGAGAACTTGTTGATAAAAGAGCAATGCCTGTAATAAAAAATCTTCAAGTGCCTATTGATGGAAACTACTGTAAGTTGCTAACTATTTCCAATATATTTTAATCAAAGTACTAGTTTTACAGTGTGTATTAATGCTGTTGCAAAATAAATTAACGACAGATCTGAGTTTACTCAAAAAATTTTAAAAAATCTTGTTTTCTTACTTTATTTATTAGAATATATTAACATAAAATTTTAGATTCTTCTAAAATAATAATTTGTATATTAAAACATGAAATGAAAGTATTTAGTAAGTGTTCTGTGTTTGCTAAAAAATGACTTATTTGAGTAATATTCTAATTAGAATATAAATTGGTAACTTTAGCTCAATTTATACCAATTTCAAAAAGATAATTACGAACAAAAATGATTATAAGTATCTAAATTTAACACCATTACACATCATATAAAATTGCTTTTTTAAGACTTAAAAATGCAAAAATAATAACCAACAATATTCATTAGTACATTAAAAAAAATGTTTTATATGTTTTTCATTCTGAATTAATCACAAATATTAAAGATAAAAGCAATGGTTTAAATAAATTATCAAAGATTTCAGAAGTGTTTTAATTTTAACATGCCTTTTTGAATTCTGAGTACCATATGCATATTTTATTGTATAATTTTTCAGTTGCTAATGTACGTCTTTATCTGCCTCCTGTTTTACGAGAATATGAAATAACAAAATATCCTGTTCTTGTTGAAGTGTAAGTTTTTCTCCCATTTCTAAATTGTATTTATATATTATTAAAAATGCTTAATATTTGATTATTTTAAATGGATAATCATTTCATTAATATAGGTAATAACAGATTGTATTAATTTATCAACAAATCACTCATTTCAAATGAAATTTAATTGACTAATTCTTTAGTAATACTGTGTAACCTTTGTTGCTATTGTGATGAAATTTATTTACTAGAATCTATCAATTTCTATTTATATATATCAATACTCACATATAATGAATATTTATTAAATTCATTTAAAGATATGGTGGTCCTGGAACTCAAATGGTGACTGAAAAGTTCAATGTAAATTGGGGATCTTATTTGGCAAGTAAAAAGAATGTCGTCTATGTGAACATTGATGGTAGAGGAAGTGGTTATCAAGGAGACAAAATACTCCATGAATTATATCGCCGTCTTGGCACTGTCGAAGTTTTTGACCAAATATCTGTGGCTAGGTAAAAATTAGTTTATGCATTTACATAATATATTATATACATTGTTAATTGATATAGATCTGTTAAGATGTTTCATTCTAAATATATTTATGTGTGGGTGTGCACATGTGGGCATTTTCGTCTGTACATTTCTAGGAAACAATAAATTTAAACCAGGTCAAATTTTATTCAAATAATAAGTGGTAGAAGTCAGCTCTGATTCATCAATCTATCATATATTTCAATTAGTTACATATTGTTAATCCATATTATATTGTATTAATTGTCATTCTTGTTTCTTATTTTTAAAATTGTGGCAAATGTAATCTAGCTTGATTTTGAATAAATTATTATTTTAGTCACTAGATAGTTATGATGATATTTACTATTTTTTAAAAGCGATATTGTAAAATTGATAAATACAAATGCAATGTATTTCAAAAACTAATGCAATATTTTTGAGCCTTCTAAATTTTATGCCATTATCATATGAAAATTTCTTATAAAATTTTGATTTCTTTGAGCTAATATTTTTGAATAGTCAGTTTAACCTGATATTAAATTATAAATGACTCTACATCTTTATGCTGATTTAAGTTATATAGATTGCTACCATTAACTCAGAATATAACTCTAATTTAATCAAGCTTCCTTCCCCCCACACCCATAGTTTTTTTTTTCAATTTTGTAATTAGAATATAATTTTTTTTCAAGCTATTTAAAAGAAACTCTATCATATATTGATGGTAAAAGAATGGCAATTTTTGGATGGTCTTATGGAGGTTTTGCATCAGCTTCAGCGTTAGCTGATGAGGAAACTGTTTTCAATTGTGCTATTTCAGTCGCACCTGTTACTAGCTGGCTGTACTATGGTAAGAATTGTTTTAATTTATTTTTTAATGTATAGAAAAGTAATTTTAGAAAGAGTGATCCACACCCTCAGTAAAAATTAAATATTTACCACTAACAACCATATCAGAGAAACAATGTTATTAAAATTTTTCAATGCCTTTTTTAAAAAGAAAGTAACATATAACTGTTATTATGATTTTCTTTATTCTTTTACTCTGATCTGCCATTCTTTGCATTTTTTTTCTGATATTATTAGAAGTATAATAGCACAGGATCAATATGCTACAAAATAATTAATAATTAAAAGATTGTAAGCAAATGTTTTTTGTTTCACAAACTAAAATTTATTTCAAATACATTGTTATTTATTTAACAAATCTTTCAGTGACTGTATGCTTAATTTTTAAAGGTCTAATTTCTTACATCGTTTTGTATATGAATTTATAATTTGAATTGAATTATTTCTAAAATTGCTGTAGTGCTTTGTCTAATTTAAAAACACACTTTTAGTTCTAAATACATTTCTAAGCTTTGTTTTAGCTATATCAAATCATCTTTCAAACTAAGGATTTTATTGCAAGTAAAAAACATATTCTATGCAAAAAATATAAATCTAAAATTTTAAAAACAATTATTCTTGCTATTACACTATCTGGATAAATTTATATAAAATTATTGTTCTAAACATTTGTTACATGAATAATTTTCAGAAAGTTTTCTTTGTGGTTTATTATAGATTCTGTTTACACTGAACGATACATGCAAAGTCCCTCTCCAAGTGATAACTTGGTGAATTATGAAAAGTCTGATGTAATGAATAAAGCAGCTAATTTTAAGGGAAGAAGATATCTTCTTGTTCATGGCACTGCTGACGGTAATTTTACTTCCAACCATTTTTGAAAAATTCTTGTTTTGGTGTACCAGTTTGTATCATTTTTTAAATGTATATAAATGTGAAGTATTTTTAAATTGTTATTGAATTTTCTTTTTGCTTTCTTATTTTGGTCAAGAGTTATTTACTTAATTTTTTTTCTCATCTATTCCCCCTTATATTTTAAAACTAAGTAAATTTTATGCTTAAATATTTTTCAACTACTATTCCTCAGTAGTTACATTGAAGAAATATTTTACACATTTAGCAAAATTTCATTATTTATGCAGTAAGAAATAATTTTCTTGCTTAAATATGACTAATGCTTATTAATATAACATTTAATGTGTTTTAACCTGGTTGTAAAATATTTATTTTTAGTATAATTTATTTTAGATGTTATATTTATGATGATTCAAATTTCAATACTAAATTTTGATTAGTTTGCTGAATCTATTTTTAAAAAATGAGTACAGCTCAAAGAAGGTAGAAATATTAATTGAGATAATACGAATTTTTTAGATTATGATTTTTTTTCCTTCACTTTTTATAATATATATCTTATCAATGTGATTGTGCATGGTCTTTCTCACTTTTTACTACAAGTTTTTAAAAAATCTCCAAAATTCCAATATTTTTAATAGAACTTTAAAAAAAATGAGGAAAATTTTGCTTTATTGTTATTATTTTGAATACATAGTATTATAATGCATTTATTTTTACTGTGGTATGAATTTGGAGTAGATTATGAAAAATGTAAGCCTTATGACCACTGAAATTTTCAGGTTGTTGTTAAATAATAATATAGATTTTGTAAAATCACAATAATTGATTATGATATTGTAAGTGCTCTTTCCTTGAAGTTTTTGACTTTTTTTCTGAAATTAAAATTAATCTATTGTAATACATTCTAAATTATTTTAAGTCAGTTAATTGGTTTTTAAATATTCTTAAGTAAATTTTAAAATTTTAATTTTCTTTAAAATTTTATTCACTACATATTAGTTTTCTTTTATTTATTTGATGGTTGAATATGTACAAATTAATTTATGGATAATCCTTAAAATTTTAAGGAATACTTTTTTTATTTGTGTATGTTTCTCCAAAGGAAATTATACCATGCTAGTAGTATATATTGTTGGTATCTGGACTAAACACCTATCGAAAAATTTTTTGCTAGTAGCTGGATTAAAAAATCAATTGATTTCAAACTATATACTGTTGGTATCTGGACTAAACACCTATCGAAAAAATTTTTTGTTAGTAGCTGGATTAAAGAATCAATTGATTTCAAACTAACTTTAATCAATGCTTAAAATATGAAAACTACTTTAGATTTATAGGAAGATAAATCAATCAATCATTTTTTACGAATGATGTTTAGTCCTTTCGTTTTAAGTAATAACAATTTATAAATCAGCAGCACATATATATATATAGAAATAATATATAAACTACTTCAGACTTATATATATATGAAGATAACATCAATAAAATACCTCATAAATATTACTTTGAATATTTTTTTTACATGCTTATCAATAATATTTAGTCCTTGAATGACATTTTTCAATTGACTTAATGGTATATTAATAAATTTTTTCCTGGGAGAGTCTTATTTCTTTTTTGGAAAAACTTAGGTAGAATGACTTACGAAAAGTCTTGATTTCTACCGCAAATCCTGCACCTACGTACACAGACAGCGGAGGTATCTCTTCTGCCAGTCTTAAATCATCTGATATAACTACATCATATTTCTCATGTTGGTTCAAAGCCCCAGGGCTTTCTATTGCTCCAGGTGAGCTTGTTGGAAGGCTCCAAGGCTTTCTATTTTTTCCGAAGAGGCTGTTACTCTCATCTTCATCATTTATTGATTCTGAAAATAAAGATAATTCAAAATATAAAATTTCATATGAAAGATTTGACTATCCTTGTATACATTTTTTAAAACAACTTTTAGGAATCTATATTAACTTACACTGAACATTTTAAAACGTTCCAAAAAATGCTTAGTACATTAGAGAGGAAAAAATAGCATATTAAAAATGTTACTTAGTTTTAAAATATAATTTAAAATTTAATGTAAAAATACATCTTCTAAGAATATTAAAAAAGCGAAAGGTGATTCAAATATAAGGTTTACTTACCAACATCGGATTCACTTTCGGATCTGGTCAATCTTTTATTTATTGTTTTATGTTTTATGGAATCTGGAAGACAAGTTAAAATAAATAAAGTATATATCAGAGAAAATGAAATACTATTGTTTTAATTATAGATTTAATTTTTTTAGTTTCCTTTTAATCAGTGTTTTTACTAGTTATTTTATTTTATGAGTTATAATTTGTTAAACTAAAATAGACAAAGGCATTTTTTTAAGTAGTTGTCTTAAAAATAAAGACTTAATTTGTAAATTAAGAATGTAAAATATATTAAATTTAGTTAATGTTGATACATTTATTTTAACTTTATCCAAATATTATGAATATTTATTTAACAGCTAGGACTTACTCTTTTCCTTTTCGGAAATATCAATCTTCCTTTTTTTAGAAGCACCTTCGAGAACTATAAATAAAAAGAGAAAAAAAATATTTTACCTATACTTTAATTAGTAATTATTTGCTTTATGTAAATTAATGAATACTGCAGTATTCTGTTTTCTCGTTTCTTTGCAACTCGTTCATATCGTTAAACATATAATTAACCTTTCTAAACTTTTCCAAAATAGGTAAAATATACTTCTTTCTAGTTTTTGGAATTGTGTAAGCAATATATTTTGCAATCATGTTCAATTTAGAAGGAGCAGGTGAGGATATTTCTTGCTCCGCTTCAGTTTCTTGCAAAAGCTCCTTGGGAATCTCAAATGGCTTCTGGGGGGAGGTGGTTGCATCAAACGCTGATATTTTGGTATCCAGTGAGATAATAGTTTGGCTTTCATGTCATCTGGTGTTTCCTCTTCATTCAATATCTTTGAAATATTATCCTCAACTCTAATTTCTGGTTTGTTAAGCTCATAGTATTCAGACACAAGGTCTTGAGAAATTCGTTTTCCTATTGTTTTCCCCAAAAGACCACCAACAAAGCTCAAGACAGCAGGAAGAACGAGAGGTAAAAAACCTCCGGTTTGATTTGTGGTTAATAACTTACGCTTTCGAGCAAGGGATATACTTCTGTCAGCTAACTGGCGAATGGTTCTCTTGTAGCGACACAATCGTTTGACATTTGCTTTCGGGACGTTACCTGCTAATACATTTTGACATATTTCGCACAGTGTTTTTATCCGTTCGTTGGTGGCGCTCTTCAGTATAGCATTTCTTTGTTGAGGACTCGCCGCAGATAAAACATGTAACAAGTGCACGTGTTGTCGGATTCGATTAATTTTTCTTCTGGGACAAAAACCCAATTAATACCTTTTTGATCTGGAAAAATAGATTGTCGCAATCTCTGTTCTTCATCCGTAGTTGGAAAGCAATCTACTAGTAAGAACTGATATTTTTCTGCTGTTGCCTTTTTATAGGCATCCATGAAAAATTTGGAACGGTCAGGGAACACTTGTCTGCCAAAGCACGCAATTTGAGATTGATCTCTGTTGTTTGGAAAGAGTATTATATAATGTGCATTTTCAGGCTGATGTCTCTGGCAACTTTAACACGAGGAAAAAAGATTCTGTTATCAAAATTACACTAAAATTTTTATGATGAGATTCTACAGTAAACATTTGTGATATCTCTGACGTCAAATTATTCATAAGATCGTCAAGAATCAAAAGATCAAATTTTTCGTCGGCCCTTGGTAATCCAGATACGAATTTGATACTTTTCTCAGTGTAGAACCACGGTTGAAATATCTTATAACACCATACTACCTTTTTAATCGGAAGTTCATAAACTTGCTCAGAAATAATTCTTCGAGCTAAATGAGTTTTCCCGCTTTGGCTCGGTCCATTTATTATCATTGAAGATGGGAATTTGAGTCGTAAAAACATTGTTTAAACACTTGTAGTTACACAAATTTTAACACACTTCACACACTCTTCTGAATTCCCTTTTTGTTAATTGAACACCTAGAATCTCAGGGATAGGATCCACAGTTCGGTTGGAGAAAAAATAGCGTAAGTCGAATACCTGTTTTTTTATTTTTAAAGCAAACATGAAGAAAAATTTTTCGTCCGATATGTTTGGAAAGTATGCATGAGGTGTTAGTGATATTCACTTTTTGAGATGATTCCAAAGACGTTTGTGCTTGTAAATAGATAAAAAAACACTACGAGCTCAACAATAACAACTGTCAGCAAAACAATAATGTTATACCAGTTTTGTTTCATTGTGTACCTTTTTAGAAGACTTATTCTTGAATGAATACAATTATGGTGAGAACTTACTTATATATTTACAAAATACGCTTCTTATCTAATCATCCAACATTTTTTTTTTACTGAGGTCGAATCTGTAAAACAGAAAAAGAATCCATTGCATAGAAATTCCAATAACTTAATAACTTTAATGTCAATAACTTTCGATAGGTGTTTAGTCCAGATACCAACAATATATACTACTCATGCTTAATATATAAAAAAAATCATTATTTTGTATAATACTTATACGTAGTTCTGATTTTAAATAAGATTATCCTCAAGTGTTCTGTTATTATTATTATATTTAATATTGTCTTTATATTAATTTCATGTGAATTAAATTTTCAAATTTTTAGATAATGTTCACTGGCAGCAATCTATGATGCTAGCCAAAGCTTTAACAGATGAAGGAGTGGTATACAGAATGCAGGTACGTATTTAGTAAAATAAATTGGTTATAACCTGTAGTTTTTATTAGGTACATTTTAATGCAATGTTATTTCAAAGTATAAGTCTGAAATTAAGGATGTTTGTAAAATTATTAAATATAATAAGTTAAAAAATTACAGATTTATGCATATATATATACACAGTAGCACACACAGGAATTTTTCAAGGGGGAGCCGGGGTCGAAAGTTCACCATTCTTTGTATCATGCTCCTTTTGATTTTGTCAATTTTCGAGAACAAAATGCAGTAAACCAATTTTTTAATAAATAATTAGCATTAATTAATAAAATTAATCATTAATAACAAGTAATTAATTAAATTTTACGTACTATATACTTAGAATTATAATCAATTGGAAAAAATATCAAGGGCTTTGGGGGGTCCGCACCCCCAGGACCCCCCTTGTGTGCGCTACTGTTTATACACACAGTCAAACCTTCATTATAATGAACCGCTATTTTACGAATTTCTCTATTTTGCGAACTTTTTCCTGGAACCAAGAACATTTTACTATTTCCATTGTAAAATAACCTCCAAATACCAAAGTGCATTTTCTGTTTAAGGAACATTTTGTTTTTCTCCCTATTTTTAAAATATTTCAGGATTTTTTTCAAATTATTCTCCCTTTTAGTTCACATTTTATGGTGATCAATGACCTTGAACTGGTTTTACTTCATGCTTAAATCACCTAGAGCAATGAAAAGGCCATAATTTTTTAAATAAAACTAACAGATTTTATCAATGTGGTAGTGTATGTTTAAAACTACTGGTTGTAAAATAATGTACGTTTAAAATTACTTGTAGGTTTAAAATTAGAAAATGTTGTTAAAATGTTCCTTAATTTTAATATAAAATTATTATATATATATTTTTTAAAGTTGTAAATACACAATGTATTCCTGGACAATTTTTTTTTTAATGTTTTCCTTGCATATTTCTTTTTGATCGACAACATATATAAACTGAATAGATAATTTTCAAAAAAAAGTGTGAATGATTAATTTTTTAAATAATATATAGTGTTTGTAAATTTAAAACTTATTTTATGTGATTTTTACAGTATATTAAAAGATGAATTTCTATTTAACGAATTTTTGATATAATGAACTGTTCTTTGGGATTTAGTGACTTTGTTAAATAGAGGCTCGACTGTATATATATGCAAAAGCACACATTAAAAATATTTTTGTACATTTCTTCCATTATTATTTTTTTTTAATTTATATTTTGTTATGGTTATTTTATATTTTAAAAACAATATACTGGTTTCATATACTGATACATTATTTCTAATATATGTTAATTTTTTTTTTGTTCAGGTTTATCCAGATGAGAACCATGGACTTGGGCATGTTAAACTGCACCTTTATCAAACAATGGATGATTTCTTAAATCTCTGCTATTCTGACACTTTCAGAGAAGAATCATCAATTTCACACTCTACATCATCAGATTCTGACCGATAATTCTGCAAGTGTAAATTCCTTTCTCCTTATTTTGCCAAGGGCTTTCATCATCATTCTGTGTGCATCAATTCATCTTTTTTGGATTGATTCATCTCATGTTTTTGTACACAGATGGTTGCTTCATTTGTGGTGCATAACCCAATTGTACTTTTGTGTCTATTCCCAAAAAAAGAAAAACCTTGCAGAATCAAATAAGAATTAATATAACATTTAAAAATAGCTAAATGCATCTGTGTGTCCATTTTTTTAAATGTGAGTAGCCAGTGTTAGCTGATTTTTGTGTAAAATCATTTCAAAATGTGCTGAAGCATAGATTTACCATGAAGCTGTCTTTGTATTTACATTCTTTCCATATGTATAATGTTGCAATGTGTTTTTATGAATGATTCATAATGCTATTTTTGAAGCTATGAATTATCTAATTAACTGCTTGTATATCAAATATATGCATAGTTCCAAATTATTTTTTTTTATCTTAAAATATTTTATTAGGCTTATTTAAAATATGCTTAGAAAAAGAGTTTTGTTTCTGGATTGAGCTTAATTTTGCTAAACCGGTTAGTTTTTATTATTTTTTTTTAATATTTAATGTTTTTTACAGAAAAAAAAGGCTGTTTGAAATATAAAATTAGTTCTTACAGCTTCAATTATTCTTGTAAACTATGATAGGTGTTTTTAGATTGTGAATGTGCTTTTTACTGAAGCTTGTTAAATTATCTGATGTTATTTTTTTATGATCTATAAGCAAACAAAATCATTTTTAACTTCTATTTCTACAAAAGGCAACTATTTCATTTGTACCGCTTTAGAATTTTTATCCAACATCATTTCCTCAATGCATATGATGTTATTCATCCATGTGTTTTAAATAATTTTACATTACTTTTATATGCCAATAAAATTGATTGATGCCCCTTTACTCCTTCTTTAAAGTATTTTTGTTTTATGTGGCTTTTCTGAAACATTGCGTTCATTTTTTTTAATGGGGTTTTATTTTAAAATCATTCCATATAAAAAATATTTAAAATGATCTAAAATAGATTTCTTTTTAGCTACTTTAGTTTATTAATGGGCATATATGTATAAAATTAAGGATGTAAATTTGTATTGCATGTGTAAATATAAATTGCAGGTATTAATTTTTTAATTTTTCTTAACACTTTGAAGATGAGCAGCGTGAATTCTCGTCTTTTATTTTTGAGCTGTTGATGACAGATGACAGAAATTTGCATCATTTGTAGAAATGCGAACCATTAAGGAATCTATTAATCACTTTTTATACTCAGTATTTTTTTTTTAAAATATTTTTTTCAAAATGAGACTTTATGGAATTTTTATGGGAATTCAGACCATTTACTTTTCACTGCATATCATTTTCAAAGTGTTAATGATTGCTTTTTTTTTTTTTATATAATTCAGTTGTATGAGACTATGAAAAAAAGGATTTGGGAAGAATTCTATTGAAAAATGTTGCTGTTGGATATAAGTACAAAAATAATTTTGAAACAAATTGTTTACTTATGTTTTATAAATTGTGAATATAAATTACAGATTATAAAATTATGAGTAGAATTTAAAATTATATAATCTTGTGAATCTATAAAGGAATAGGAAGAGATCATTATCAGATAAGAATAAAAGTGTGTTAGAAAATTTTCTGAAGTGAGAAATGAAAGTCGTTAATTTCATATGCCTTAAAATTTTAAAAATTAATTTAATTTAAATTTATTGTTTTATTTCTCCTTTAACTGGGGGACATTCCTTCTTTGAACAAAATCTTATGTATTTTAAAACTGCTCAAAACAAAGATTATTAATTAATCATATTCCAGATTTTTTTATATAATATATGTATTTGAAACCAAAAATAGTTTTATATTTTGTACATTAAATGAAATATTTGCATGATATCAGAATGGTATTTAATTTTTTTAATGCAATTTTCTTAACTAGTCTTGAATGAGCAATTATATTTAGTTATATGGTATTTGCACAAGAAAAAGTGAGCTTGAATGTAGGAAAATCTATGTACATAGGTATAATTAATATATTTAATCTTAAAATTGAAACTCAATTTTTCTTTTTAATGAGTTTTTATCTAAATTTTTATTTTTAATTTACAACAAATGATGATGGCTCAATTTTCATTGTGTTGTTAATATCGATATAATGTATGTTTGTTACTAGATTACAGTATTATTTTATGTAATTGACAGAATATTTTAATTTATGTACTTAATAAGATAATCAATATCAATCTTATTCTATTATATTTATCCTTTTTTTTTTTTTTGCTCTTACAATGTTTAATCAAGAAAAGAATGATATATTTGTAAACAATGTGCTTCTCGACAGGGACATCTTAAGACTTCTTGAGGCTCTGGGGCCCTACACAAATGTAGGCCCCGCTTTGAACCTTGAAAGTAGACATACTTTGTCAAATATTCATACAAACAGTAATCTGAAACAAATTAATTTGCATGACTTACAATCACTCAAACCGGCTCGCCCGACTGCTGCCTTTGGGCAGAATGAGTAATGGTGGTGTATGGTCATCACATAATAATACTGTCTTGCCACTGTTGCCAATTCACACATAGTTTGAGATTCTCAGTTTTTTTGGAAAATACGTCTGGAAATAACATTTGACTGTTAAAAGTATTCGAATCATAATCTTATTAAAGCTAAGTCAAAAATGAGACAATGCCCCCATCGAGGCTGAGGCCCTGGGCTCATGCCTTAAGATGTCCCTGCTTCTCTTACTGTTTTGCTTGATCACTGTTTTGTAATAATGTGTATCGAAAGCTATATAAATTGATTGTAAACAAAATTTGGTGCTTAAATGTAATTTCAGAAAGAATTTGTTCATAAAGGTAATGTGTTTTTATTTGTACAACTTATATGTTATTGTACATAAAATGTGTAGCTGTTGTTTGAGGTAGCTTGAAATTGTGTGATAGAATAGGACATTGTTTGAAAAAATTACATGTTAATCTTTATTATCCTTGATAAATCATATTTTAAATTATATCTGTGTTTTTTTATCTTGAATAATAATTGTGATAGCTTTTTTTTGTGATTAAATGTTACGTGTACGTTTTTATTTCTCTTTAATGATTCTAACACTCTTTCTTTATGAAAAAATTTTGTTTTATGTATATATTTTCCCCCTGATTTAGAAACTTGGTATATAGAAGGATTATCAACCATTATTTTATTTATGATTGAATAAAATGTTTTTTTTTTCCTTTACACAAAGGCCAAAATTCTTTTGGCACATGCAGTTTCTGTAACGAATTTATCTCATCAAAGTTTTTGTTATATATATTTACTATATAATCTAAATATAATAGAGTTGTATAACTTTTTATTTTGACCAAAAGAGTAAATGTAAAAGTGTAGACTTGTTTGTGTTTTTGAGCAAATGTATATTTGTGTTTTTATCTATTAAAAACATGTAAATAAACATTTGTCTTGTGCAATTTTAATATCTGCTATTGGAAATAAATAAATCTTTTCCATAAAAACATTTTTAGATTATGATCATCAAAAAGAAAGAAAAATCTAAAATTTTGTTATCTTTACAAAAAATGCAGCAACCTCTACCAATGTAATTTTTTAAAAAAAAAATTCTTCATGTTTATATTTATTCATTCCATTTTAATTTCAGCCAAAATATTATTGATTATAGTATATTTTTAAGAATATTGAAACATGTGTAATACTTATATTTATAGACACACAATAAATTTACCCTTTCTTCGGATTTTCATGCATCCATGAAAATATAAACATAGAAGAAGAGTAAAAGTTTTATATATTTTTAAGCAAAATTATCTAAAAGTAAAAAGAGTTCCTTCCAAACTGCACATGAAACTCATCATTTTTAAATATATAAAGTTAAACGATCGGTCAATTGGACCAAGAATCAAAATAGGTTCCCTTAGTTTTATAACAAATCTTCATGTTTCAATTATTATTATTATTCAATCTAAGAATTATTTAAATACTTCTATTCAAACATACATAAGAATATATTTAGACAAGCACTGAGTTAACCAGTAGAAATAGAAAGGGCTGATTCAATATATCGATTAAAAAAGACCACCTCCCACCCTTCAAAGTATTATTATTTCAGAAAATGTGTTTGCTTAAATTTATACATGGTCAGATATAAAGTGACATTAACTGTGGTACCGCAGTTCAGAATTACGAGATCAATCGACTATCCAAATAAAAGTTTATATATTTTTGTGCAATTCTGATCCATTTCCTTGATTCTCTTTTATGGTAATTAGTTAATTGGTTATTCATGCAGAATCAATAATTAAAAGAAAATTTTGAGAATGGCTTTCATATAGTGTAAATACTAATGCTCCTCATATTGTGCAGAAGTCATCATTATAAATAATTATTACTGCCAGCGAATTCAGATGTTTTATATGCAATCAATCATATTGAGGAATTTTTAAAGAACAAAATCACAGATCGGGAAGAGCAAAAACGTTTGTGTTTTAAACATACCTTTCAGGTTAAATTTAAATATTGGTTTAATCAATTTATTCAAAGAAATTACTTTTTAAAAGTTAAGTGTTTTAACACTTTAAAATCAGCCACTTCCTTTTTCTTTTTTATATACACTAGAAAACTGCAATTCTTGATATCTCTGCAATACATTACCGTGCATGCCACCTGATCTACAGTAACCGATTGTAACATCAGATCAAGGCCCACAAAATTAATCGACAGCAAGGGGCTAGTTTTACACCTATCGTTAGTCTTAGCTTTGAGCACCAAACAAGTGATAGTGTGATTTGACTCCATTCCACCCCAATTGTCAGGGAGAACACCCTGGGGATGATCAGGGGGCTCTCACCTATCTTCCCCTTCCATCAACCTCACGAGAAGAATTGCAGCTCGATGGCTATTTAGAGTAACCCCATACCGCAAAGGCACTCTTCCTTTAACAAATATGCATGCCTTATCCAGGATTCGAATCTAGGCCCAATGGCACAGCAATCAGTTTCACTAATCACTATATGTTTCATAGAGAATGTATCATTCATAGAAAAATATTTACGTAGGTATTGGAAAAACTAGCTAGTTTGATTTCCAGATCATATGCAAGGAGTTAATATATATACTTAATTTTGCTTCTTACAAAATCTTTATTTTTTACAAAAGTTTTCATCATTGTAACTGTAAACTCGTGGGTTCTTTTCTGATCGTATTCGCATTGTGAATTGAAAATAATTGCAGACAGGGTTTTGTCCCACTGTGTTTATTCCACACCTTTTATGGGACATTTCTTAAAATAAAGAATATATTGAGATGTTACAAGATTAAGATACATCGTCCAACCGTGTCTACTTTTCACGACCCGGTTTTTCTTCGCCCCCTCTCTTCTCCCCCGTTCTGACCTTTCTTCCTCTCTCGTTGCCAGATCCTTCCCTCTATATCGTCTCTCGTTCGACCTGTTGCCAGGTGCAGGCAGCGGTTCCTTACACGCCCCACCTAAGAGTAAAATTTGCCCCTTGTTGCTGATTTTACCATATCAGACACCAGGAACAGAAAATTCACAAACCGTGACACAGAAAATCCACAAACAGAACACACAATAATTGCAAAAGTCTTGATGATTGTTCTAGGGAAAGTTCCTTAATACAAACACATGAAATAATATGAATAGTTCACCTAATTGAAATAAGTGACTATGTTCCCAGAAAGATCTAAACTGTAATGGGATTGCAAACAGATACATGGAAAACACATTATACAAAAAAACAACACTAAATATATACATTACAGTTTTTATCTTAATCTAGACAATGTTTATTTCATTAACTCATGAATGAATGCTCAATGAGTTCACTAAATCTATATTAAGTACACAGTAAACTTTCCTACGGCTCTAATTTGCCTTTTGGCCAGTATGATTTCCGACCCAACCCATCCTAATACAAAGTTAATTCGCTTTTACACGATTTTTCCAAATTTGCATCAGAAGGTCTATATCGACTATTCGAGATATAACAAACTGCTCTAACATTCTTAAAACCTGAGCCGTTAAATTACATCCATAAGAAGTGTATTCAATCTTAAACCTCACTTTTAGTCATGCAAATTCCAAACGACATAAAGCATGCGGCATAATTCTTCGTGAGAGAACGACAGAAATACCACTTCCACAAATCCAGTACCGTGACCCACGATGCTGCGCTATTCTTTTCTATAAAACCTTCCCTTATCGACAAAAATAAATCTCGGTTCTCGAAAATATGTTTAACCAAACTTCACAGGTTACCTTCGCACTGAGACTAGTCAACGGCACAGCTTCGCACACCTAGTGTGCTGATCAACCAGACGTAAAATATATTTATGTCCCTTTAAGCTTGGCGGATCAATTGACCTATCAGATCCATATTCCCCACCTCAAATAGCAATTCAGGCCTTGCCACAGGTGTACTGGATGATCGGTCTTTAATCCTAACCGATCGAGTGAGCTGACATTCTTTACACGACTCACAAAATTTCTTCACATTGGAACTTAGACCCTCCCAAAAGAAAGAATACTCGATTCGTTCAAGCGTCTTCTTGGGACCCATGTGACTACTGAACACGGAAGTATGCGCTAGTTTCAACACCTCAGTTCTTCTGCACTTCGGAATTACCAGCTGCCCAATACTCTCCCCGAGTATTTTATCCCTACGAAATAGATATCCATCTACTTCATAGTAGTTTCCCGTGCCTTCCTTAGCATACTTCCAAACCAATGCTAACTCGGCACAACACTCCTGTTCGGAACGAAAATTATCAGCCACCATGATTCCTTTATCCATCTTAGCGGTCACCTCCTCATCCTTAGTACCCAATGTTCCCACTTCATTCCGACATGAAGTAATATTCCTTTGAGAATCCTCAACGTGCTCCTGTGCTTTCTCTGGCAGAATACCCGACGAAACCTCGGTTTCATCTACATTTCCTGAGTCAACCCTCAGTTCCTGAGAGCTTTGAGCCAGTGAATTCTCTTCACTCTGGGCTCCTCCCAACATATCCAAAACATCTGGTGGAAGCAACACGTCTTCTACCAAAACTTCTGCCAAAGCACATAACACTTGCTGGTGCACCACATTAACCTGGCCACCGGTAGCAAGACCAATTGGAACATATACTAAAGGACATTTAACCGCCGGACCGAAAATACCTTTCAAATAAATCGTGGAAGCTCCTTCAACCGATATTCCAGGAACTAAGTCTTTTTTGATAACAGTAATTTCCGTACCAGAATCCAATAACGCATGGACTAACTTCCCATCTACACTGATAGATGTTTTCACTAATTTACTTAATTTGTCTTCAATAGCCCGTCTAGGAATGACTTTACCTAGCACATCAACTCTAGCAGCTACCGTCCCATCTACCAATTCCGTCCCTTCTGTTGACACCTTATTCACATTGTCTTTTATTATCTACCTCTTTGTTTTTCGGACAATCCCGCTTAAAATGTTTATCTGATCCGCAGGTGAAACAAGCGAATTTTTAATTTCAGTTACTTGACCTTTATCCAAGTTTTTCCTAGAAGAAAAATTATCTGACTTTTTCTCCCCAAATGGCTGTTTACCCCAACTACCATTAAAACTTCTCTTTTCACTATCATTCCATTTAGCTCTCTCAGGTTCATCGTAGGATTTCCCTTTGGAAGCATAAAATATATCACATTGTTTGCCCAAGTCCCTGGGTTTGTACCATTCTTCCCCTTGAGCACACCAATATGGGTCGCCGTCTCAGAATCCAACATTTCAAACATTTTATCTGCTACGATCAGTTGATTAACTGACTCAAAATCATTCGCTTCTCTTAACTTACAGTAGTATAACCACATCGACGTTAAACGAGACGCGAACTGAGAGAAAGTTTCGTCAGAGTTACGTTTGGCCTTTCTAAAATTTTCTAAACATATTTTTGGAGAGGGTTCATATTCCTTGAGCACAACCTGTTTTAAAGATTCGTAATCTTTTAATTCTTCTTCGCCTAGGTTAACTAATAAGTTTGACACATTGTCTCCTAACATGCATAACAAAACCTTCGGTTTTAATTCGTCGCTAACCATTTCACTAGCGAAAGCCTTTTCAAGACTAGAAAAAAATAGTCCCACCCGTCTGATTTATTGGGTACCTTTACAGTTAAGAGCCTAACCATTTTAACTATTTCATCTAAAGATCTCACACGTGAGGTTTGACCATTATTTTGAGTAGCACTCTGATTAGCGTTCCTAGATAATTCTATTTCCAAGCGTAATTTTTCAATTGATAATTGTTCTTGTTGTTCTAGTTTTTGCTGCTGTTCTGTCTCTAATGTTTCGGCTGTAATAACTTCCAATAACTCTTTTGCCTCTTCCTCCTTGTAATATTTACTAGAGATTATTAAATTCCTTAAAACAATTTTAGACATAGACGGATCAGGTGACTCATCTAAGTCCCGCGCTAATTGAATTAAGTCAATTTTCTTACTTCTTATGAGAAATGCCATTTTTAATCAAGCTAAACCTAATGCCAAATTATCTTCTGACAAATTTAACTACAAACACTTAAATGACCTAGTACTATATACTTAACAAGCAAAAAAATAATACACTGGTTTTTTCTAAGAGTACTCAAATTCCAGAAACACAATACGAAATATGTTTACAATAAAACTTATATGCGACACAGTTATTTGTTATTAATCAGAACGCAGAACCTTTTCAAAATAAAAAAAACACAATTAACAACATACTTTAGCTACATTACCATAGAATTATTTCTCAAATCATAAATCTACTCTTAGTTTCTTTTTTTTTTTAATTAAAAGAAGAATCTTATGCAGGAAACAAAAAACCAATATACATATACATCCTAAATTACGAGCAAAGGAAATAACCTCAGATTGCATTAAACTATCAACTAACTGACAAATTGCAACACTTTTACTTAAAATGAAAAACTATCATGTAATATTAAAAAAACATGCCATATTCTGAGTCATAAATAACCTACAAAATCTCTTATTTACAACATTTTAACAGGAAGTCCGTCTACTTGAAATACATATACACATTTTTTAATGGATATTTTTCACCCACTCAAACATACATTTTTCGCAACCATTATTTCAAGATAAATTAATCTAATTCTTTTTTTTTAAATTCTGCAAACTGAATTGTTATGCAAAACACTTTCTATACCCAGATTTTAATTTTTGAGACAACTTCCAAACAGTAAAGAATGATGATAAAAAAAAATTATAGTTTAACACTAGAACTCTAAATACAATATTTTACAACATTTAAAATGATACCCTATCATTTCCAAGTAAAATAAGTACACAATTTTCTTATTTCATCTACACAATAATCCAACAACATAGAATATTGCAATAAACCAATGAAATTTTCTTTTTTTTCAGATATATCTGCTTTTTCTATTTTATTTTTAAAAAACAAATTAAATATGACTGCATCCCATTACTTTTTAAAATATTCACACAATATTTTAACTTAGGGAAACAATAGCCACCTACCTCGACATGAAAGCTGTTTCAGTACTTGAACACTTTTCAGATCACGGCTCCATTCATCAGAAAATGAAAAATACGACATCTGTTCGTTCATATCCCAACTCGGCAGGTGATGGTAAAACTCCATATGAAGGTCTTGTTTTTTTTCACTTGAAACTGCTGCAAGGCAATTCCCGGGATGCACGTGGTCATCAACTTGAAAATACACCGCAGGATTCCATTTCCTTCTTAAAAATTTTCTTTCAAACTGAATGTCCACTAGACGTTGTTCACAACTTTGTAGTACGAACACCGATCAATTTGAAATATTTTGTTCCTTTAACTTTTGCTCCATTGCATCCCACTTCTGACACCAGTGTAAACTCGTGGGTTCTTTTCCGACCGTGTTCGAATTGTGACAAGAAAATAATTGCAGACAGGATTTGATCCCACTGTTTATTCCATACCTTCTATGGGACATTTCTTAAAATCAAGAATATATTGAGATGTTACAGGATTACGATACATCGTTCAGCCGTGTCTACTTTTCACGACCCCGGCTTTTTTCGTCACCCTCTCTCTTCTCTCCCGTTCCGACCTCTTTTCTCCTCCGTCGTTGCCAGATCCTTTTCTCTATATCGTCTCTCGTTCGACCTGTTGCCAGGTGCAGGCAGCTGTTCCTTACAGTGACTGAATTTTTATTATAAAAGTTTTCAAGTATAACCCTGAAAGGAATACTTCAAAAAATTTTCCTTTGTGATTTTAGCAATACTAATAATTCATTTGTATACATGATTTTTTTTTAAAAAAACTTATTAAAATGCATAAAAAGTCAAGAGAGTGAGAGGAGATTACATTAACGTCGCACTATAAAGCAACAAGAGGGTTGTAGGCGAAATATTTCGTAATTTTGAGCATCGGTCAAGTGATGAGGACGACACATGAGCTGGCAACCCTCTCTCCTAACTACCACACCACAACAGCGGGAGGACATTGAGTCTTTGCAGATTTAATGTGCATCGGTCTTCTCTACACGGTAGGTCTTCTGTGGCACCAGGACTCGAACCCATGACATTCCGGCATCGAGTTCGTGATCATAATCTCTAGGTTACCGCAGCCACTACTCGGAGTGAAACAAAATTATTTAAATTTTTAAAAATCAAATTTTGAAGCATACGTAAAAAACACAGACGTTGTAGAATTTCCTAACATTTAACTAAACACAGTATTTTGTATGTATTAGCATCAAATGAACAGAAAAATAAATAACATTAAAACATTTTATACTAAGTTGGTTAATATATTTTTGCAATAATTATGCTTCTCAGAAAAAAAGTATTTGATGACTTAATAAATGAGTTTTAAGCATTTTTCTTCAAGATATTGGGATGAATAATTTCATCAAGAAACTGCAAAAAAAAAGCTCAGAATTTAGTAAAAGAAGCGCCAAATTTCAAATAAACACCAAGAATTTATTTTTTCTTAGAAAATGCAAAGAAATGTTAGAGTTTTCAAATAATATAAATTTCATAGTAAAGGAGCTTAGAAAAAAAGTGTCATATTAAAATTTTGAAATAGCATGTTATTTTCTAATGAATATATGTAAACAGTGTTTTTTTCCAGGTATAGAAGTTTAAGTTGGCATTACTTTCTAAGATGGCGACCGATTTAACAGCTGTCAAGTTATTTATTCTCAGTTTGGTTTGGCAATTCATCAAAACGATCATCAAGCAAGGCGTAGATTCGTCGAATGGGCCCAAAACGAGATTGCCATTGTTCCCGATTTTCATAAGCGAATTTTGTTCAGCGATGAAGCGCACTTCTGGTTGAATGGCTACATCAACAAATAAAACTGCCGCATTTGGAGTAAAGCTAATCCACAAGTGTATGTCGAAACACCGTTACATCCAGAAAAACTGACTGTTTGGTGCGCTTTATGGACTGGTGGAATCATTGGTCCGTACTTCTTCAAAAACGATGAAGGCCACAACGTTACAGTCAATGGTGATCGGTATAGAGCCATGATTACTAACTTTTTCATTCCTGAATTGAACAATCGTGATGTCCAGGAGCTGTGGTTCCAACAAGACGGCGCAACATGTCACACAGCTCGTGCCACAATCGATTTATTGAAAGACACGTTGGGTGACCGCCTAATTTCACGTTTTGGACCTGTGAATTGGCCTCCAAGATCTTGTGATTTAACACCGCTAGACTATTTTCTGTGGGGCTATGTAAAGTCAGTGGTCTATGCGGATAAGCCACAAACGCTTGACCATTTAGAAGACAACATTCGCCGTGTTATTGCCGATATACGGCCACAAATGTTGGAAAAAGTCATCGAAAATTAGACGTCCAGATTGGACTACATCCAAGGTAGCCGTGGCAGTCATATGCCAGAAATCATATTTAAAATGTAATGCCACAAGATTGTCTTTCGAATAAAAAAATATTCATGTCAATCGAATAATACATCGTTGTTTTATTGCAATTTAAAGTTCTATACCTCTAAAAAAAACACCCTTTATATTAAGAAATTAAGAAGAAGAGAGAGAGTATCTGTTTTTTTTATAATAAAATTCAAAATGTTGCCCATATTTGTAACTAAGTCAGCTTTTCTCAATCTGTGGGGCGCACCCCCTCCGGGGGTGCGAGCATATCGAAAATAAGATTTAAAAAATAATTTATTTAGTAGAATGAATTAGAACAAAATACTTTCAGACATAATAAAAAATGCACTCTGATATAAATTATATATATCATCTACTTTTATTTGATTTACTGTAATCCATGATGAGAGATTTTTTATTACGTTTTCTTTTTAAACCTAAAATGCAACTTTTCAGAGAAAAAAACAAAACCCAGGCCCAGAATCGAAAAAATTTAGGGTGATAAAAATTTCATCACTGTTATTATATTTGAAATACTGTACGTTATAGCTGTAGGCAGCAGAATAATTAGCCAATCATCTGTTTGACCTTCTAAGTTATTGGTACAGTTAGTTATGACCCCTCTCTTATGTGTTTGTTTCTCATTTAGGGAAGTTGTAAATAATGTATTTCTCTGTTGCGTTTTTTTTTTCGTGTAAAAAGGTTTTATGATATTTGGAAAACCTCAGAGAGCACACACACACACTTTGAAGGATTACTTGGTCAAGATTTATTTTTATGAGTATTCTCAAACATATAAAGCATAATGAAAAAAGTTTTACACAATTTTTTAGCAGTAACATCCATATTATTATATTGAATACACTTTTAACCCGGAAGTGGTCGCGCGAGGCGCACAGATCATTTTGGCAAAACTGTTTATTTGTTACCAAAGAAAAATTGAAAAGTCCTTGAAAGTAGGTAAGAATGCTTTCTCTTTATTAAATTATTCACTGGAATCCCGATTTGTATCGTGTACAATAAAAATAATTATATAAAAAAAAGGATTGGGGTGACTCAATCTTCCCGCGTGACCATTAATGCTAGTATCGAGTGTGTGCCTGCTCCCGGGATAAAACATTTTGAAGTCTTCTCGCTTTAAATATTAAAAATAACACACACAATTATTCTTTATCGGAATTTTATGTTATTTTTCATTGTGTTTAGTTTGCACCGATTCATTACACATTAATTAAAAATCTCTAAAAGATTACACCACACACAAAATGGCGAGACTAAGATAAAAGGAATTTTATTCGAGCGTTCTCCATACGCTCTCTTCTCACTCTTGTTTCACATACACTGTTTACACACTGTTTTTTCACACACTAGCGCCCTCTCGCGACAAATATGCACCTGTTGTTGTGGGCGTCACAAAAACCATTTGTTCAACACTGAACATCCACCCCCGGGTTGAATGACACATTCAACAACTTTCACATAACACAATAATGCACAAAACCAATGATACACATAATACAAAGACAATAATACTCAATACAGAAAACACTAATACTCAATAAAAGTAATCGTTCAATACACAAAAGATAAAGTACTCAAACACACAAAATTGAATTGAAAAAATACACAAATTTGAAATTTTCACATACATTATTCACTTGAAAAAAGGTAAAATACAAAGTTTAGTTATTGGACGTTTAAAAATTCCATTTTTAGTTTTCACTAACACTACTCGAATTTTATTATCTTTACCATGATACACTTCAAGAATTCTACCAAGAGGCCAATTACACACGGGTAAATTATCCTCTTTCAGAATTACCATATCATGTATTTTACATTATTCTTTTCAAAATACCATTTATTTCGATTCTGAAGTGTACTCAAATAATTATTTGACCAACGTTTCCAAATATGTTGCACAATTTTTGTTTGTTTTTGCCACACTTTTAACCTATTATCAGACACTTCAGTTAAACTTGGCTCCGCAATGGCTGTGATGGGACGACCAACTAGGAAATGACCAGGAGTCAAAGCGTCAAAATCGTCAGGGTCACACGACAAGGGGTAGAGGGGACGTGAATTGAGAACTCCTCAATTTGGTTAAGAATGGTTAGAAATTCTTCGTATGTAAATTTTAAATTACCCATTACACGCCTGAGGTGATATTTGACGGCTTTCACTCCAGCCTCCCACAGGCCTCCGTGATTTGGAGCTCTTGGGGAATAAAGCTCCACTCAACACGTTCTTCACACAAAAATTTACTCAAATTACTAACACAATTACTCATAATTTCTCTAAGTCTTTTTAACTCTAACTGTGTGCCAGCAAAATTGGTAGCGTTGTCTGAAAATATACGCTCCGATTTTCCTCGTCTGCTAAAAAATCGCTTTAACGCTGCAATAAAAGCCTCACTAGATAAATCAGTAACTATTTAGAGGTGACACGCCTTTGTCACCATACACACAAAAATGCACACATAGACTTTATTTAAAACTCCCTTTCTTTGATTAGGATATTTAATCCAGAAATGTCCACAAAAATCTATTCCCACCTTGTTAAAGGGAAAACTCTGAGAAATTCTCTCGGCTGGTAATTGACCCATAATTTGTGAACAAGTAACGGGTTTTGCCTTAAAACAAATTATACAGTTATTCACAAGTTTTCTACACATATTACGACCATTTAATGGCCAGAACCTTTGTCTAACAATAGACAGTAAGGTTTGTGGACCAACATGCAAATGTCTCTTGTGAGTCATTTCAAGAATTAAATGTGTTAATCTGTGATTATTAAGAAGAATTATCTGGTGTTTTTTTATCAAAACACAATTTACTGTGGGCCAGTCTACCTCCTACTCGGAGCACATTTTCGGAATCTAAGAATGGTGAGAGATTTCTAATCTTACTTTGAGGGTTAACCATACCCTTACAGGACAAATCTTTTATTTCCGAGTTGAATTCCATTTGCTGGACCAGCTTCACAAGGGTAATTTCAGCTCGTTGAATTTCACACATCCTTAGTGGCCCAATTTGTTTGTTGGAGGGCCTTTTGCAATTATTGATGAACCTGTAAATATAACTGAAAATACACAAATTTTTCTGAAAATTATTAGATACAGAGAGGATATGGTTCAAAAGGTTGTTGTCTAAAATCACAGTCAAAGTTTTTCTCTCAGTAGGTTTTAATTCCTCCAAATAGGCACTTTCATCACTAAGTAGCACATTGTTGCTCACAGGAACAGTATTTCCTTCTTGTAGGAAACTCGGTCCTTTCCACCACTTTTCACAGTTTATCAGTGAATCAGCACTGATGCCTCTCGTTAGAAGATCTGATGGATTGTCCTTTCCAGGACAATGACGCCATGAATCTTTGTCTGTTAAAGATCGTATCTCTTTCACTCGGTTGGCGACGAAAACCTTCCATCTGTTGCTGGGACCTTGAATCCAACTCAAGGCTATAGTCGAATCTGTCCAAAAGTAGTTGGTTGTAGATATTTTCTCATTGAGAACACGTGAGATTTCTTTCGCCAACCTCGCAGCAAGCAACGCTCCCATTAGCTCCAAACGTGGAAGGGTTAATACCTTTAGAGGAGCCACACGGCTTTGGAAGCTAAAAGATGTACCGAGATTTTGTCAAAGGTTCTCAATCTAACATACGAAACAGCTCCATATGCCTTAATACTAGCATCTGAGAACGTATGTATTTCACACTCCGGACAGTTCACACTATCACATTGCAGGGCATATCGAGGAATCTGAAGTTCACATAAGAAAGACGCTTCCGAACACCATTGTTCAAACTTCTCTCTAATATCAGGCAGCAACTCTTCGTCCCAGTCCGTTTTCTCTGCCATATTTCTTGGAACAAAATTTTAAATCTTATGGTGAAGGGGGACGCAAATCCCAAGGGATCAAATATCCTGCCTGCAGCCATCAACAAAAATCGTTTAGTGTTCTTTCTTTTTTGAAGGAAGTCTAAGAGAAGAAGACGAAGACTGAGATAGTCTTTTTGAGGATGCCATAAAAGCCCCAAAACACGATGTGGATGGTTCACGAAATCGTTCATATTTAAATGATCAAAATGTTCCATCTGCCATTGCTTCATTAACTCACAGTCATTTGAAATCCACTTCCGCAGGTTCATTCCTGCTTCACTCATGATTTTTGCCGCTTTGCTCGACAAATCGAATGCTGATTTTGCATCATCTTCACCAGTGACGAGATCGTCCACATAAAAGCAATGATCAAGTGTCCGCACAGTATCAGGATACTTTTCCATGTACTTCCCTATATGCGTCTTAATCGTTGCAGCCAAAAGAAACGGAGACGCGTTGACGCCAAAAAAGAACTCGATTAAATCTGTACACCTGCACACCATTTTCGCCGTCATCTATAAGGAACCGTACTACATCTCTATCTTTTTGGAGCCAAAGAAATTTGAAGAAACGCTTTTTCCACATCAGCTAAAACAGCTATTTTGTTCGAACGGAAGGAGATCAATAGGTCTAAAATATTAGGGTTCAAATTGACTCCATGGAAAAGGCAGTCATTTAATAAAAGTTGTTTTTCTTCATGAGCACTAGCGTCAAACACTAGTCGCAGTTTCGTTGTGAGAGATTCGTTTTTAATTATCACTTGGTGAGGAAGATAAAACACAGGGTTATTCGTTGGAATAAAGGGATTTGTTACCTTCTCAATTATTCCCACATCCAAATAATTCTTCAAGACCTTACAATACTCAGAATACAACACCTTATCCCTTTGCATTTTTCTCATAAGACTTCCAAGTCGTCTTTTCGCTAAACTAAAATTATCACTTAACTCATTACTATCTCTTTTCCACGGGAGTTCTACCTCATATCTACCATTTTTAAAATGTACTCTCTGCTTAAACATTTCAAAGCTAACGTCCTCCTCACTACTACAATTCTCGTTTTTGACACCAATCGATTCTAACTCCCAAAAAGACCTTAATGTTGTATTTAAATCACTATCTCTAATTAATCCACAATGAATATTGTTATCCCTCACCTCATCTCCTACACTTCCGCTAACTACATATCCAAAAACAGTATTTTGTAAAAGTAGTCTTGAATCTCCACAATAAATTTGGCCTGGTCTCAGTAATTCGTAAAATATTTCCGCGCCTAACAACACATCAATTTTACCAGGAATATTAAATTTATAATCGGCTAGTTTAATTTCGTTTGGCATATCTAGCGACACATTTATTATTTGTGACGGAGTCAAAGCGGTTATCCTTCTTACAACTAATAAATTTAGCTCCTTTTTGAAACTTAAATCACCGTTAAATATGGAGGTCGTAACTCCTCCATTTATTGTCATTGTTGACTCATTTAAACAAGATACTAGCAAATTAATTTCCTCATTTTTTAATTGTAATCTATCTGCACAGTCTTTCGTAATGAAGTGTGACTGACTCCCTACGTCCAAAAGCGCTCTTACCTCATGTAAAGGCCATATTTGTCCCTTAAGAAGCACTGGACGCTACTCAATAAAACGGTTCGCGTTTTATTCTTTAAAAAGCTGGTTGCTACGAACGACTTGTTTTCTTCATTTTCACCTTGGGGTGGAACGACGCAATTCGATCCTCCCGGTCCCCGAACACATCTGCGAGCGGGTTGAGAACTGACCTTTGAACTGTTTGGTTGTCCCGCTTTAGAAAATGAATCAAGCGATGGTGCGGTTTCCCACAAAAACAATTTTTCGCGCAGCAGGTTTTCACACTACAGTTAGGGGAAAAGCACTTGAAACACAAATGATTAGCCTTTACGAAATCCACTCTTTCACTGACGCTGAGAGATTTAAATTTTGAGCATGAATACAGTGGGTGGAATTCTCGTGATTTGCAACAAAAACATTTCACATTTTTAACAGAAGACAGATTTACGCTTGAAATATTTTTGCTCCACGATGATTATAGGTCTCATTACGTTTAAACTTAGGGAAATAAATTCTGTTCTCTAATTTTTCCCTTGGATGATATAAAAATATCACACTCGCGAGCTAGATCTTGTGGCTTAAACCACATTTCGCCCTGCTTAATGCTAATATGCGTATTTAATTCTCGGTCTAATGTCTCTATTATCTTATCTGAGATTACTAACTCACAAACTGACTTGAAATCATTGACCTCCCGTAATTGGCAATAGTAATTAAAATTCGCACTTAATCTAGACGCGAATTGAACATAACTCTCGCTAGGTAATTTTTGGGCCTTTTTAAATTGATTTAAACATTCATAGGGGGTCGGTTGAAATTCTTTTAACACAATTGCCTTCAACTTATTATAGTCACTTAAATCTTCATCTCGAAGATAAATCATTAAGTTATTTGCCTTTTCTCCTAAAATATTCAAAAGAATTTCGGGTTTTAATTTTTCATGAACATTTTTAGTTTTAAATGCCTTTTCTATAGATTGAAAAAATAAATTAAATGACTCTGCTCTTAGGGGTACCGGGATTGTTAAGGTTTTGATACTTTTTAATCAAACTTTCAATATTACACTCGGTTGTAATTAATTGATTTTCATTTTGTAAAGGTAAACTTTTGCCCGATTGATTATGTAATTTCGCTATTTCTAACTCCTTCTCTAACTGTGACAGTTTAATTTTTTCAATTTCTAGTCTATTTTCGTTTTCATGCTCTAACTGTGACAGTTTAATTTTTTCAATTTCTAGTCTATTTTCGTTTTCATTTCTTTTATCATTTATCTCCTCCAATACACAATCAACAATAGCCTGATACGTTTCCTTATCATTTTTATAAATCTCACTCTCCTGTATTAATTCTCTTAAATCTAGAACTTTAGCATTGTCTGGAACAACTAATTTTAATTCATCCGCAATACTCCTAAGTTCATCCTTTTTAAATTTACCTATACTCATTTTCACAAAGTAAAGTTATCTCAATCACCAATGAAACAAATAAACCACAATTTAATTATCTAAGCCACAAATCAAAGTTAACTCAACCTCAAATTAAAGTTATCTTAACCACACATGAGACACATATAAATCACAATAATTATCTCAAAACACAATTAAAGTTAACTCAACCTCAATTTAACACTTATAAATCACAAAATAACTATCTCAATCACAAATTAGACACCTATAAATCACAAAATAACTATCTCAATCACAAATTAAAGTTATTTTAACCACTTATGAAACACATATATTTTTCTCAAAACACAAAATATAGTTAACTCAACCACAAATGAAACACTTATATTTTTCTCAAAACACAAAATATAGTTAACTCAACCACAAATGAAACACTTATAAATCACACAAACTATCTCAAACACAAATTAGACACCTATAAATCACGAAATAACTATCTCAGTCACAAATTAAAGTTATTTTAACCGCTTATGAAACACATATAATTTTTCTCAAAACACAAAATATAGGAAAATTGAAGACTGACCTCTCACCAAGTGACAACTTTCTTTTCATTCGTGATCGTTGAGTATGCTACAATTCCTTATTTTCAGTCCCGGCCATTTCGGGCTCTGACGGACCAATGTTTAGTTTGCACCGATTCATTACACATTAATTTAAAATCTCTAAAAGATTACACCACACACAAAATGGCGAGACTAAGATAAAAGGAATTTTATTCGAGCGTTCTCCATACGCTCTCTTCTCACTCTTGTTTCACATACACTGTTTACACACTGTTTTTCACACACTAGCGCCCTCTCGCGACAAATATGCACCTGTTGTTGTGGGCGTCACAAAAACCATTTGTTCAACACTGAACACATTGTTTAACATTAATTCCAAATGCTAATTCTGTGAGGCTTAAAATTACACACAGTTTGCTTAAAACTAATTATAACATGTGCATTCATTTTAAATTATCATTTTACATTTTCGTAAACATGGTCGCGCATTTGAGTTTACTCTCCTGACAATTCAGCTATTATATCAAGAATGTTTTAGTTTTTTTAAAAAATGGACTCGTGCGAAGAGCGGGTACTTCAGGCAATATACTTTTAATGTATCAGTGCTGCACAAGGTATTTTATAACTATTTTATCAATACTAAATTAAGAGCAATTTTAATAAGTTTTAACGACTTCCATGAGCTTGTCTCGCAGAGAAAAGTTTTTCAAAATAAGGTTTATACGATTAGAAATTGACACTCTGAGTACTTTTTCAATAGTTGGCTGAGATCTATATATTGTCTTCAAAGCAGCCACCACATTTTTCAATCTGTTCCAGTTTAAAAATTCGAGAAAGAAAAATAAAACATATATTACTTAAAAGCAACATATATAAACTTTAATATACTTATCTTATTAATTTGTACGGTTTATAATTAAGATCATATTGTAGCTTTAGCGTCTCTCTCTCAAAGTGCATTATTATTGTATAAGGGGGCCGCCAGTAGTGAAAGTTGGAGAAGCACTGAACTAAGTAGTAATAATCAAGAGAAAAAAGGAATTCTGATTAGTGCAGAGCTAAGAATAACAACTTTTATATAATGCTATCATTTTTGCACCTTATCGACGAAATTCAATGGTACTTTAGAACCTAGATATTACATATGACAATTGAATGTGGTATGCAGGGGCGTAGCTACCGCCGTATCTACTGTATCACTGATACAGTGCCCCCAAGCTACAGGGACCCCAACACGTATAATAAGAAAAATTATACAATATTAAGGAGCCTAAAATAGGGCCCCTTAGTAATTTTTGATATCGGGCTCACACACGACTAACTACGCCAGTGGTGGTATGCTATAAATGATATTTTACAATAAAAAAAGTTTACCTATAAAATGATTTATATATTTATATAAAATCACTTTTTTAAAAAAATCACTATTTTTTTTACTACTTATTTTATTTTAAGTTTTGAAATTAACTAAATGCTATTAATCATATTTTTATTGGCTATGGTCTACAAGCAAAACTAAAGTTAATGCTATCATTTTTTAAAAATTGGCTATAATCTCTGAAAAAAACCTAAAACGTGTTAATTAAAACATTAATTTTTGTTTTGCAAGGAAAAAAGTTAACACATACATTAAGACAAAGTTAAACACATTATTTTTTCCAACATTTTCACACTCTAAAATTTCGCAGTTGGTATAGTATATGTTCAACCTTTAGTAATAATAAAATATTCTTAAAATAGTTTTCAGAGTTTTTGAGTGTTTATTAAGACTTTTATAAGAAAACAATGAATTATATAAGAAACACATAAATTTTGATACCACATCACTATATGAATGTAAATTCTATTTTAAGGTTTACATGAATATTTAAATTATGTCAATTATAATGTTTAGTATAATTGTAGTTGTACATGATACAAATACTGAAATATAAATAGTTCTAAATAGAAATCACTTATTTTCATTGGAAAGAATGCTTACATCTTATACTTGTTTAGAAAAAAAATTTTACACATAAAATCTTACTGTGTACATAAAATTTTATGTACACAGATGTATATAAAAGTGTTTTATTAAATAATTCAAGAGCTTTAATAAAGTTTTTCTTAAGTTGAAACAATAATAAAAACCATGTAGAATTATAAGGAATACACACACAATGAAATTTCACACACAAAAAGACATTAGCAAATTCTAGTTTTTTTTGTTGTTGTTTAATTTATTTTATAAAAAATGCTAAAATTTTGATACATTAATTTGATAAATATATTTATCAAATTAATACCTTTTCGGTCAAGTGGTGCAGATAAGATATCATTTTACAATCACCCCTTTCAATAAATCGGATGTTCTAAGAGTCGTGATGTTTCAGTTTTTAAGAATTCTAGATTTTGCACGTGGATAATTCAGGATTTATTTTCATCACATTTACTTGAAGAATTTTATTATTTGGAGCAGAAATGAATTTTCTTATACTATTCACTAACATGTAAAATCAACATTTTTTTGTAAATTACTATTTTTTCGAAAAACTATAAACGAAAAAAAGAGAAAAGAAATGCAAAATGCAAAATAAAATACACTACTCTCTGCAAGTATATATTCGCTTCCAAATTATATCTTGTAGCTATTATATCGGGGAAAAAACCTCAGTGGGAAATAATCTTTGTTGAGTATAATAAATCAGCTCTGAATAAATATGATGGAGGAAAATTCGGTAAAGTATTTGAATATTTCGAAAAAACATGAGTGATTATCTCCTTTAGAAACTAAGATAATGATAGAAATAAAACAAATAATAGATTTAGAACAAGGGAGTCCAACCCGTGGCCCGCCTTGAATAGTTTTGCGGCCCACGAGATTCTTTATAACTTAAAAAATTCGGCTATTTTGTACAATATTTTTTGTTTAAAAATATTTATTTTATTTATTATTATTATTATTATTATTTCATAAAAAATAAATCCCATGACTGTTATTATTTTATTACGTTGCTTCTGTTACTACGAGTTCCTTTTTTTTTAAATTGAAATTTATCAAACATAAATCGTACTCAGACTTAACGTACGAAAATCAGCAACATCAATTATGATATGCAAATAGACATATATTGAGATCGACTTGCAAAAACTAAATGAAAGATTTGAGAAACATATATCTCACTAATTAAATAGTTAAACATTATTTGATCATTGCATTCTTATTATATTATCTATGTTTGTATACGTGAAAAACAATAATATATCTCAGTATGTTTAAAATTTTCACTCCAACAAATGTTTATAATGGATCCAAATCTAATATAAAGATATATATTTTTATATGCGTCCCGCGGGCTCGTAAAGTTCTTCCGAAGTGGCCCGCGAGGTCATTTGGGTTGGCCACCCCTGATTTAGAATAATAAGATATATGAAATATTCTTTGCTTTGAAAAAAACAACTGAAAAGTTTAACTTAATTGAGAAAGATCTGTGTGATTAAATCTGATTTTGATTAAAAAATTTTCAAAGTGAATTCGAAAAATCGTTAAAACTACTGCTGAAACTATACTGGTAATCTTTCTAGAGAACATGAGCTTTAAGCGATTATCAGAAATGCAGTGTATCACTACGCGGAGCTTTTCCTGCGAGGTGAAACATATTGCATATGGTTACTGCAAACCGATTCCTCTCAAGGATGCGCCGTGGCAATCCACCTTTGGCTAGAAGAGGATTTGGTGGCGGAAAAACCCAGCCCACGTTATTGAAGTTTTCACATAGCAACTATCATTCAGCCAGGTGCCTTGCAATGGTATGGACTGACACATAGGCCCGTAGTGAAGGTGCTACCTGTGTATGGATAGCGGACAATGAGACGGGCTAAGCGTGTGTGTCGTATGATGTGACAATCGTCTCAACTATTAGTTTGTCGGGGCGTGTAATAGACCTTTCTCTTGTCTGCTGCTCTCAACACTGTTAGATATTAGTTGTTACATCTTAATAGATGGCGCCACATGTATTAAACCTATTTGTTTATATTATGTAATCTAATAAGAGAGGACGCCATTATTATTCCCGATGTAGAACGTGAAATATCACGTAGCCTAAGCAAACTTAATAAATAACTGTCCTTAAAAGCATCCTGTGGTTCTGACTGTAATATTATATGGTGTCAGAAAAAGATTCCACGCATTTTCTTCAAAAATACTAAAAATTTGCGAATTTAGAGACTGTTAGAAAATAGTTCTAAAAATGGCAAACTATTTACCAACGATTCCAGCATTTGAAGCAGGTACGAATCCATCGGAATCCTGGAGACATTGGAAAGATTTTGAAGATTATTTGGAAACCCTTCGATACAGTGAAGCGTCAGAGAAAACAAAAACTGCTCTATTCCGTCATTTATGTGGAGAAGAATTCAAAAAACAGCTACGAGCTTTTGACCTTAAGCCTAACGATGGTTGTGAGGGGATGACTCTGCAATAAGTGCTTCAGGAATTTGATAAATATTTTCTGGACTATCAAAGCAAAATTTTTGCTTCTCTTAAGTTATTGGAAATAAAACAGGAACAAGGAGAAATATTTAAGGACTATTATTCTAGGCTTCGCAACACTGTCGTAGAATGTAATTATGGTGAATCACACAGGATCGCATGCTTCGGGATAAATTAATTCAAGGACTGTTCGACAAAGAAACTGGTATAGAAATAACTGTTTTAAATTTGTTTTTCTTTTGACATTAAATTCACGATTTCAAACAACGGTAACTTTTAGGACATTGATCAAAACCACATGCAAGAATGATTAATTAGAGAAACAAGTAACAAGGCCAGGGCACTACAGGAGGTGGTGAGTGAATGCAAAACCGCTGAGAATAGTAAGGTACAAGCATCAGTCATGAATGAAAAATTTACTGTGATTGCTTTGAAGAATTTTAAAAATTATCGGAAGCAGAGCATCAATAATCAGAAAATTGAGTTCAACTGTAAACAATGTGGGAAAAAAACATGAGAAGAAGAAATGTCCGGCATTCGGAACAAAAATGTCGAAATTGTGAAGGAAGAAATCACTGGGCAAAGATGTGCAGAACCCAAAGTAAACAGAAAAATATGGCTGCTCGAAGAGTGAATGCTATGGAAGAAAATAGTGAGTGTGTGGTATGAAAAAATTTTAGTAAATAAAAATGCTGTAATGTTTAAACTGGATGCTGAGTCTCAAGTGAATGTAATTCCCAAGTCAGAACTTTTAAAATGGGATGAAAAGCCAGTAGTAAGAAATTGCAAAATTACTGTGCTTGACTACAGTGATAACAGAGTTCCAATTTTCTAGGTGAGTGCTACCTCAACTGGGAAACTAAAAGGTATAGAAAAACTTATAAATTTTTAGTTACAAGCTTAAATTCATGTCCAATTTTACGCCTTGAAGCCTGCAGAGAATTAGGGCTGATCCAGAGATTGATTATTAACAATAAAAGTCCTATTGAAACTCCAGAATTAATTTTGAAAGAATTTGCTGATGTTTTTACTGGTACAGGAAGACTTAAAAGAATTGTAAAAATCAAATTAAAAGAAAACTGTTCCTCATGTAGCAGCCCTCCGTAAAGTTCCTCTTGCTATACATAACAAAGTTAAAGAAGAACTAAGTAATATGGTAGAAGCAGGCATAATAAGCAAAGTTGAAGAGCCAACTGAGTGGGTAAGGAACATGGTTATAATTGACTCGCCTAAGAAACTAAGGATTTGTCTTGATCCCAGGCCACTGAATGAGGCTATTCAAAGACCTCATCACCCAATCCCTACTGCAGACGCACTAATTACAAAGCTGCAAGGTGGTAAAGTGTTTACTATTTTAGACGCAAAAAATGGTTTGGGGCAGTTACCATTAGATGAAAAATCTTCATATCTAACCACATTTTGTTCACCTTGGGGGCGATACAGATTTTTAGTATTGCCATTTGGTCTGAATTCTGCTCCTGAAGAATTTCAAAAGGCATTGGATGAAATTTATGAAGATGAAGATATAAAACCTTACTTTGATGATATTGCACTGGGTTCATCTACCGTGGAAGAATATTGCAGATTATTACGTCGAACACTCTTGAAAGCAAGAAAGGCCAATTTAAAATTTAATGTGTTGAAAATGCAGCTATCACAAGCTTCAGTTAACTATCTAGGTCATGTTTTGTCCGATAAAGGAATTAAAGCAGATCCCAAGAAAATTAGAGCCATTGAAGAGTTTGCAACACCTAACTGCAAAGAAGATTTGCAAAGATTCCTCGGTATGGTAACTTATCTAGCAAAATTTACACCACACCTATCAAATTTAATGCATAATCTAAGACAGCTTCTTAAAAAAGATTCTGTGTGGATCTGGGATACAAACACAGAGGGATTTTGAGCTGGTAAAACCAGCCATAATGAAATCTCTGTTTGAAATATTTTAATGGAAACAAGGCAGTAACTGTTTCTGTTGACGCTAGCAAAATTGGACTGGGAGCTGTGCTTCTGCAAGAAGGTCAACCAGTAGCCTATAGAGCTGTATCATTAGCACAGACACAACAACGTTATGCTCAAATTGAGAAGGAGCTAATGGCTGTGATATATGGGTTGGAGCATTTCAACTATTATACTTATGGAATTATTGTCACGGTCCAGACAGATCATAAGCCAATACTGGGTCCTAGTAAGAAACCATACGATACGATATCTCCTCGTCTTCAACGTATGTTACTTCGACTCAATAAATATAATATTCAGTTGGAATATGTTCCAGGAAAGAACCTAGTAATAGCAGATGCCCTATCAAGAGCACAATCCACCACTGATAATTTTGATGAAGTTCTGGCCAGGAGGCAACTGAGAATAAATCGGTTAACACAAGCTTCACCAACTAAGTGGGAGGAAATAGTCTAAACAGTCAAAAGTCTAACAGCAGGTGATCCTGAAATGCAAGATGTGTTGTTTCACATTAATAATGGTTTGCCTCAGAAAAAGAAAACAAAAATGGCTGCACAACCTTATTGGCATTGCAAAGAATAATTATATTTCTCAAAAGAAGGAATTATTTGCAGAGGACAACGACTAGTGGTACCAGTAAAATATAGAAAAGAAATATTGAAGCTATTGCATGTGTCACACAAAGGTATAGTTTCCGGTAAAATCAAAGCCAGGGAATATTTTTACTGGCCGAACTTGAATAGGGATGTTGAGGAATATGTGTCCAAATGCAAAATCTGCCAGAAATATCAAAGAGAAAACCAGAAGGAAATTCTTATCAATCCAGAAATCCCAGGCAGACCTTGGCAAAAAGTTGCATGTGATTTCTTTTGTTTAAAAGACAAAGAACATCTGTTAATGATAGATTATTTGTCCAAGTATGTTGAACTGAAACCACTTAACAGTACAACAGCACAATCTCATTACAGTCATGAAATCCATTTATGCAACATATGGAATACCAGAAGAACTTGTGAGTGATGGTGGACCACCCTATAACTCAAATTTGATGATGAATTTCTATCCGAAATGGGGAATTAAACATCATGTTACACCGCCTCATTTTCATAGAGCAAATGGACAAATAGAGAGAGCAGTGCAAACAGTAAAAAATTCTCTTACTAAAGCTACAGAAGAGGGAAAAGATTTGTATGTTGTATAACTTGACTACATTATACAACCAGCAAAGAGGACATGCCATCACCAGCTGAACTTTTAATGGGAAGAAAGTGCAGGATATGTTGCGTTAATGTCCAATCAGGATGCAATCGGATACAACTCAACATCTTTACTGTAGACACATGTTCTAAAATCATCTGCGTGCTGAACAGTCTAGTAGAAAGAGAGATTACCCATGAGCATAACCGATATATATACTGCAACCCTAGCGGAGAAAACTAGTATTATTCTAGATGTACACTCCATTGTAAGGTGCTACCATCTAGTGAGTTAAAATATAGGATATGCTACAATAGTATCCCCCAATGATGGAGAGAATCGTACGAATGATATATGACATGCTCATGAGCAAACAATCTCAAATACAATTATTTGAAATGCGCTTGAAAATTACATTGAAAAGAAAATTATATATACATATGCTAGAAATTACGTTGTAATAAAATAGAATGTTCTGAAATTCCACTTTTGCGATGCGGAGACGATCGGGAGCGAGGCGGCGAGCTTTAGCTGTTATAGGTCGACTAGTTGTTTCGATGTAATGGACTACGGAATGCTTAATTTCTTGATCAGGCCGGGGAGGTTTTGTGATGTCAGGAAATTTTCTTAATAGTTCATGATAAACACTATCACCTGACACAGTTTTAATTGAATGAATTCCACTATTGCCTAAAATACAATGACATTTAATATTTGTCTCCGAGTCTAACAATGCTTGCTTTTTTATATCCGGTACTAAACGGAAGTTGTATAAGAAATCAGCACCGATAATTGGGGTTGAAACGTTACCAACTAAAAATGTCCACTGGAAAATTCTCCTTAATCCTAAATCCAAAGAAAGTGTTTGGATTGTGTATACGTGTATGGGGGATGTATTGGCGGCAGAAAGTGTCATTTGTGAATTATTTTGCCTTTGTGTTTTTGTTGCTGGAATTATGGACACATCAGATCCCGTGTCAATTAAAAATGTGACATTAGTACGCCTATCTCGAAAAAAAAAAAGGCGACGAAAATTTCTTGGCAAGGCAGTAGTCGCTATTATACCTGGCCCGACTCGTTTTTTGAGAATTTACATGGAGTCCGACATTTGTGAGCTGCTGAGCCAAATTTGTAATGGTACCAGCACTGCTCGTATGTTTTTGATTTAGAGCGTTATGAAATGAGAGATTACGATTACGACTTCTGCTACGCGAAATTTCATCAATGCGCAAATTTAATATTTTTAGTTCCTCAAGTACAGGACTTTCAATGGAATTTTTGTCCAAGGAAACGGAACAGGCACTTACCGCAATTGGCGTCACCTCCATGACTCGATCGGCTACTTCAGCAGCTTTCTCCAATGTCAGCGTGCTTATAGCTGCAAGAACGGATTGTACACGAGTGGGCAGATGTTGCTGGAAAAGTTCAAGCATGAGGTCGTCCGGAACACTATGAGATTCCGTGCGTCTCCTCATGACGCGCAATAGTTCGCTGGGACGTCTATCTCCGAGTTCCTCTCCGATGAGTAATTTCCTGATTTCTTGGTGGGATGATTCACCGCTTCTTTTGATTAGCTCCGTCCTCGCTTTTCCGTAAGGCTCCACAGGGTCGGGATTCATAATGACGCCACGAATGATAGTTGCAGCTTCCGGTGGTAAATTTGCGATGATGTAATTAAATTTTGTTCTGCTGTCTGTTATTGCTTTCGGACAGCCAAGTTGGAATGTGCTATCGCACATTGTGAACCAGAGAGTAGGATCATGACAGTTATATGCCGGTAACTTGACACGGTGCCTACGTCATTCATTTTGAAGATTACACGTGGTCACCAGTTTTTGACAAAAAAATTTAGCTATTTCGTGAAAATTTCAAAAATAAAGCATTATTTTAATGCCATAATATCTTATTCATGCAGGTCACCATTGGAGGATATGTTGCGTTAATGTCCAATCAGGATGCAATCGGATAAAACTCAACATCTTTATTGTAGACACATGTTCTAAAATCATCTGCGTGCTGAACACTATAGTAGAATGTTGAATGTTCATAGGAGGAGTTCCTGTTTCCCGCAGGTTAACTTAACCTTCAATCAGTTGTAGTGGTGGGATAGCTTGAGTTTGGCTTATTTTTCAAATCTTAGCCCAGTACTGTTTAGAAGTATGAAATTAAATTTTTGAAAGGAATTAGAATTCAGTAAATTAATTTAATTTAATTTAATTGGAATTTAAAGTCATTAGGATGTATAAATTTACTTCAGGAATGAAAAGGAATTTATGTGATATTTAATTTGAATGTGAAGATATTGTAACAATATTGTACAAATAGTGTTGAAGGGGGTGAATGAGTGAAATGATCTATTGATCGGTTCCGATTTTATCTGTACAGACACTCTAGTAGAGAGAGAGATTACCTTCGGTACTATTACTGGGCTTATGGCTCACGAAGCGAGCTTCCATCCCATATCCGGTAGGTAGATGTTGAACGGATTGTAAGGATATCATGCTAGCGTGTAGCTAGGAGCTGATTGGTCGAGCCAATCGTTGAGGAAATTTCCTGGGTCATGCGGAAATCTATGATCATGGCAGAGAGCTGAGTGGGTGCTCTCGTATTGGATCATGGCTGGTGAGGATAATGACTCTCATTGGCTACTGAAATCTCTCGGAAAGAAATTTAAGTCTAAGGGGGAGGGGCGAGCCCAGATGCACCCCCTGCGGGGGAGTGTATTCAGATATTTATTCTCCTTGAAACTTTCTCTCCGTGAATTTGGGTATAAGTGATTTATTTCGCTGGCACCCGTTAAATCTAATTTTCGTTTCGTAGCCCAGATGCAGGGAATACGACAAAATTTTAAGAAAAAAATTGAAAATGAAGAGAAAAAATTTAAAGTTAAGAATATGAATTTTAGCAGTGGGTGTGCAATAAAAATTGCACTAATAATAAAAATCAAAACGGTTTATAGGAGTCGAGAAGAATTCTTCTCGGTCTTTTTTAGTATTATCTTGTGGATTATAGTTTGGCATATTAATCATATTTGCATTGTTTGTAAATTGCAGAGAGTTAAAGAAATTTTTTGCGATCTTTTGAATGTGAGATTTAAAACTATTGATTTTAATGGCTTTCCGAATGTCGTCATTTCTCATGTATCTAGTAGCTTTTACGATCATTCGGATTGTTGAATTTTGAAGAGTATCTAAAATATTAATATTAGTTTTAGCAGCGTATTCCCACACTGGGCACCCGTAGGCTAAAATTGGACGCATAACGGCTGTGAAGGTAAGCACTTTGTTATCTCTAGATAATTCAGAATTCCGGCCAATTAGGGGGAATAATTTAAACATTACTTTCCGGAATTTTTGTCGCGTGTGTTCTCCAAGTGAGATTTTTATCAAAAGTAATACCAAGGTATATTATATATTTAGTACTTTGAGACCATGGAATTGTTGCGTTGTACATAGTGGGTGGTGGTGGTATTATTTGTTTTTTAGTGAATAGTACGGTGGCGGATTTTTCAACATTAATGCTGATTTTCCACCGGTCGTAATATTTTTCAAGTAATTTAAGGTGTTTATTGAGTGCATATGTGACGGAAGTGATTCTTTTGTATGTTGTGTGCATGGCTGTATCGTCTGCAAACATGTTGAGTTTTGTAAGAGTGTAATCTAGAATGTCGTTAATGTATAAATTAAAAAGCAGAGGTCCAAGGAGACTACCCTGAGCCACTCCGCAGCTAATATTTTTCGTGTTAGAAAGCGTATCATTGACTCGAACCTGATAGGAACGGTTAGAATTGTACTAGTGGAGTAGGAAAATGAGGGGTGGGAGGTTGTACGTAATGAGCTTGTAGGTTAATCCAGTGAGCCACACGAGGTCGAAGGCTTTCTGGATATCCAGAAATACTGCGCCGGTGCTCTTTTTTCTTTGAAATCCCTCTGAGATTGCTTCAGTTAAGTTGAGCAGTGGGTGAAGAGCAGATAGTTTGTTAGTAAACCCATATTGATTCGGATTAATAATATTGTTAGTATTGATAAAAATTTTAAGTCTAGTTAGAATAATTGATTCAGTAATTTTACTTAAGGTAGATAATAGGGAAATTGGCCTGTAACTGGAAGGAATATTTTTTTTACCTAGCTTAAGAATGGGAAAAATAATGGCCTCTTTCCATGTTTTAGGAAAGTAATTAAAAGTGAGAATTTTATTAATTAGTATAGTTAAAATAAGAATTGCTTTGAGCGTAAAATTTTTTGTCATGCGATTACTGATGCCATCAAGAGAGATTACTCATGAGCATAACCGATATATATGCTGCAAACCTAGTGGAGAAAACTAGTACTATTCTAGATGTACACTCCATTGTAAGGGGCTACCATCTAGTGAGTTAAAATATTGAATATATGCTATAAAAGCTAAGAACATTTCTGCCATCACATCCAGGCCAATTAAACCTACATTTGATGTTGAAAGAGCAAGAGAAGCTTTGAGGAAAAGGCAGATAATTTAAAAAAAAATGTTAACAAGTATGCAACAGTGTTACCTGTACTACCTAAAAATGCTAAAGTATGGTTTAAACATAAAATGAAAGAGCCTAGGAAGCAAGGAACTATAATTAGAGTAGGTCCTCAACCTCGCTCATATATAATAAAAGGAGAGGATGGAGGTGTTTTCAGGAGAAACAGATTTCACATTCGACAAGACAACTCTGAGAATGATAATCCACGTTGGTCAAGAACTGTAGAAGATCTCTATAACAGTGATGCTACTGAAATTTCTAGAATTCCAAATGATTCTGCAAACGGTCAAATAAATGCATCACCTAAAACAAACAGAAGCAATATTAACCAACAATTTCAGGTTCCAATTGAAACATTTAGTGAGCAGAGCAATACTGTGGTACGAAAGTCTTCGAGAAATATAGTGAAGCCTCTTCGCTATAGAGACAATTGAAAGAACTCTGACAAACATATTTTATGCTTAATAATTAATTTAAGAGTTAAATTTAACTAGCAATTTTAAAGTAAATCTACAATTTTGTAAAATCATTTAGAGAAGTTTTGTTGTCCTTAACAATTGGTTGTATTGTATTGAGAGTAAAATTTTTTAAATAAATAAGCAATTGTGTGTGTATTCATAGTTAAGTAATTGAATAGGCGTTGAATAGGCGTTTAATTTCGGGCGTCTGGACTGTAAACAGTCCTCAATCCCATATCGTGAGAGTCTATGATGCTGGGCATGGCAAAAGTGGTGTTTTCCATTCTGCTGAGTGGCATGACGGCGATTGGTCGAGCGATGGAATCCGGGAGGCGTGGCTATGGTTCTTCATCTGGGTGGAAAGTTTTTGAGTTTTTTGGCTTGGCTGAGAGCTAAGAGATTGCTCTCTGATTGGATGCTGGGTACAGTGAACATTGACTCCGATTGGCTGCCCCGGGGGCTGAGATTTAAATTATGGGGAGGAGCATGTCCAGAGGGGAGAGCAGGAGAAAATTATTGACAAAAATTAAAAAAGTGACATTTTAGAAAATACGGTGTGCAATAAAAATTGCACGAGAAAATAGAATTACGGGGGATTATAGGAGTTAAGAAGAATTCTTCTTGGTCTCTTTGTTTTGTCGTTAGGGGTATATAATGTGATAAATTTTGCATATTGATATTATTGGTTGTTTCTAAATCGTTAAAAAAGTTAATTGCGATATTCTGAATATGAGATTTGAAACTATTAATTTTAAGAGCTTTACGTATGTGGTCATTACGCATATATCTTATGGCTTTGACAATCATACGTATTAAAGAATTTTGCAGGGTATCAAGTATATTAATATTTGTTTTAGCGGCATAACCCCAAACTGGACATGCATAAGCTAAGATGGGGCGCATAACGGCTGTATAGAGAAGCACTTTGTTTTCTATACTTAAATATGAATTCCGGCCAATTAGGGGGTAAAGTTTAAACATTTTTTTCCGGAATTTGTCGCGTACGTAATAAATGTGTTGTTTCTAAGTTAGGTGTGTATCAAAAATAATTCCAAGGTATTTGGCTTCCTGAGACCAGGGATTTGCTTGTTGTACATGAAAATAGGTGGTGAGAGTGACTGTTTTTTCGTGAAAATAATGGCAGTAGATTTTTCAACATTAATACTTATTTTCCATTTGTCGTAGAAATTTTGCAGGAGTAGAAGGTGTTTGTTTAAAGCGAAGGAAATTGTTTCTAGTTTTTTATACGTGGCGTGAATGGCAGTATCATCAGCGTAAAGGTTAATTTTACTGAGTGAATAGTCAGGGATATCGTTGATATAGAGGTTAAATAGCAAGGGACCGAGCAAGGAACCTTGGGGACACCCTGCAGAAACAGAGTGTTCATTAGAAAGGGTCTCATTAATTCTAATTCTGAAGGAGTGATTAGTGAGGTATGAGTGAATAAGATGAATCAGTGGATGTGGAATTTTAAAGGTAATTAGCTTAAAAGAGTGAGTCCATTAATCCAAACACGGTCGAAGGCTTTCTGGATGTCCAGAAAAACTGCTCCCGTGCTTTTCTTTTTCTGGAAACCTTCAGAGATATTTTCGGTTAGTCTTAAAAGTGGGTGAAGGGTAGAGAGCTTGTTAGTGAAACCATACTGATTGGGATTGAGGATGTTATTTTCATTGATAAATTTTTCAGTCTGTGAAGAATTATAGATTCGGTTAGTTTACCGATAGGGGAAAGGAGAGATATTGGTCTGTAACTGGATGCGAGATGAGGGTCCTTGCCAGGTTTGTTAATGGGGAAAATAATGGCCTCTTTCCAGTTATCTGAAAGTGATTGAATTTGAGGATTTTGTTAATTAGGATGGTTAAAATTAGGATTAGTTTAATTGGAAAGTTTTTAACATGCGGTTAGTTATAGAGTCTTTACCAGGGGCTTTTTTGGCATTGACATGTTTAATGTAGTGGATAATTTCATCCGGGAGAGCGGGTTCGATGAAAGAATTAGGGGGGGGGTAGAAAGAAAATTATTTACGGTAGTATTTATTAATTCATCATTTTGATTATAATTATCATCTTCGCGATCGTTTTCAACAAAATTATTTTTTATGTTAGTTGCAAGAAGGTTAGCTTTTTGCTGATCAGTGACTGCCGTACCTGTCGCACAGTTAAGAGGTGGAATTTTTGGTCTTTTATTTTTGAAACATTTTTGTGTGCGCCAAAGGCTATTGTCTGCGGTGTTAAGAGCTTCGAGGCTTTTTGCCAAATGATATCATTATATTTTTTAAGTTCTTTTTTAAGATCAGATTGAGCTCTGTTATAATGTGATTTGAAAATGGGATTGAGGGTTTGATGATAACGTTTTCTGAAGTAATTTTTGATTTTAATCAGCTGGTTAATGTTATGCGGAGTGAAGTTCCTTCGGTCTGTTTCTATTGGTCGGGAGGCGTGGCTATGAGTATCAATGACCGCCTCGGTGAACTCTGTGATTTTTTGTTCTAGGTCGTTAGTGTTGTTAATATTATTAGGATGGAAATCAAAGAGAGAAAGATTTTTATTTAGATTTATTTTGAAAGTTTTCCAATCTGTGGAGACCGCTCTGGGATTTGGGGGTGCTTCTGCGAGTTTGAAGTTAAAATTTAAGAAAACCGGATTATGGTCTGAGGAAATATCGTCGATGGAGTTAATTGTAAAGGGGTAGTAGAAGTTTTTAATTAGTGCGATGTCAATGGTGTTAGCGGAATTGTGACCAAATCTAGTAGGAGTTGAGGGAAAAGCTATATTTATATATATATAAGTTGAGCATATTAGCGAAATTATAGAGATGTCTTCCTCTGGTAGTATTTTTTTTACAATTCCAAGCGTTATGAGTTGCGTTGAAATCTCCGAAGAGAATACAATTACTAGCTGTTTGAATAAAGTGCTCAATGTCTATAGTAAATAAATTTTCATCGGAAGAGGGAGGAATGTAAACACAAGTAATTGAAATAGGATCATGCTTGGGGGGAGTTAGTATTATATTAGTTGCTTCAAGAGCTCGAAGAGGAGGGGTGGAGAGGCAGTAGTGTTTGAGAGAGTTTTTAACTAGGATCAGAGTTCCACCTGCGGTCCGCGGTCCATCGGAGATTCTGTCGTTTCTGTGACAGGTGTAATTCGCTATATTAAAGTTGTGTGAAGGTCTCAGGTGAGTTTCTTGTATGAGAAAAATATCCGGGGAGTGCTTCTCTATAAAAATACGTAGTTCAGCAATTTTTCTTAGTAAGCCGTTTGCGTTCCATGAACACAAACTGAGACCAATCGGGGAGGAACTATACATTATTAATATTGTTACATGTTGCCTCTATTTGGGCGTACATCTGATTGGGATTTACTTGTTGGTTTGTATTTATTTCTGCGATTAAAATTGGGGAAGTGATTATTATTATATCTGTTATTGGGGGGATTTGGTTTGTTGGTCTCAGTTTGTGCCGAAGACCCAGGTCCGCGTGTCGCCCTCTGAGGGGTGTTTTTTGAATTAATAGTTCCGGTTGTCGCTTGTGCGTAGGAGATATTTGGTCTAACTAAAAAAGCTATTGTGTAAATGTTGGTGTAAGAATTTCTGTTGTTTTTCGCGGCCCTTTTTGGGGTTTGGGAATGAGGGGCAACCTCTATAGTTTGCCATATGACCGTAGATGTTGCAATTTATGCAGTAAGGCGTTTCAAGTTTTTTTAATGGGGCAATCTCAGGTGAGGTGGTTTTCACCACATTTTAGGCATCTTGGGTTTAGGTGGCAGTTTTCAGAGCTATGATTAAAACAGGTGTAACATTGAGTTACACCCCTACCATCATAACCCTCAACTCTGATGCTGAGGTAATTTATGGTTTTAAGATGAAATATTTTGAGATTGTCAAGATTACGGGGGAGGGTGATTAAAAAGATGGGGGGGCGTTTATTTTTCTTCCAATTAATTGATTAACTCTGTCTGGGGTGTATCCTAGTATTTCCAAATCTTGTTTAATTTCTTCAGGGTTGGTGTTACTGGGGAGACCTTTGATCACTACTTTAATGGGGCGTTCGGCTTTTGATTTAATAGTGTAGAATTGAAAGTCAAGCATTGTAAGGTGTTGTACAGCCATACGTCTTTCTTCTGCGCTGTTTGTGTATAATTTAAGAAATTCACCCATAAGGCGGGATCTTATTTTGGGGAAAGCTTTTGTTATTGCTGCCATTTGGGCTTTGTAGTTTTTTCGACGAAAAGCATGATGGGTGGTGGGTTGATTGATTGATTGAATATTAACGTCGCACTGTTCAGCTACACGAGGGCTTTTGGCGACGGACCACGTAATTTTGAACCATGGTCAAGTGACGTGGACGACACCTGAGCTGGCACCCCCCTCCTAACTACCACACCACACCAACGGGAGGACGTTTCAGCTCTCGACAGATTTAACGTGCATCGCTGCCCTACACGGCGGGTCTTTAGTGGTACTGGGCACGAACCCGTGACAAAGCAAGCCACGGTCCGATACCTATACCACTCGGCTACCGCGGCCACGATGGGTGGTGGGAGTTGAGTTTGTGGAGCATTTTGACTGGCCGAATTTTCGAGCCATTGGGGTTGTTTTCGTTTTCGACTGGACCTGAGTCTTCGAGGTTGTTAAAGTGAGCGCCTTGTGGCAGTTCAAATTTATTTTGAGACAAATTTAATTCATCATTAACAGTATTTTCAAGAACTATCTTTTTTGCCGTTTTTCTTTGGGGGAGATATTCAAAGTTGGAAATTTCTTTCCTTTTTCCAGAGTTATTAGTAGTAGAAGTGGATTTTACTGGGGAATTTTGTTGAGACTCGATGTTTGTTTTTTTTTAAAAAAAAAGGCATGTTAGATATTAGTTACTTCTTAATAGATGGCCCCATATGTATTAAACCTATTTGTCTATATTAAGTAATCTAAGAGGACGCCATTATTATTCCAGATGTAGAACGTGAAGCATCACGTAGCCTAAGCAAACTTAATAAATAACTGTCCTTAAAAGCATCCTGTGGTTCTGACTATAATATTATAAACACCACCTCCGCACAGTAAAGGGCTGTGGTAGCCCAGTGGATAGGGTATCGGACCATGGCAGATATGTCATGAGTTCGAGCCCAGTACCACTAAAGACCCGCCGTGTAGGGGAGCGATGTACGTTAAATCTATCGAGAGCTTAAGCGTCTTCCCTGAGGCGTGGTGTGGATGTTAGGAGAGGGAGGTGCCAGTTCAGGTGTCGTCCACGTCACTTGACCATGGTTCAAAATTACGTGGTCCGTCGCCAAAAGCCCTCGTGTAGCTGAACAGTGCGACGTTAATATTCAATCAATCAACCGCACAGTGAAGTCAAAATGACCCAGGTGGCGAGCTACTCACCAAGCTGACTACTCGGTTTTCACCATCGCTATGATTCTTCCCCTCTCACAGTTGCTAGTATTGTCTCCGATATGGGCGTAATGACATCTACAGTTCAAAAGTGTCCCTCTGCAACAGGTTAAATACAAGCTCCGCCACAACCTGTTTTATAATCCAATGAGAACGTTAAACGCTGGTCGCATTACGCAATCACACTGCATTTATAAATCTGCCTTACATACTTTCATACCGAGTTTCGAAACAATCCCACTCTTATTTATTGGTGCACAAATTTTTATAGCAATGAATGTATATTAACGCGAAGAAACCAAACTAGTTTCAAATCTCCATATTAACACGAGGGAAGGAATTAAGTTTCTCAAAATTAAATCGTTCTACTGCTCTTTGAACGATTATAATTCAGCTACTCTAAGGCTGGTACGGTCAATAGCATCACCAAATGGTAAGAGTGGTCGAACCAAGAAATTTTCTTCAATGACATCACAAGTTTTATGGTATAAAACTATGTGAAATGAAATATGAAACATAATATTATTTAAAACGAAATTGATTGATTCTAATAAAGATAAGTATCAAACTAAAAAAAAAAGATATATACTGCTTCCTATTGGTTCAAGGTATATTTCAACACACAGTTTTTCTATTTGATTTTGAAAACTGCAATCCTTTCTCTGTAGCATGTTCTTTAAATTTAAAATCCTATTCTGTACCATGTGAAGATAGTCTAAAGAAAAATGAAAAAAGCCACGAGAAAAATAGTTTCAAAAACTATTTACTTTATTGAAAACGTGAATACTTTCCTTTCAAACTTAACAAGAGAAAAACATAGCAATTAAAAACACATATTCCACAAACATAAAATATCTCAATCAATATAACTACACAACATTAAAAGCAACAATAAGTAAAAATGAGTTCTCAACTCATACTTTTAATTTAGAATATCACTGAAACAAAGATTCTAACTATTCACTCTTTTGATCTATAGCAGCTAATCTAATTATTGCAAATATAATAAATTTCATTAAATACCTAAAAACAAATCTGGCTTTTATTCCATTAACTAAAAAGTAATGTTAAAAGTACTATTGATACAAGAAACTTTTAAGAAAATATTGCACATATTACATACAATTTTGAATTCTAAATCAAATCTCATTTTCATCTAATTATACTATTATAACTGTTTTTCTTCCACATGTAAAATGTTGAGAAATAGACATTAAGATTTCTGAAGGGGAAAGAAAATTATAAATTTAATCCGATTCAAAATTCATCATTATGTCTGAAGGAAAAAATTAATTAAATATCTGATTTGGAAATCGAATTAATATTCCATGCATATTTGAAGCAGGAGATATTTCAAAATTTCCTTTTTTAAGAAGAGTCTAATTACTAATGAAACACTTCAAATATTATCGAAAAATTTTATTACAATAATAATTTGAGCATAAATTATTTATTAGGATGTGTATTCCAATTTCAGTAATTGTAACATGCATTATATGTGTAATTTAATTTTTACTAAATTCAATTTATCAGACAAAAAAATATGAAAGTCTGAAACTCTACATAGAATTTGTAAAATGTTGAATCAGTTTAACTTTTTTGCAGCAAAAGTTTAAGTATTGAAAAGGCTATAACAGCTACTCTTTGCCTAATAACTAACAATCTGAGATACTATGTAAAAATATTATATAAAATTATTACTCATAGAGTAAAGTTTATTCAGGTTTTATTTTATTTGAAATATGCATTACTAATAATAGCTTTCAACTTATAAATGATGAGATAATTGGTAGAAAATATATATATATATATAATACATCTATTCTTAGAAATCTTTTAACAACCCGAAACAAGTCAGCAACAAAAACATTGTTATAGAAATTAATAAATATTTAACCTCAAATACTTTAAATAAAAATAAGCCATAAATTAAATTAAATAAAATAGTCAGTTTATAAGTATTAATAGATAACTAAATTGCTTTACATTTCTATGAATAATTACATGACAGTTTAGAAAAACATCAATGTTACTAATATTTTTAACTTGTTCGTGGACAAAATTGCAAATGCTACTTTATTTGTGTCAGTGGTATATGCTGTTAAGTCAGTTGTCCACAAAGTGTTAAAATGAAGAATATAACTCCATAAATTTCTCATCACTAATATTGATAAGATTATAAAAATCTAATTATTTTAATTCAAATATTGGACAAATCATTGATTTTGAACAAGTATATAAGAAAAAAAATAGCAATTTCTTTCTAAGAATGAAAATCATACTTATAAATTTCTTTATAATAGAAATACCAAACAAAGATAATAACAAATTTATATTTAATTTAAATTTATATTGCTCAGATAAATTAAAACTTTATAAGCAAAATTTCAAAAAAGAAACCTTTTATATATGTATTACACATTATGGAGGTTATATACTACATTTATATTTGAATTATACAAAGTTATAAAATATATTTCAGTTGCATCCATAAAGAAAAAAAAATATAGAAAATAACCTGTAAGAGAATTCAAATCAAATTTGTAGCAGTTAAATAACAATATAATAAGTAATTACAAGAACTTTCCCTAGTGGGATAGTAATAAAATTTTTTTCTTTTGCAATAGATAATACATAACAGTACATCTTTCAGAAAACAATTTTATATAAAATAAAATATAAATTCTTCCATCAAAGTGTATTAACAATGCGTAACAACATTTCCAGGGCTTGAAAAATGGCATTTGTAAAAAAGAGTATAAAACTCACTTGGATGTGCAGTAAAGACACAGTAAAAAAAAAAAATGCATAATTGAAAAAGCAAAAAAATAAATAAAATATTGAAGAGGTAATAAAAATATTTTATTATCCTTTCTAAAGTAAATTTTTTAGGGTTCATATAGACATGCTTACGCCTTATAATCCTTGTACACACTGTTAAATTTATTGCTGCAATAATTTTAAAATTTTTTAAATTTTTTTACAATAATTGAAATTGTTTAAAGAATAGGCAAAATAAAAAAAAGTAAAGTACATAATATGTTTGATAACTAAACTTGAAAATACTTCATGATCCTTTATCTTTTTAGATAAACAACAATTTTAAGGTTTCATGATAAATATGAAACAAACTAAAAATAAAATTGTATAGTGATCAAAATTCAATAGAATTATACAATTTGAAAAAAAAAATGTACAAAATAATAAACAGTATTTATTTCTAAAGAACAATATAAACAATAAGGATATTATAAAATATTTCCTAGATGTGATTAATGTAATGAAGTATTTTATTACATATATAATTAAGAATCCATCTTTCTAATTCAATAATGAACCCAAATGTGTAATCATGAACTTAAAAAATGAGATTCATAACATATATCCTTTTAACTTCTAATGCCAATATTGGGGAGAAGAACAACACTACTTTTAAAGACAAATATAAATTGAAATTTTTTACTTTAACAGCAATATTACATTGTATTGAAAATTAATAATCCTTACTTAAAACTGGTGTCAGAAGTGAAAAAGTTGAACTTGTCAAATACTTTAGAAAAATAGATAAAAGATTGTCTTTTATTTAACTCTCTGGCTTTGAAAAGTTATTGAAGTCTTTCTACATCTATTTTCAAACAAAGAAAGTCTGTTGGCTAACTAGAACGTCCTTTGCAAAATATTTTTCAAGCCCAAATTATGATTTCAATGTAGGAATCTCATAACATTAACAACATTTCAAGTGATTGCACAAACTTATATATAAATAATGCACATCATCTGTGATTTTCACTAATAAATTCTATACCATCTAATTCTACATTTACAGATCCACAATATTCATGAAAATATACATAAGATACAAAGTTAATCTAAATATTCTGTTCTACATGTTCCCATTTTATTTAAGGCTGCTCATAATAAAAGGCAACTACGGTTATAAGTTTGGAATACGTCATCCGAGATGAAGTCACTAGCTATAACAATCAACATTATACAGATCCTTTGGCATTCATTTTAAAGTATTAGATTCCTCCAATACAAATAGTTTTAAAGGTGAAATGACTAGAAGGGAACAATGTGCAAAACATAAACATAGTTTATCCACACATGTATTTTCTACAGGTACAAGTCACATATGTAAGATTTCTTTCTAAGATAGCATTTCCAATTCAAACAGATTATAATTCTTTCTCAAAACCAGAAAGAGTTTAAGCAGTATTTAAAAATCCAAACCTTTGTTCATACAATTTTATAAACATATGACATAAAAGTTGCAGAGGAAAAAAAAATAACTATTAATTTTAAAATAATTTTTAAAAAATGCAACGCGAGACCAGTAGCCATATAAATTCGAAACCAAAATTGTAAAACCAAAACCATGCATTTTTTTTCAGACTTCCCTGAAACCATCAATAAATGTATCTACAAATTTTGATTATGAATTATAAATAATTTGTATAACTTATTCAATTTCAAAGTTTCTAAAAATTAAAAGAATATTTTTTAAGGAAGTTGATAAAGCAAAAACTTGTTTAAATTTAAAACTTTATATCAGTTTTTCTCTTAAGAAATTTAATTAAAGAATTCAACCTGTTCATTAATCTTTATAATTGTAACGTTAAAAATTAAATGTAATGACTTCAAATAATATATTAGTAATTGATACATCCATCTTACAAAGTTAACTATAGAAATTCATTTATTCAATGTAAGTTTTGTGAAGAATTTAAATACTAAGTACTTTTTTAAAAAACATATATTTTGTTTATTAAATAATTAAAACAAAAAATTTAGTTCAAAGGTTAAAAAAAAAGTGTACATCTAGGTTTTACAATTTTCCACTTCAAAATTCTGTGCTTTCTGATAAAATAACACCACACCTTTTTGACAAAGTAGACACATTTGTCTCATTATTTCTACCCAATCCCTTTGATTTCATGTATACATTTTTTGCCTAATTTTTTTTATAAACCAAAATAACTAAAATCTCAACAACAATAACAAAGATAAAGAAAAAAAAATCGAGGAATAAGTTTTTTTACATTTAGTTGATTTTAAAGAACGAAAGAAAAATTCACAAATGTTTTAAAACATAATCCCCTTAAAATTTCAATATGGAAAAGAATGACTCAATCTTTTTTTTATACATGAATAAGCTTTTATCAATTATTGTGCTGAAGAATGCAGTTAAATCGAAATGGTATAAGATAAATATATCAAAATAATACAATGTCAAATAATTTTAACAGATAAGTGCCATATATATATTTATCAGCCAGTCTGGTTCCCTCCTTTAAAAGCAATGTAAACTATAATCCCTAAATATGAAGTATTGTAGCATATGACATCTTTTTACCTGAATAATATCTTACAGTATAGGCATTTTATTCAATACATACAAGAATATATCCTTAACAGATAAAGTGATGATTATTTTAACAAGTGATATATTCCATACCACTTCATTAAAACCAATTACAGAAAACTCTACTCTACTAAATAAACAGGGGGAGAAGAAAGGCAATAATAACATACACATTTGCAGAAATTTTTCATTGGAGTTTAATGTTAGAAGACTAGTAACTCAAAATTGCTCGTTTCCATCAATAATATATATGAAGTTTCCACATTCCTTTCATTCTGCAAAATAATTTTTTATTCTCAAAGTTATAACAACAGAGTAAAAATATCTGTATACATGTGTTACATACAACAATAACAGCACAATACATTCATCAATAAAACTAAAAAGAGTATTACACAAATTTGGAGATTGCATGCTATGTAAATTCCTTCTTTAGTTAAGTTACTGGTAAACCAATCATCAAATGATCTGATACTAATTAAAAGGATGCCTACTGTATTCTCTCTCTTAATTCTATTCTAAACTCTCCCTTTATATAAATATACACATGTATACATGTGCGTTATACAAACAAAAACACTCCTTATAAAGTTAAAAATAATCTGTTTTGATTGGGCTAACATTGAGCACTCAACTTTTACACAATTGGAAATTATGGGCTTTTAGCTGTGACTTCATGGTAAGCTGGAGGAGGTTCATTCCAAATCAAACGATCATCACCTACAATATCCTCATAAGAGGGTGGAGCGTCTTCACTCCTTTCTCCAGATCTTTCTGTACTTGATGGACTTGTTGGTGGGCAGAAATCAGTAGTATTAGAAGAATGCAAACCTAACAGATTATGGTGTGTTTCAATTAAAAACACATCGGGTAATGAAGAAGTAACATGTCTGTTGGACCTCAAATTACTGCGTGAGTAGGACACTGAAGGTAGGGGTACAGTGCGACTGGTATTCAATCGGTAGCAGCGGTCTCTGGAGCCACTCATGCTACCATTTTGCTGCTGTCGAGAACTAGTACGACTTCGCATCTTAGTGAACACACGTGATGATAATAGAATCACAATAAATGCAGCACCACCAAAAAAAGTTCTTTTAATGTTTTCATGACATATACTACATCCAGAATATCTGTGGATGCTAGCGCAATCACATCTTCCCACACAGCGACACTTGTGATGATTATCTGCAAGTCTGCTACACTGTTCATCAATATCACAGACATCTCCTTCTTTTTCCAAGATCTTGTAACAACGCTTGTTATATGACAGAAGATTGCGAGATCCAATGTAATGAGTTCCATTTATGCACTTGCACATTCCATCAAAACATACTGAATTGGAATCATATCCAAAACAATCTTCAGATAAAGTACAATGGAATCCATATTTGATTTTCTTTCTACAAACAGCTAGTTCTGGATCTGATTGAGGCACATAGTTATAATAATCATATGGACAGGAACATAAACCACTCACACATAAAGCAGTAGGTGGACAATCTCGAAATGTAGAACACTTCTCTCCCAAGTTTTTACGGGATGTCCGTTTTCTGATTTTAAATTTTGTAAGGGGCTTTTTTGTTGTTTTTAGATTGTTCCATTGAACTGGACCTGAAAAAAAAACTGATATTAAGAGATATAACTTAAGAAAACAAAATTATAATGCAAGATAATCAGAGCACACAATAACAAATTGAGCAAAATTCTCAATTAGAGAAACACTATCACATAAATTCAAATGTGAAACTAATAATCTCTCTACATCAGTTAAATCATACATTTGTTTCAATTTGTAAATATACCAAAAATAGTAAAACAACAATCTAATTTCACAATTTGATTATAAAAAAAATTCCACAATTAGCACAACAAACAGATATCATAACTTTTTATAATTTTGATTTCATTTTAAGTAACATTAAAATGCTCAAATTATGCTTATATTAAGCTATAAGTTATTGGAGACGAGTTTTGTACATCTAAACCAGCGATATTCAACCAGTGGCCTTGCTGAGACTTTTTAAGTGGCCCAGTTATGACCCATTGCTCTGAGAAATTCTTTTATTTAAGACAATATATTAAAAAATTTGGTGGAGATTCTTTAACAAGAAATCAAATATATCAATTTTGCTTTTTTGTTGTTGATGTCGTACCCCTTTCGAATTGATATTATTTTTCTATTTGTAATGGTAAGTGATAACAGACAACAGTGGATTAGCATCAATTTTATGGGTGGAACTAATTTTGAACAATCTTTCATACCTTGCAAGAGAAAAATATTTGAATGATTTAGAGGTTGACTGTTTTGTAATGAAAAACGAACATGGAGATCAGTACTTGTTTGATTTGTCACTTAAGTGCTGTATTTAAAAAATACCAAAAAAAAACAGGAATTATTTCATATGATGACATTATTCCTCTTTCAAGAGGTGATAAATAGGAATTATTGAAAATTCTTTATAACAGCAACATAGTGTTTCATCAGTGGTAATGTCTCAGTAGTTACCAAGACATCCTAAGTTTGTTATATTATCGGTAATCATATGAAACCATTTACTGATGCAAAAATTGTGAAGGAACGTTCCTTAAATTCTTTTATTTAGTGTTAGTGACAAAAATAGAAAATTAATAATTAATAAAAGCAAAATAGGAGTCATAATATTTTGATCAATTTTTCATATTTTAAATTTCCAATGTTATCTTGGTCTTTCTTTTGGAGTAAGGAGAATATAAAACATGGACCTGTAAACTCCATTTAAATTGAAAGAATGTAAATTTATATGAGTGGTGTACACACATGCAAGCACTAGTTATTATTGTTTGTAGATTAAAAATATACCAACCTTATACATACATATATTAAACACAAGGATGCTTAGAATCAGAAAGTACTAACATTCAAGATTCATAATTATTATATACAGCTGAGTAAATTGAAAATAAAATTATATTCACAACACATTTTTCTCAAATTAATATAAGATAAGCATTTTCTAATTTTCAATACTGAAACTTTCCTCTTTTTTGTAATATTTATATCATTATTTTATTTAGAAATAATTTCTAAGGGGGATGTCGTAATGAAGCATGAATAATTGATTCTAAGAACAAATAAGCATCAATTGAATTAACAATTATTATATTTTTGCATCATATAAATTCAGTACATCTTGCATACTTCTACATTACTAGATGAAAATGTATCATAAAATGTGAGAAATATAAACATTAAAAGTTTAATAATCACGAAAAAAGACAAATTACTATCGTCAGCCAACTTTTAATTTCATTTCAAAATTATATACACATTTGAAGTTTTATATTTTCAGAATGACATTAACTTCCTTCATCTATATAATAATTATTCAGTCCACCTGAATGATACATATCTAACATCATGAAATGGCTTAATAGCAATTCAAATTAATTGTCCATATAACTAGCAATATTGTTAAATCAGGTTAGGTCAAAATTTTCATTTTTGACTTAAGTCAAAACATTTGATAATTGTAAGTATTTAATTGGTTTTTAGGGTAAAACTTTTATTGAATCAGAAGATTTAATAATGAATAAATTTAAACAATATTCATAATGAATCAATGCTAAATATGTAATTTGCAAATGGCTATTGAGCAAATCACTTTATATATATATATAATTTACATTAATAATTTAATACAAGTAAATGTCAAAAGTTATAAAATAATTTTTCGAATATAGGTAGCTCGTGATTAATTGTCTAATATATACATATATTAAACATGTAAATGTAGCTTATGCAATCTGTGTGATGACATACCTAAAAATACAACACAAAATTACTCTTAATTATTGAATATTGAAATACTCGGTACTTTATTTCAAATATCTTATATATAATTACACGTTATATTGATAAAGAATCTTAAATTTGTAAATATTTACCCAATTCAGTCGTCCAAATAAAAGTTTCAGTAGTTTCTTCAACAACTGAAGATATAGAAACGTTCAAATCAGCAGCGTAATAATGGACATTTGAGAATAAAATAAATATAAAACCAGTAATACGATTGTAATTTGGTAGCATCTTTAAAGATCATTCAGTAGTGTAAGTTCCGGTTTCTCGATTCATAGTACTTTTTATCTAAAATGATTAAATACAAGTAATTTTCGAAAAGAAAGACAAAAAGACTGAAAGTTATATTTTACAAAATAGTGATCCATCAGTGAGTCAAATGAAAATTTAAACAATAATTTACATTTTGCATATATTACCCGCAGTCCCAATTTGACATTTGGGACAGTAGAAAAGAAACATACCGCTCATAACAGGAAAGATCTGATTTTTGCGCATGGTGATTTTACCAATCATAAATATCCAACTCCTACTTGGATTGGTTAAATTTTGAGGGTAATAACTGTCTCTAGTGTTAAAATTTTTTGTTGTGGGCAGTCGTATAGTACAACATTCGTATTTAGTGACACTCCTTTAAATACTAAGACAGAAAGCTTACGAAAAGTTCATATAATCAGTATTTGTGTGTAATTTTTTCTTTCATGTTGAACATCATTCTTTTCATGTAGTTAGATATTTGCTTAAAGCTATCGTTGTCCGAATTTTTCTTTTTTGTAAATTTAGCATAATAATTTTTTTTTGAAAAAATGGAACTAGAAGATATTTTTTATAATAAACAGGAATACATAGAAACAGTAAGTAATTTTTTTCCCATTTAAGATAAATATTTAGATATTTTAAATTGTTTAGTTATAAAAAAATACACATGTCGTTCTTATTTTGAGGTAATGATTCTATTTCTAGCAAAATATCGGAATAGTTTCTTATAAATTTTTATTTTTCATATGATTGTCTGTTAAACAATCCTTTAGTAACTAAAATGTACTGTGAATTATATTTATTTTTACGTTTATTAAATTCTGGTTTTGCCTTGTTTCTTTTAAGATATTAATGGATTCATAACAATTCATTGATATGTAACAAATAAAAATGAAATCAAGCATATTATTTTATACTCTAGTCTTGTTTTTAATAAAAAGCGAAAAATACAGTGGACTACAAAAGTGTTCGTACACTTGCAATTTCCAATAAAGTTTAATGTTTTCGACTAATAAAAAAAATATATTGTAATTGTAATTTTTTTATATCTTCAACTTGTTCTTAATGGAATGACATGATTAATTTTTAAAAAATTAATTATCAAAAAGTTACTAAAAATTACACCACACAAGTCGTCGTACACTTAACAGAAATCTCAACATAGCTTTAAATATTATATTTCTTCCTTAATTTAGTACTTATTAGGATATCTTTTAGTGTCCATAACAACTTCTAAGTGTCTTCATATTGATTTAATCCATTTTTGTAATTTCTGCTTTGATTTTCATTCATACTTCTGTGATTATTCTTTTTACTTCACATTATGTGTTTATATGTCATATTTTTTTTTTAAAAAAAAAATCAAAATTTCACCAAATATGTTCTTTTTGGCTCAATAAAGTAATTGATGAGGTGTTTCAGAATTTGGGGAATGTTATAGGGACACCAGCAGCGTACCCTGTTAAAAAATGAAGTCGTCTCCAATATCCAAATTTTGGATAAATAACTTGAAATTTTTCTGTAAAATATTTAAATAGAGCTCATGATTCACAATACCATTAAAAATTACCTAATTCTGAGGCCAATTTACACCCCCATGCAAGAGAACATTTCAACCTCTCTAGTTTATTGATCCAACTAGACTCTTTAGATTAAATTTCAAAATATTCAAAATCGACAGCAAATTGGTTGGGATGACAGAAAATTCAACATTTTTGGTTCTGATGGGAATATAATAGCTTGTAAATGAAAAAAAAGAGGAATTTAATCCCATGAATTTATGTGGAACAAGAACTCCTTCACACTGAAGTATGGAGGTGTTCTTGCCTGAGGGTGTAAATGGACCTCAGAATTTGGTATTTTTTGATGGTGTTGTGAATCATGAGCTCTATTTAAATATTTTAAAGAAAAATTTCAAGTTATACACCCAAAATTTGGATATTGGAGACGACTTCGTTTTTTAACAGGATAATGATGTCAAGCGCACTGCTCTCAATGTACGTCACTGGTGTCCCTATAACTGTTCCCAAATTCTGAAACACCTCATTCACTTTATTTAGTCCAGTAGAACATATTTGGTGAGATTTTGATTTTTTTTAAAAAAAGAAAACATGACGTATAAACTCATAATATGAAGTAAAAACAATAACTGGAGGAATAAATGGAGGAAAATCAAAGCAGAAATTAACAAAAATCTGATTAAATCTATACCAAGACACTTAAAAGCTGTTGTGGACACTAGAAGATATCCTAATAAGTATTAATTAAGAAAGAAATACAATATGTAAAGCTATGTTGAGATTTTTAAGTGTACGAAGGTTTTTGTGGCGTAATTTTTTAGTAGCTTTTTGATTAATTTTTTTTAAAAAAAATAGTTTTATTATTTTTTAAAAATAGATTATGCCATTCCATTAAGAACAATTTGCAGATATCATAAAAAATTACTCTTCCAAAATATATTACTTTTTATTAGTCGAAAACATTAAATTTTATTGGAAATTGCAAGTGTACAAACAATTTTGTGGTCCACCCTATGTTTTAATTCAGTTTCACCTTTTCTCTCAAATTATGTAATCTTATATTTTCTATGATAAAATTCATAATGCAGAAGAAAGCATTTCTGATATTTTTTCATTGAAGCATATTTAAATTTGTAGATTCTTAGATCAGCAGAATCACAAGCAGTATTTAGTCTTGTTGAAAATTGACTCTAAATATAGTGATAATTATATTTTTGGTTTCTATTGGCTGTATTTTTTATTATACTCCTAATGAGGTTGATTCATGTGACGTCATGATCACGTGATGAGGAGAGCACATGAATGTTTTGGTTTGTTTCCTGCTTAACTCTAACCTAATAATTCTTTGTGTACTATTTTGCTCTTGCTCTTTTACATTATAACTCGATTACAGTAAAAGATCAGATAATTGTATAGGAAAAAAATCTGTTTTTAATATCCCAGTAAAAAAATTCAAGTGTTTAGTTAACGTGATGAAGCGTAAGGATTTTAAACCATCTCCTCACTTATTATGCTCTGACCACTTTGAATAATCTTGTTTTCAATACCAAACATTTTTAGAAATCGTCGCCAGCTCCATTCCTATACTATTTTTGTGTTCACAAAAGAAACTTCTGCTAAAAGGAATTTGGATAGATATCTACAGGAATGTAAATATTTTTTTATTTTAAATTAAATTATATAGAGAACATACCTAAAAAGATAAAATATATTTAGTTAACTTAGATTTTAATTATTTTACTCATCTTCAGAGTAGTTAATAGATATTTCTGTATTAAATTATCTAAAATAAAAACACAAGATCTAATATGTGTAACCCTACATGTCATATATTAAAACAAGTTTTTGTCTCTCTCTCTATATATAATGTAATATATATATATATATATATATATATATATATATATATATATATATATATATATATATATATATAGACAAATATGTATTACTATATAATTTTATTCTTTTGGGAAACAAATTTCAAAAAGCATTCACTACAGAAATGAAAAAATAACTTAATTTACTACAGGCTCATTTTTGTTTATACTTGAAGATAAATTAAAAACCATTTTCAAACATTAGAAATGCAAATTACCATTTACCTTTTGTAAAGTTATAAATAAAAATATTATGCAACATTTTTAAAGCCTTTATTCGCAGCACCATTTTAGTAAAAATATATTACTTATCAAGAATTTCATTCTGAATGTGGTAAAAAATTAAGACATTAAAATTTTTTAATTAACTTGTATATATTATGGAAGATAAATTGGTGTGTATATATATTGAAAATAAAAGGCCTGTTCTCTCCTGCATGGTCAAAATAATGTCATTTTTGAATTCATAATTCTTTTACACAAAAAAATAAAAATTATAAAATATTTGTGTGGTGTATGTATTTATTATGTAGTATAGGGATTTCTTAACACATCTATTTTTCAGAATTTGACTGGTATAAATTTGACACACAGATGTGTGTACAATTTTTTTTTACGATGGATAACATTTATTGGTATTTGCAGAAGGGTTATCAAAATGTAAAATTCATTAATTTTGATGATAAGTTTTACATATAGACTATACACATATTATTGAAGTATAACACAGTTTTTTTATTAAAGAAATCTATGCAACTCCAGCTGAAATGTATTAAGCATAAGAATACTCTGGATTTTAATTTTTACATAAGTATTAGTCTAAATGGTTCATCAGTATTGATACTATCCTGCTTATAAATTTAAGTCCTGAATAAATTTGTTATATTGAGTTATTTACAAATATTGACCCAAGAAGTGTACTTAGATCAGTTCTGTGATATTTATCAGTAATTAAGATCATGAAACCAAATATGATTTTACATATAAACATTTGATTCTGTAGGATATTTACTTTCTAAAAGCAATAGAAGTATTCGAAATTTTAATATAACCTTTTTCATTTCTCTATTTACCCTTAAAGGAATAACTTGACAAATTGCTGTTCGCAATAATCTACATTAATGCAAAATTCAGTAAAAAAAAAGGTAATTTCAGAAAAATTTCAAAATTATTTTTAATAGGTTAATTGTCCAAAATCACTGATATTTTTGTGTGACGTGTATTGAGAGGGCAAATTTGGAGCACTTGTATATTATAATATGGACTCTCTAATTTCTTAAAATCATAAAACCGCCAAATGCTACGATATACAACCAATAGTAGAAACTGTTCATGATCGTGTTTGAACACAGTAATTATAGTGATATAATTTTTTTTAAAATTCGGATGTCTTTTTGATTGGCGAAATTAGTTGGCAGTTTAATATGTATGTTCCAAATTTTGGAATGGTATGAGTACTAAAGATAGTATTTCTAGAAACATTAAATATTTGTAGCTGGTATTTACTAAGGGAATCGGAGAATGAAAGGTATAAATAAACATTAACATTTCAAAATGGGACCATTTCATATCTGCATGTTTCTAATAAATTACACTATTTTATGAATTAATGAGGAGTGATACACTATATGTACCATTAAGTAATTGTACACATATGAGAAGCTTTTCCAAATTCAATACTGTAAATCCTTTTCGTGCGTAAATAAACATAATAAACTACATGAAAACAAAGGACTGATTATTAGGATGCTAAAAAATAATCTAGAACTATTAATAAATATATAAACAAACACTGCAAGAAGGTACCGGCTTCGCACACTAACACCTATCTAAGGACAAATATACTAAACTGAAACAAAAATTATGTTAAAAAATTACAAAAAATACTTCATACATAATTATTAAACAAGGATAATGCAAAAATATAAAAATAAATAAAATTTTAGAAATAAGCTTCACACACAAGAAGTAAACATATCAAGCATATGGAATTTACACACTGATTCAAAATTCGGGGATAAGTTCCTATCCTCGTCACATGATTTCGCCTAGGCGTCTCAATGTCTGTGAATCAACCTCATTGTGAATTTGTTAAATTTCTTATCATAATTAAGTGTCTCATATCTTTTTCAGGTACAAAACAATTATCAAGTAATAAAATATGACAATTTTAATATTTATATCAAGTGCTGAATATTGTAGATTTGTTGTTACATATATGTATCTTTCCCACCACATTATAATACATTAATATACAGAAAATTTCAAATTGTTTGGCATACTAATATTTGATCCAAAATTATTGAGACAAATAGTATAAAATAAAGATAACTTTTTATATAAAATTATTTTTATAGTGAAAGAAAAATTTTCAATTATCCCTTCTGTAACTGATTTGTTTGCAGAGTCCCCAAACCTTTTATACTGTCCAGGAAAATAGTTTTGTGTTATTACACACCCTTATCACCTCATAATGAGAACAGCAATTAAATTTTGTTTGTTAAAGGTCCCAAATAATGAAATAAAAATGATGGATATTATTGAAGTGATTAATGTACTTTGTGAATATGCTGCAACATTAATGTGTATTAAAATCGTTTGCTTTTCAAATGTAGAGGATAGTATCTACAATTACTTATTTTGGTTACTGTCTAAATGCAAAAAGTGGGGAATAAGTTTTATCATTTGCTGACAAATGAATATAATAGTACAGTTCAAAAGTTTTATCATTTAAAGGTAATTAAAGCCATTTCAATCATTTTTAGTGACAAAAAGGTACATTCAGCCCTTTTCAATATAGAGTTATTGATTCTTTTGAATTAGTGAGGTACAAACAATAAGTCGCCAAATGCTGTTATCTGCCCTAGATGAAATATTATCAGAAACTATTACCTTTTGTTATAATTCAGTATAATTAGTATTAACAATGAATAATTTTCATAAGTGCAGATTTTGTTTGCCACTGCTTGAAGTGTCCTCACAGCAATATTTGTATCTAACCATAAAGTACCAAATTACTTTTTAATCTTTCTTTTCCTGCTGAATTTGTACATTTCTGTTGATGTCCCTAAAACCCCTCTAAAAAACAAAAAATGAGAGTTGCAAATTTAAAAATGTATATTTTAATATATCTGAAATGGATTAATGAAAGGTACAAAACAAAGAATAAAATAGTTAATCATTAATTTATTTTAAAAATTGAGATTAAAAATCAAGAATAAAACTAAAAGTAACAGTTACCAGAGAGAACATTTCTCCATTTAGAAAGTACCCAATGCTTAATTCAACCAAATAACAGTCTGCATTTTTAGTGTTTATTATATATGGTTTATTTAGTCTGATTTAATGAAATAATTATAATTTTTTTTGCTGTAAAATATATGTATTTGGAAGTCCATTCCTTCAAGTCAGAAAATGTAATATAATGCCTTTAGTACACATGAAAATGTCAAGTGTAAAATTTTTACAACAATTTTCAAGCACTCAATGTGGGAAAAACATGTTCTCATTGCATTTTTTTAAATGTAAATAAGCTGCTGCCAATCCTAATAGTTATTTCTCCTATCCAGTAACAAAGTAAAATAAAATTAGCACCAAGAATATTTCTCAGAACAAAACAGTGCCAGTAGAAGAGTTTTAATGGGAAAGTACCATTTCTAATGGTGATATGAAGGTTTAAACAAAATTATGACTTAAAACTTGGGCGGAAAAAAAATGTGATTCCCCCCCCTTTTGTATTTTGATGACAATTTTTTTTCTTGGTGTGTGTAGAAAATTTATCACCATTATATATCATCCTTTTAGGGGCTTATTTTCTACAGGTAAGTTCAGAATTTGATCCTGATTGATACTCTCCTGGGATGCCTTAGCAATCCTTTTCTGTTTGCTCAACTGATTTTGCATCTGCTTATAATTTTATTTCATAAAAATGACAGTTTGCAACAGTAAAAGAAATTCTAGTTGTAAGGATTAGAAAACTATCTTATAGAGCCGGGTGGGCATTAAATCAATCACGATCGACTGACAAGACATTTTTGGCTGGCCGCCTTCACTAAGACCTAATAAACATTCCATCATACGAAAGTCCAGAAGTATTGTATTTATTCAAATCCAAGCCGCCACAGATTCTAAGCCACACCCCAAATACTCAACGAGATTTTGTGACAATTGAAAAATAATCTAAAATGGTTTATTGATATCCAATTTTATGAAATTAAAATAAATTTAAAAGGAAAACTAATAAGTGAATAATTAATTATTTTATAAGTGTTATAAACATTTAAATACATGCATGAAGCTGTAATTGTTCTAAATACCCCATTCACCAAATTTTTTTTGTCTTCGATTCTAAGCCGCGCCCGATTTTCAGTAACATTGGGAAAAAAGTGCGACTTAGATTCAAGTAAATACGGTGTTTTAAAAATATGATAGAAAAAAATTGAATCATGAGAGAGAAAATTTCGTTGAATAGAAAATGCACTTCGCTATTTGGAGGTAATTTTACGAAGAAAATCGTAAAATGTTTTTGGTTCCAGGAAAAAGTTCGCTAAATAGAGAAATTTGTAAAATAGAGGTTCGTATAATGAAGGTCTAACTGTATTGTATGCTTTCTTTTAACTCATTACACCTACGCCACTGGGTGGACCGCAACACCTTGAAAAATTAGAAGTAGCCCATATCATGGAAAAGTCTGCCCACCCCTGTTATAGAGGGTATGAAGAATTTGTGAGTGTAATAAAGTATGTATCAGAAGAGTGTATTTTGTGGAATAAAATATTTATAAGCAAATAAAAAAGTTTAGTCTAATTCATAACTAGTTTTCCACATCTTTGGCACTTTGTAAGTTTTTATTACTAATATGTTATAGTAAAATCATAGTTTAGCCCACTTTTGGTGTTGGAAGGGAGGAAAACTAATTTTTTTCTCTATTGGTCTTACATTCAATATAATTTGCCATGTTGGTGTTAAATAAAATTGTGAAATAACATGGGATCCAACTATATATTGTTTATCAACTTTTTTCTATATATTTTATCTTAAATATATAATTCAGTTTTATTCATGTTTGTAATTGTTAAGTAATTTTTTAAAAAATATTCTATATTTTTAAATATATATAAGTGTTTAAAAGAATTGGGAAAGTGGTTTTAGTATTATGCATTTATATAAAATAAAGGGAAAAAACTATTTTGTATAAGCATGATCTTTATAAAGTATGCAAAACATTCTATGTATTTTGCTTAAAATCTTTGAGATAACAATATGTTTCAGTACATAAGAAGCATGGTTATAATGTAAAGAAAATTTATTTTGTGCGTACAAGAAAATAAAATTTTTTGTAGAAATCAAATTTTCATAAAGTAATATAAGCTGCATGACCATCTTAATTGCTGGAAGCATTTAAGTTGTATTATAGCTTCAAGTCCTATTTCCACTGAAAAAAAACAGCCATAAACCAATTTTGACTTAAGTACAAGTTAAATTAATTCATATTTGAAATTAGGAATAAAGTAAAACAGCTTATATGCTAGCTTATGATTCAGAATTGTGTACTCCATTACAATAACTTTTGTACACCATTAATTAAAAACCAAACCTCTTGAAATAAACATGCTTATGGTTTGTTTTTATTTCAGTTTTATGACAGAAAACTTATTTTTCCTCTTTGTCTTTTGATTTCTTTGTGGCAGTATGAAATTTACAATAAGTGTTTTAAAGGCTTTTCCACTCATTTTAGAAATTAATTTATTAAAAAATATCAAAATATTTTATGTTAATAAAACTTCACATATCAGAGTTCCATTTTATGATCATCAGATTACCATATTTATTTGAATCTAAGCTGCACTTTTTTCCTATGTTAAGTAATTGAAAATTGGGTGCAGAGCTTTTAGGTGGAAAAATTCGAAGATGATACTGACAGAACAATAACAAGTTCGTATATATTTTTTATACTGGTAAAATAAATTACTTCCTATTAGTTCTCATTTTAATTTTTTAAATGTCGGATACCAATAGGCCATTTTACACTTCATTCTTTTTCACAAAAATGTGTTGAGATTTCAGGGTGCAGCTTTGATTCAAATAAATATGGTACATTGCTTCCTCCTTAAGTAAGGGCTTGTTATTAATGAAAGTTATATCATTATGGGCTTAACATAATGTTATAAACTTATTGTATCACGCTATAAAATGTCCATTCTTTCAGCTTTATTTATTTTGTAAAAACTTTTCTACTTCAGAATCTTGCGATGAATTTTAATTTTTGTGTCTCAGTCTTCATAGAGAAAAAATACTGTAAATTCTTTTATTGTGTTGCTTTTTTTTATTCTTCAGTAAAACCTACTTGAGTAGAAGAGCTTTCTTTATTACAGTGACTGTATTTTCATTTTACAAAATTTACAAGATACCACCACACAATGATTTTACATAATATTTTCATACTAATTTTATTCAGAAATGTATCAAGTTATTTTTAAACAAATTCTTTAATTGTGACATTTTGATTAGAATTTTTCCTTCTGAAATATCTAAGGAATAATATCTGCAATAAATCTTTTAGACAGATAATTTTAAAAAGTTTGAACAGTTAGCAAGAAGTTATATCTATGAAATTTTATTAAAATTTAGTAATTTAAAATGAAAAATATTCTTTTTTTTTCACAGGCATCTGGCAATAAAGTCAGTCGGCAGTCTGTACTATGTGGGAGTCAAAATATAGTATTAAATGGAAAGGTAAATTGTATACTTAAAAAATTTATTAAATTGTCATTTTGCATTTGTACTCATTAAGTAAATTACGTTAGATGTTAATTTATTATTGTTAACTGGATAAATATGTTTTTCAGACCATAATACAATCGGAATGTGTAATACGTGGTGATCTTGCTAATGTTAGAATTGGAAGGCATTGTGTAATTAGCAAAAGAGCTGTTATTCGTCCACCTTTCAAAAAATTCAGTAAAGGGTAAATATGCTTCGTACTATCCATTCAATGGTAAATTTTCAAAATAATAAATAAATGAATAATTTATGCAACATTTTTTATCTTTCCCTTCACCTAAGCAATTAACTATAACTTAATACAGTATGTGATTTGTAATCTGAAAAAACTTTTATTGGTCTACTTTTATAGATATATTGATTTTTTTAAAGGGTAGCCTTCTTCCCATTACATATTGGAGATCATGTTTTCATTGATGAAGATACTGTAGTAAATGCAGCCCATGTTGGTTCATACGTCTACATAGGAAAAAACTGTGTGATTGTGAGTACTTCCATACACTTTTAATACATGCTTCATATTGTTCCTTTTAACTTTAATATACTAAAATAATCCTTGAAAAAAGAACACTTTTGATGTAAAATAAAACTATATAAATTTTAAAATCAAAACTTAATTGTTAAATGATCTTTTAATTGTTTATAATTATAAAAACATTTTAGAAAATTAAAATTTTAGTACATTGTGCAAAGAATTCTTTCATTATATGTATAATCTCCAATTGATAAAAACTGATTTTTTAAGTTAATTACAATTTGTAAAACTTTTCCCATTAACCAAACATTCTCACATAAATTTAAAATCAAATGTATTCAAACAATAATTAATAGATATTAAAGTTTATCCAATTTTTTTGTTTCAAATAAATGGAGATTTATTTTGCATCCATAGTCCCAAAAGCATTAGGGTACAATTTAAAATCTCTTTTGAATGTGTTTATTTCTTTGAACATATTCAAATGTGGTTCAAAATATTTTACTGTTTTTTCCTCCAAATCATAATCTATATATATAAAAATGTTGTGTTGGTTTGTGTATGCGCGCATAACTCAAAAAGTTCTGCATGGATTAATCTGAAATATTGACACAACATTGCATTTGTCTCTGATCAGGATCTTATGTACTTTTTATTTCAAAATTCTCTCAAAATTTTTTAAAATTTAATTTTTAAGTGAATTTTTGGTGTTATGACGTCACGATTCGCTCTGAATGCGAAAATTTAAACTTTACAACTAGATTTTTCCAAATTATTGTATAACTCTTCTATGGTTATGTTTATGCGTTATCATATTTATCTATTTATTGTCCTTTGATACGTAATTGGGATTATTTTTCGAATAAATCTTTTTTTTAAAATGTTTCTTTCAAGTACTCAAATTTTGTTTTGTAGGTTTGGCAAGTTGGATAGTATCGCGGGATGTTTACGACTTTGATTAAATTCTACATCGTGTTTTTTCTGTAATTTTAAGCTAAATTTATTTCTCTTTACTAAGCGAAAATATAACTAACATAATTGACTTCTGTACGCTACTTATTTTTCTACCAAATAGTTTCCGTCAACCATTTACCTGAAATAAACAGATGTAGCCAAATGCTGCGATATAACATTCAATGTTTGGTAACAATATTTTTTTCCCACTTGGAGATATTTTAATGTGACGAAATTAATCGACGGAGTTTTTAATAGGAATGTTTTTTTTCTTTTTTAGACAACTTTTTAAACTTCATTTGATTCTTACGTATTATCGCCAACTTTAATGATAACTCGCAAAGTTGGCCATTCCATTTTCGCAGATGTTGTACGCGCGGAATTGGCAATCGTGCTTCGTTTTATACAATATCCCTAATAGGTTGCGATAATACGAAAGTACCTTTCATTTGATGTTAGTATTGAAATACAAATGTTAAAACTAAGATTTTCTGATTTTGAGTCATCAAAAAGTTGCACCTTATTTTGTTTTTCATTGCTTTATAAGATTATTACCTTCTTAAACAGATTCCATTAGTAATTTGTTAAAAAAAATACTGGAAGTTATTATGGTTTGTTTTTGTCAGGGATATAGAGCTACCGCTGTATCAATGATGCAGGAGCCCCAACGAATGTTATTACAATTCCACTTACATGGTGCTCATATATGAAAAGGGCCACAAAGGAATTCGTAAACAAGGCCCACTCAGAGCTGTTTTGAAATTTCATATGTTTTTCTTTAAACCTTCACTTTAACTGCAGTCAATCGGCTTGAGTACATAAAATTGTATTGCAGAGACTCGAACTTAGGTCATCATACTGGCCAAGCAAACGCAGTACGAGGGATAAATGCTGATCAAATTAGAGTAAGCATCAGTGAATGAGCAAAACAGACAGAGGGCTCAAATACATGTTGAGGAAGCAGGTTGTCATAAGATTGTAATTATTTTTCAAATTTTACTTTCGCGTTGATAAAGATAGTTCAGCTCTTTTTATGTCAATTACTGTTCATATTGTATATCATTTTTTCAATTTATTTTTAAGCACAGATTATTTACTTTGGATAATTTTTATATGTAAAATACTAAATTTAATTCTGTACACTATGTATGTGTTTAGCGAGTAGTATACCGATTAAAATCTTCCACCTACCATAAAATCCGGCTTATAACACGCACTTTGAACACAAAAAATGAGGGCTTTAAAAATTAAAAAATAAATGAGCATAAAAAGTTAAACTTCTAAATATTTCGAAATACTATTTATTTAAAAGACATGACATTCTTATTGAACTTAAAAGGTGGTAGTTCTAAAAGTATACTATTTTTGCAACTGCTTAGATAAACACCTTGAATAAATCGCTACTAAACATAACATTGCATTTGTACATTTCAGGTTTTTTCTTAAAAAAGGGGTGCACATTATATAGCGAATATACCTAAAATTTAAAACTTGCAGCTTGAAAGTATGGGTGTGCGTTATATGCCGGACTTTACAGTATTTTATCTTTCTCCAATGAATCTAAATTAATTTTTATGGTACTTATATTTTTTTCTTTAGTCGGCCATTTACCTAAAATCAAAAGACATCGCCAAATACTGCAATATGCATTAAATAAGGGAGGAACATTCTATGCCTGTTTGTGCACAATAATAATACTTTTTTGCACTTGGTAGTGAATTTTTCCACGAAATAGTTATTGTAGTTTTTAATAGTTGGGGCAATAACATTAGACTCACGAAATATTTATTTTGTGTAATTTCAAAATTTTATTTGGTGTTACTGTGAAATATAAATGGAAAAATTAAGATTTTCTGATGTATATTTTGTGTTAGTTTTGATATTTATGTATTATCGCAACCATATTGGCAACATTAGCGCTTAATTGCCAATTCACCGTGTATGATGCGAACAAAATCGGGGTTGATATAGTTGCAACAGTACCCAAGAACCTTTGTTTGCAACTTTTTTTGGTGATTTTATCAAAATGATAATTTGTTGTTAATAATTGGTTTTTGATAGCTTTTTATCATTTAAGTTTGTTATAGCTAGCTAGCTGTACCCAATCATGTTTTCCTGTGGCTCAGTCTGGTTAAAAAGAAAGAAAAGAGAAAGCACACATTTCTAATATCTTTAACTGCTTGCACTTGAGGTATGATTTTTTTATAAAAAAATGTGGAAATATACATTAACAAAACTTTTCTAAACAGATTTATTTCATTTGTAATTTGTTAACAGAGTACTCCCAAGTTATGTTTTTTTTTTTTTTGTCATGGTATGAATCTAAAAAATTATTTGCATTGTCTCCATAGAAGAGGTGCCAAGTTTGAAAACAAATTAAATGACTCTTCTTAAGGTGAAAGGGTTAATTTTACAATGCTTATGAGTAGACATTTTGTGTTGCTTCATTGTCTGTATATATACAGAAATTGTCTGCTGTGCCTGCTTTAGAGCAGTAGTTGCCATTTTTCAACACTTCATGAACCACTTAATGTATAACTTTATAATTAGCGTTTCACTAATAGGATTGACCTCTATGTGATGGAGCACTATAGCTATATTTACGTCTTTATTTAATCTTCTATGCCCTGAAAATAAGCGGTAAAATCCTAGGAGAGCCCACACCCTTGGCGACAAACCAAAAAAGGCGCCAAGCCAGAACAAGATGGTGCCAAGCGAAAGCGACAATGGTGGCAAGGAAATATAGCGGGATAAGGTGGATGCATAATGAAAATATATGTAAGCAATACAGAAATTAAACATTTGAGATAAAAAAATATAAAAACAGCACTTACTTTCTTACTGGTGATCTTTTCCGAGTGGAGGGGACAGCGTAACAACAGATTTTAAAAAAGTCTTAAAGGTCTCATCGCTAAGCGAATGATCGTGTGAACGCCGCCATATTTATTCTGCGAGGTAATGGTCGAACATACATTCGGCGTGGCTGGCACGATTTCGAAGAAAGCGCTTAATTGCCGACCATGTTACATCATGCTGATCATTACATTTAGGACATTCATAATTGAAGCAATCAATCCTTCCTTCATACACCATTCAATCAATTCATTCTTACTTTTCGCATTCAACAAAGTAAAAAATTCTAAAGTAGATTCCCTCACACACGCAATCAGCCCGGAGACCAACAACAAAATGAAATTCAAAATGCGCGTCCACAAAATACGAAAATGCTAGAAATAGTTAGGGTTGTCGTATGTAGTGTTTAAAAGTAGGGTTGCCAAGGGTGTGGGCTCTTCTAGGAGTGAACCAAATAAGCTTCATGAAAAGCAACGATCAACAAACTGAAGTGTTTTGCCTACAATTTTCCAAAAAATGGTTGAGGTTACCAAAACCGCTAACCTCAGGAATTATGTTTTTTTTGCTTAGTTATTTTAGTAAAGAATAATTCGTGTTCCGTAATATGTTGCTTTGTTCATCTTTTTTTAAACTGAATCTTCATAAAAGTATAAATAATTTCCCAATTTTTCTGCATACCATCCAAAATTTTTCACGCATCACCAATTGGTGACTGCTGCTCTGTAACACACATCAGTAATTATGTATTAGCATCACTGTAACAAAATTGGTGTCATGTATATCGTACCTTAATATCTAAATAAAGATTCTAACATTTTTTTTATGAAAAAGAAATGGAGGGAAAATGTTGCGATTTGCATTGCGGTTAATTTGGCTGTGGTGATGCTAATATTTAAGTACACAGATAACAAATAATTTTCCATGTGAAAAGCTGTCTGTGTCTAGATATAAGCCACTCTGTTTTTAAGATAGGCCCTTAAATTTGTTGATAATAATTGCTAATACTAATCGAATTGTGAATTGCAAAAATACTCCCATCATTATCAACACTTTGTCGTAGTTTTCTGCTGCAAAATCCGTGTTTATATTGGAATTTTCCTGGCATATTCGATTAAAAATACTGTTTCGTCAATATTTGTGTGGACTGTAAAACTGGTTAAAGAATAAAAAATCAGTCTTTTCGCAACGCTAAGCCTACTTTATTCGTGCACCCGCTTTTGTTGGGGTACAGCTAGACAATGTCTACTTTTACAGATGGCGCTACAGTGTGCTGATGACGTAACATTCCGCCCGGCATTGAAATATACAATATTTCAAAAATATATATTTAAAAATGCAATTTGCTATATACAGTTTACAAATGCCTAAATGAATTAAATACAAATAAATTCAACATTCTAAAATAAGAAAAAAAAAAATACAATATTCAAAAATAGAAAATACAATATTCTAAGAATATAATAAGCTTCATATTACAATTTAATTTTTATTATTATTTTCTATTGGTAAGATACATATTTTTGAGATAGAACGTGTGAGAACACCCGTGGCAGTTTTTAGTTTAACGACTCTGACCTTACCGTCAGTTCCATAAATAACCTCCAAGATTCTTGCCATTGCCCAATTGTAGGGAGGCAAATCATTTTCCTTTAAAAGCACTAAACACCCTACGGCAACATTATTTTCTCGAACTGCCACTTGTTTCTCTGCTGTAAATGATTAAGATAATCATTTTTCCAGCGTTTCCAAATAGTTTGTACACACTTTGTTGTATACTGCCACCTAGATAGTCTATTATCTGAAATATCTAAAATTGCGGGCTCAGGTATTGCACTGATAGGTCGACCAATTATAAAGTGTCCAGGAGTTAAAACTTCATATTCATTGATATTATCTGACAATGGTACTAATGGACGTGAATTAAGTATACCTTCAATTTGAATTATTATTGTCTCGAATTCTTGAAAGTTATTTTACTATTAACTAAAGTTCTATAGAGATGGTGTTTGAATGATTTTACCCCTGCCTCCCACAAACCCCGAAATTAGGAGAACGAGGTGGGATAAATTTCCACTGGATAGCTTCTGAAGCAAAATAATTTGCTAATGTCTCGTTTTTGTTACAAATTAATTTTATGAAACGATTTAATTCTGCAGCTGCACCTTTAAAATTAGTTGCGTTATCGGACATTAATGTAGAAATGCGGCCTCTACGGGCACATAGCCTCTTCAAAGCTGCAATAAATGCCTCAGTTGTTAAATCAGTCACTGCCTCTAAATGAATAGCCTTTGTAGCCAAGCATACAAAAATCGCAACATAAACTTTTGAAAATATCCCCTTTCTCTGATTTTTAAATTTTATTTGAAAAGGTCTGCAAAAATCCACCCCAGAGTTTAAAAATGGCGCACTTGGAGTTATTCTCTCTGATGGTAGATTTCCCATTAATTGATCTACCCCAGTAGGCTTCTGTCTAAAGCATGCAATGCAATCATGAACTGTTTTTCGTGCAATACCCTTGCCATTAATGGGCCAAAACTGCATTCTAATTTGATGTACTAAACCCTGAGCACCAATATGAAAAAACTTCTTATGCATATACTCAAAAAGTAATTTAGTAAATTTATGTTTACTAGGTATAATTATTTGATGTTTTGCTTCAAATGGTAAATCAGCATTACAAAGCCTTCCACCAACTCTGATTAAAGAATTCTCATCTAAGAAAGGATCTAAAGCCTTTAACTTACTTGTTTTTGAAACACCTTTACCTTTTTTCAAGGCATCGATTTCTGCTTTAAACTCACTTAATTGTGCTATTTTAGCTAAAAATTCCGTACTCCTCTTTACTTCATCTGCAGTTAGATATTTCTCCTTATTACAAGACTCCTTAGCTTTGATGTTATTAATGAACCTAAAAAATAAAGCTAAAAATTCTAATTAATTTTATGAAATTATTTGTAACATTAAAGAGTTCATCATAAAAATTTGAAGAACACTCAGTCATTGAAAGAGTCACAGCACATTTTAGTTCATCTCTGTAGGAAGGATCAGGAAAAAGTTGATTGTCCTCGTATTCATCAGTTTGTAAATCTGGACCCGAGAACCACATTTCGTTCTTTAAAAGTTCATCCACATTGCAGCCTCTAGAAATTAAGTCAGCAGGATTGTTCTTGGAGCTAACATGTTTCCAATGATAGTCCTTTGAAAGTGCTTGGATCTCCGCCACCCTGTTGCTGACAAATGTTTTGAGTTTATGAGGTTGTCTTTATCCATGCTAAAGCAATCGTTGAGTCTGTCCACATCCAAATTTTATGAATAGATAATTGTAGAATTGGCACAACCTTTTTGACTAATCTCGATAGTAGTAAAGCTGCAGACAGTTCTAACCTCGGTATGGTGAGTGTTTTCAAAGGAGCCACTCTGGACTTGCTGCATAATAATCTAGTTTGAGATTGTCCAGATTCGTTGAAACATTTTTATGTAGACAACAGCAGCATAGGCACGTTCTGATGCATCGGAAAAGCCATGTATTTCAATCCGTATTGTTGCAGGAAGTAGAATGCACCTTGGGATTTTGAAGTTATTTACTTTCGCTAATTTTTGGTAGAAGTTCATCCACTCTTCCATTGCATCTGGTGGTAGCTGTTCACTCCAATCTAATTTTATTTTCCAAAGTTCTTGGATGAATATCTTAACCTTCGTAACAATGGGTCCTAGAGCCTTGCAATTTTTGAAAGCACGTCTCTTTTTGAGAAGTTGACTTTGTCACTAATCTTTACTTTGTATGTGAGACAATCCACCTTTGGATCCCATAGCATACCTAATGTTTTCACTGGAGCATCCTGAAATTCCTTATCAAACACATAGGAAGATGCAGATAAATCTTTCAACAGTTCTGGGCTATTTGACACCCATTTGTGTAGCTCAAAACCCCCTCTCTGTAATAGTTGAGATAATCTGGTTTGGAGTTTTTTTGCACCCTCTAATGTAGACTCTCCAGAAAGAATATCATCCATATAACTATCATTACAAATCACATCTGCTGCGTCAGGGAATTCCGCTTTTTCTTCATCTGCTAAGGCCCTTAAGGTCCTGGTAGCTAAAAATGGTGCAGAAACTGTCCCATAAGTTACGGTAGCTAGCTTGTAAGTCTTGACTGGAGCATCTGCACTAGTCTTCCACATAATTCGTTGTAAATCCTTTTGATTAGGATCAACAAGTATCTGCCTGTACATTTTTTAATATCTGCACTAAACGCGTACTCGTGTTTTCTAAATCTACTGACTATGGAAAAGAGATCTTGTTGAATAATTCCTCCGTTTAATAAAATGGAGTTTAGAGAAAAACCACTTGTTGTTTTTGCACTTGCATCGAAGACAACTCTCAATGGAGTGGATGTCTTCTCTGGTTTGTATACGGAATGATGAGGAATGTAATAGTTAATCTTATCTAATGTTTCATTTTTAATCTCCTCCATATGGCCTAAAAGTTCATATTCATTCATAAATTCTTTATACAAAGTTCCCATTGTATTGTTTTTGTTTAATTTTTCCCAAATACCATTTAGTCGTTTGATCGCATTCTTTGGAATATCCTAATAATGTTTCTGCATTTTCCTTTATGGGTAACCAAACTATAAATCTTCCCGTTTATCTCTTTTATAGGTACTAACAAAATGTTCCTCACAATAAATTTCCTCTTCACTTTTTGTTATTTCCTTCGAATCATCTGGAAGTGATTCCAGTTCAAAAGAATTTCTTTACTGTTATATCTAAGCTTGGTTCACTTATTAAACAACAATTGGCTTGTTGTTGTGACTGAGAAGGGTACCTGTGACTAAGTAGCCAAATTTTGTATTTTGTAAAACTACATTTCCCTCCTGCAAATAATATTGTTCTGGATTTAAAATTTCAAATAGTTCACTTCCTATCAATATATCTATTTGACCTGGCATATGGAAATTAGAATCAGTCAGCTCAATTGAAGCTGGAATATTTAAATCCGATATATTTAATTTCGATACAGGAATCGCATCGATAATTTTAGGTAAAAGTGAAAATTGTACATTGCATGCAAAAGTATAATCCCGATTTGAAACTTCAATATTTGCTGAATATTTCGATGATTGCGTAATTCCGTTAATGCCTGTTATAGATTGGTTTGCAGACTTAAATTTAAATCCCAACTTTCTTGCTATGTCTTCTCTCATAACGCATGTCATAGACGCATTATCTAATAATCCTCTTAACTTAATTCTATATCCATCAGCACTTTTAACGAAAATCATGAATGTATTGAATAAAACACATTTATTTCCATAAGTCAAAACCGCAACTTCTCGCTGACCTTCAAAGCGAGTAGTATTCGAATTGCTCTCTATCCCCCTTTCCCCTACAGTGTGATTTTTAACTGCAGAGCAAAGTTCATCAGAATCGTGAAGCAATAAATTATGTAATCCTTTGCAACCACTAACTGTGCATTTGTATTTAGACATGCAGGCACCATAATGAAGTCTGAGGCAATTTATACAAAGTTTGTTATTGCTAACAAATTTCTTTCTGCACTCCACAGACATATTTTGAAATGCAATACATTTATAAAGAGGATGAGAATTTCGACAGAGAATACAAGGTTTAACAGTTGTTTTTTTACTATTAACTACCAGCGATTTGGCTTTAGTTGACATTGCAGTATTTTTATGGATCATTTTAGTACTAGGAATGCGAGTTATGTTTTCTAACACAGCACTTCTCTTTTCTAAAAATTTCATAATAGAATCAAATGTTGGAACTTCTGCTTTCAACGAAAGTTCGAATTGTTTTCTAGATTCTTTGTCTATTTTTGAAGAATTATATTTATTAGAATTATATCTGATAGATCATTCTGCTCATATTTCAAAACTTTAAGTGCTCTAATGTTTCTATTGATACAATCCATTAAAGCGCGCAGTTCTTTGGCTGATTCGCTATAAATTTTTTCATAATTAATTATCTCAAGGACATGTGAATCTATCAACTGCCGTTTGTTTTCGTAACGATCTTCTAATGCTTTAAAGAGAGAATCGACTCTAAGAGCTTTGCTTCTCCTTTTAGAGATGCTCGAAGATAGTATAGTTTTTGCGAATCATTCAATTGCTCATTATTACTTATTAAATTAATAAATTGATTTTTAAAATTAGAAAATTCTGCTATTACACCAGAAAATTCTGGCAATGGAATTTGAGGTAAGCGGGGATACTATTTTTACCATTGTCATTTAAATTAATGTTTACATTTTCAGAATTTTTCAAAGAATACATTAAAAGTTTGAGACCTACCTCGTTGTCTCGATCCGTTGATTTATATCTTCAATGTCCAGCTGAATGATTTCCAAGCTTTCGGAAGTTTCTATTTCACAATAATCCTCAGCTATTTTATCTAGATTTATCTGTAATTGCTCAATTTTTTTGAGTTTAATTTCGATTTTAGTGACACTAGTATCCTTAGACACTGTCTTCTCCAGGTAAAAGCCTCTAACCTAGTTAAAGTTCCTTTGATTGAATCTTTTAAACGATTCAATTTCTCTACAGTAGTTACGTTGGAGTTATTTTTATTTTTCGATTTTTTATCCATTTTCTGTGGCTTTGTAGGACCAATGTTTCGTCAATATTTGTGTGGACTGTAAAACTGGTTAAAGAATAAAAAATCAGTCTTTTCGCAACGCTAAGCCTACTTTATTCGTGCACCCGCTTTTGTTGGGGTACAGCTAGACAATGTCTACTTTTACAAATTTTTTACAGATGGCGCTACAGTGCGCTGATGACGCAACAAATACCTTCAGCCTCTCATTGCGTTTAATTTCAGCTGTGTCAATTGATGCACCTTTAAAGTTAAATATTTCATTAGCATTTTTATTTTTGTTTCTGATTTTTTTCTTTTTTTTTTCATGTTTTGAAATTTTATATGTTTTTTGTTTAAATTTTTTTTTTTTTAAGTGTAGTTTTAAGTTTTTAAGAAATTTTATATGCTTTGTTTGAATTTTTTTTTTTCTTTTTAAGTGCAGTCAATTGGCTTCACTAGATAAAAATAATGCCTTGCGGAAATCAAACTTAGGTTGTCATACTTGCAAGGCAAAATTACTAGAATGAGTGTAATTGCACATCAAACTGAGAAAGAATGGATATCAGCAAATGAGAAAAGCAGACAAAGAATGTCACAAACACAGGCTGAGGGCGCAGCAAAGCAACATGCAGCCAGACTTGAGGAAGCTCATTTGCGAGCACATCATTCGTGTTTTACAACATCAGAAAGATGTTAACCAAAAACACATCTGCGTCAAACATGACTTTGTGGTGAGCAATCGCACAATAACAGTCAACTTGCATTCCGGTACAACCCAGTGGAAGATTCTAGGTTCAGGCAGCATGTTCTCATTTACACAATGATGGAAGTGTATCCTTATTGCAATGTTCTGGAATTTAAGGGAGAAACCAAAGGAATGCTTTGTACCACTGAAAAAAATTAAACTGCCTCAACTCAGAGAACAGAGCCATTACAAATTTTGCTTGCTAGGTATACTGCGGAATCTAAACATTTCCTATTTGACATCAGGAAAGACAATTCATGTTTCCAAGTGACATTGTTTGAATAAATGTGCATTTGTGAACACACCTCTGATTTATTAAAATATCCATAAGCATTGTAAAACTAACCCAATTCCCTCAATGAATCCAGAGTAGAGCCATTTAAAATTTATCTTCAAACTTGAGGTTGCCACTTTAAAGACAAAGTAAATAAATTTAGAGGTTCATAACATGACATAAGGACAAAAATAAGCTGTAATAACTTCAAGCATTTGGTTAGCAAATTATAAATATCAGTTTAGGAAAGTTTTTCGTATATATATTTATACATTTTTTTTATAAAAGATCATACGTGCAATGCAAATTATTTAACATACTGAAAATATGTCCTTTCTGTTAAACAAGACTCAGCAACGCGTGGCAGGGTACAGCTAGTTATTGTATAAATTTCAATAGTAAAAACTATTTATTACAATAAATGTAAATTTCTGTTGCTGTTTATTCAGGTCATATTTGAATGAACAGTTTTAATTTTGAAATCCAAGCAGTATTAAACAAAAATATATTAAGAGATTGTAAATATTCATTTTGAATATTACAAAGAATTCAATTTTTAATTCAATTCAAAAAATCTCGTGAATAGTTAATTCATTCTCATCTAGGGTCGAAGATGTGTATTAAAGGATTGCTGTATGATAGCTGATAATAGTGTTCTGTCACAAGAAACGGTTGTTCCTGCTTTTTCCATGTACTCAGGATCACCTGGTGAGATATGGTTTTTCTCTAATTTCAATATTTAAGGTATTTTTATTTTAAAGTAAAAATGTGATTTTAAGAAATAGCTAAATAGAATATTTACCATAATTTAATTACTATCATTGTATGAAATATGGATATTTCTCTTTATTATAGGTATGTATACAAAAGAGTTACCAGAATGTACTCAAGATCTTATGATGGACTTTACAAAAGGATATTATCAACATTTTAAAGCATTGACACAAAACTGAATTTATTTTAAGAACTTATAATTTACAAATCATATATAAACTTGGTCTTCATTCACTTTTTATCTGTGAAGGAGAAGAAAAAAAATTAAGCATTGTGAAAAATATTATTTGTAATATTTATGTTTCTTTTTTGTAGAAAAATATTTATTTATTGGAGATTTTACTTTTAGTTTAATTATCTAAATGAACATTGACTTTTTTTACTTGCTTTAAGCATTCTAATAAAACAATTATCTTACATATTAATTTTTATTCCTTTAATACATTCAAACTGAAATACTTATAAAAGTATCACTTTAATAATATACATACTTACTCAATTTCAACCATTTTGGAACTTTGCCTTGGTTCTGAGTTGGAGGCTGATATACAGTTGTAGGAACAGTAATATTATCAACTTTAATATCAGTAACCAAGTTATTTGCATTTTCTTGTGATATGCTTGGAGAGATATTTGAACTATTTTCTTTCCTACAGAAATTGTACATGCATATTTATAATTCAGACATAGCATAGTTTTCAGTAAAAGTGTGAATATATGAACAATAAAAAGGAACCAAGAGCTTACAATTAACATTACTGCAGTCATGCTATGATATCACAACAGCAAAAGAGAACAAAAAAATGCTTGCTCACATGTTTTACTTGAAAAAAAAATAATCAGTGAGATTTTGATGGTAAAAAGCACAAACTTGTCTGTGTTGATGTACCCGGAACACACTATAAACACAAGGGCTTTTGAAGACAATCATGCCTGTGGCGGCCTTATATTCGTGTAACTTCCACACCACATGAAATGTGCCCAAGAACTCAAGACAGTTCAGTTTATATGCATCTCCAAATAGTTAACAATATCAAGGGGGGTAATTTTTAGTTCAAAGGATATGTCAAAGTAACTGATAATTCTGGTATTTTTAAACCTCATTCAAGATCTATTTAAACATTTACTTGAATGAGTATCAAGTATAACACTTAAGACATATATCATCAATAAGTTGACATGTGATGGAAATGTATCAAATTAAACTAGAACCAACTCAATATAGTTTTTTTAGGAAAAATGTTGTAGAACATAATACATTTTGGTGTATGATAAAACTCAAGACTAACATTTCAAAATGCAGACGAATCCAAATATGTACTGTGATGCCCTACATCTTGGTAGGTACAGCAAAAAATATTGCACAAGTTTCTCTTACTTTAAAGAATAATTATAACTCAGAATGCCAGGTGAAAATTTTTGTTCAAAAAGGACATGGAAAGATTTAGGAACCATAGGTATAATTTCAAATTTGAAATTTTCTAGAGTATACTAAAGATTTAGACTATAAAGAGTTTTTCCAACATTAAATTTGACTCAATAAAAGTTAAAACACAAAAGAATTACATTTTGTTAAATTCATATCTTAAAATATCCTTATACCTTTTCTATAATTGCACAATTGTAAACAATGAAGCATCTCTTATTCAAAGTGTAAGACAATTCAATTTGATACAAATTACTATAAAATTAAGAATGAACTTCCTTACAGCTGAAATGTAAGGAATGCCAAAATTTTTAATTCTATAAAACTCTGTATAACCATGAAACAGTACTTAATATCAGTAATAAAAATGTTTTGTGGTTAATTAAAAAAAATATGGATAAGACATATTTAGAAATAAAATACTTGCAGCAAGCATTGTTATTATGACAAATATAAAAAGAAAAAAGTTCAGGAAATTTACTGAATTGAAAATATGTGCATTTATTGTATCAAGAATGATAGGCAATGATATCCTTAATGTAGTTAAACTCAAAACTTAGAATACACTAAAGTAATAGCACAAATTCATTTATCATGATATCTTTTTCAAATTAAGAAACATTTTCTCAAGAAACAGGTAATGGGAAAAATCCATTAGCATAAAAAACATTGGATTGATTCAAACATATCTGAGTAGTATACGAGTAATAATATCCTATCCCATAGGATAATACACTGTCTGTGGGTAAATGAGTTGGAATGTAATAATGCCAAAGCATTTTTCTTTTTTAAAAAAATTGTTCAGTTCTTATTTTTCAACTTTAAATCAAAATAAGACAACTTTTAACGCAATTCAATACTAATAAATAAGTTATGTAACTACGGTAGTCGAGAGGTCATAGTCACACACACTCATGAACTGGCGTGAGTTGAGTTTGTGATAAGAATTTTGATACTACTCGACTCTGTTAGGGAGTGATGCTCATTCTAAGTCCTCATGTTGAGTGGAAGTTTGAAAAATAGATCATTATACCTCAATGCAATCCTCATCACTTTTGAGCGTTGTTCACAATTATCTTTGTTTTGACATTAATATACATACAAAACTAATAATATTATACATGAATAACCACTGAACTATATAATAAAGCAGAAGTTTGTCAAGGAAAGTGCATAATTACATCAATTAATATAGTTAACTCTACAGTTCAAAATTAATATATTTATTATTCATCATTTTACAATTGATAAAAATCATAGAATGTTTTAAAAATTTTATATTACAACACCACTAACCTAGATTCAGATGCTGCTAAAGCAGCAGCTCTGGGATCTGATAATTGATTTCTTAAGTTTTCCATTAGATAAAATGGAAGTTGAATATCGCTGCCAAAATAGACAACAGCTGCAGGAATTAACATAACCTAAAGCAAAGCAATTTAAAATTTTTACTTATAGCAGTATACAAACAATTATTATATTAAAACCATACAAAAACAGAAATCTAATAATTATACAGGTGCATCATTTTTAAATACTATTTAAAATGTTGTCATGACTTCTGTTTATTATTGGAAATGGAAAAAGGAGAAAATTCATATACTAACCTCTAATAAAGTTTTTGAAGGGCTTAACTTTTCTTTAGGAGGAGTGATATCTATTTTTAAAAAATGAAAAATTACATGAATTGCAAAAAACAAATACATTTGTGATATAAAATTTCTTCTTTCATATAAAAAAAAAACCAAACAAATGTTTATACTTACACAAGTAAAAATTCAAATTTATATCTGTTAAATAGCCTCGTATAAAATCTTGTACAGTTTTAACTATAAATAAAAACAATATTAGCGGGTAATACATACAAAAAAAATTGATATATTTAGTTCTTATTAAATAAACAAGTATTATTCAAATTGATGAAAACACACATAAAGTGAAACATGTGCAACAGGAAATAAACTTTTAATATATATTTTTACTTAAAAAAATAATGTTCATTAATAATGATTTACTTTTAATTCTAAGTTAATTAGAAGATACTAAAATTTCATTTCAACTATGTACATGACATACTCTGTTAACCAATATTTTTAAATTCATAATGTAAATTAAAACATTTTAGGAAGAAAATGAGGATGGAAACATATTTTCAATCAACATTCAAAATCAAGAGAATGTAACAGTTTCATCTTAATTTCTATTAAAATTAAATCAGGTAATTATCGAGCATTACCTGTTTCAGTGGTATTAAAAACTGCTTGTAAAACTAATCTCTCAGGAAAATAAATGCGGATAACAGTTTGACTATATCTAGAGAGCTTCTCAAGAATTTGTCTATCCCGTTGTTCTTTGGTCAACAGTGGCTGATTTTCCAACTCTGTCCTAGAATAACCAAAAGCATCTAAAATTTTGTAATAATGAATAATTCTTTTTTTAAAAAATAATGATAAGAGGGAAATTACCTCTCTTTTCTGTATGTCTCCATCAAATATTTTGCATCATTGACAGTCAATTCAAAAAATTCATCCGGAAGATCAGCTATAAATGAAAGAAAATGCAATTGATTCTTATAAATAATTAAACTCCTAACAAAATTTTTTCATTAACAAAAAAAAAGAAGCTGATAAAAGAAAAAGCTAATAGAGATAAAGTTAATGCATGCATGCGGAACAAAGTATTTAAGTTAAAGAAACTGTTTAATACGAATGACTCTACAATACATCCAAAATTTTCATTAAGTGTATCTGTTTATTACAAGTACACAATTTATTTTAATTATTAAAAAAAATTACACCTTTTATGCTTGATTTAAATTATTTAATTCAGTGATACTTGGAAAATTTCATTAAAGTAGCAGATAGACACCAATGTTTATTATTCTAAACTTCCATCATCAAGTAGAGAGATTCATTAGTTAGCACTATAACAATTTTAACCAAAATATGTAAAAGTAAAGTTGTTATTAATGATAACAGATAATCAGATGTACAATTATATGTGGTTTCGACTGATAGATATATATGTATAATTAATTTCATCAAAACTTTTTAATTTTTAATAATCCTGTAGTTTACCCAACTAATGGGATATACTCATACTTTAAATATGCCGAGGTGTTAATTTTTAAGTTAAGACATTATCGTACAATATCTTCTCACCAATCACAAGCTCCATCCATGGAAATCATGTAGATTTTGGAGCTTCTGGTTGCCACTTCATATAAAAGCTCCTGTTTCTCTGGAAAATTCGCCTACTTTCTGTCTCTTGCCATGTAAATATTCACAGTTAATTTTTGCTTTTGTGTTCTTTGTTGTGTAGTTCATATTTGTGTGTATGTTTAAATGTGAAATAAAGGTGGAGTACCCAAATACCAAATGATGCCTCATCCCTTCAACAGCTTTGAAATCAATCACCTCATAATGTAATAAAATAATAAAGAAAACCAACGATTACATATATATATTAGGTTGGGGGAAAAGAAATCCATTATTTTTGCATGAAATTCAAAACTTTATTTAACATGTTTCGGATTGCCTGATTTGGGTAAAATATGCACATTTTTGCGGTATAATTTGTTGCCATTTTAAAGGTAGCTTCATAATGCCTCTCTCATAAAAGTCTTGATCCTTATTGGCGAAAAACTCTAGAACTAGATTTTCCCAATCTTCTCTTGATCCCAATTTCTTATCACTCAGGAAGTTATTTAATGCAAGAAACAGGTGGTAATCTCTTGGTGCCAGGTCCGGACTATATGGTGGATGCATTAAAACTTCTCAACCAAGCTCCCAGAGTTTCTGGCGAGTCACTACAGATGCTTGTGGCCTGGTGGAACACAACACCCCTCCTGTTGGCCAATTCTGGCTGTTTCTGGTCAATCACTAGTTTCAAATGGTCCAGTTGTTGACAGTAGAGATCTGAATTTAGTGTTTGGCCATACGAAAGCAACTTATAATATATGATTCCTTTCCATTCCCACCAAATACAGAGTAGAACCTTCCTGGCCGTTAGTCCTGGTTTGGCCACCATTTGAGCTGCTTCACCACACTTAGACCACGATCCTTTTGGCACAATATTGTAGTATATGACCCATTTCTCATCCCCAGTCACCACCCATTTAAGAAATGGGTCGATTTCATTCAGTTTGGCCAAGGCTTCGCAAATGGAAATTCGATCCATTATGTTTTTGGTGTGGCACCCAAACATCGAGCCTCTTTATGAATCCAACTTTACACAAATGGTTTAAAACTGTTTCCATGGTCAATATTTAGCTCCTGGGTGCTACGACTACTAACTTGCTGGTCAACTTCAATTATTTCTGTAATTTTATTGACATTTTCGACGACAGGCCTGCCTGTGCAAGGTACATCTTTAACATCAAAAATTCCTGAACAGAATCAACGAAACCAAAATTACATGCAATGAGCTGTTACAGTATTGGCACCATAAACACGATTCAAAATTTCAGCTGTCTGGTTTGCATTTTTGCCTTTATCAAAGAAAAACTGTAAAATGTACCGAATGTTCTCTTTGTTGACTTCCATTTTTAACACCCTGTAATTCACAACTGAATGGACCAAACAAAAAACAACAAAAGAATTTTTTAATGTGAAATGTCACTTTCACAACGAGCATAAATTTGAAATCGTTTGATCAATACTTCACGAGATATCGACACTACAGCCATCTACCTAAAAAATAATGGATTTCTTTTCCCCCAACCTAATATATATATTGATAAATGAACTAAACTATACTCAGTGTCACAACAGCCTATGAGAACCAAAGCCTACTGTGCCCATCTCAGTATTCGTGACCTTGGGAACTGAGATGCACCAGCAGATGTTCTGGTCAGGTGGTTAATCTGACGCATAAGCCTCCAGTGTTTAATCCCCAAGCAAGTGCTTGGTACTCATTTATCGACCCATTGAAGGGATGAGTCGAACTTGCTCGGCCCACTGATAGAACCATGCACCTGTGGTGTGGAAGCGTGATACACTATCATTCAGCCACTGGGTTTTATATTGATAAATAATAAAGAGTATAACTAACTCATTTCTAAAGGAAATATTGCAATATATTTTAACAAACTTTTTCAATAAAAAATTATATTCTGTACAGAAGTATATACATTTACAAAACATTTCACACAAAAGACAAATTAAGATGAAATATAGACTTGAAATACAATGATCTTCTACATAGTTTATTTTTAATAAAAATGAATTCAATCTTTATGTAATAAAATGGTTTAATGCATATTAAATTAAAGTAAAATTGAAATACCTATGGTTTTAACAATGAAACAAATATTAATATTAGATTTCAAAATTTAATTAACATACATTTATCTTTTACATCCAAAAATATGAAAAATTCATTCTGACCAATAAAAGTCAATTATTCAGATTTTCAAATACCTACAAATAAATACTGGCCAAATTGTTGAACAAAAGTTAAATTACCTTTTTTGACTCTTGAAATGTCATCTAAACTGTATAAAACAGCATGTCTATCTCCGATCTATTAAGAAATTACACAATTGTATTAATAACCAGTAGTAATTAGTTTTTTGATGTATAGGTATATACTATAGGGGGAAAATTTTAAATTCAGCTAAAATTAAATATTTATACAATACACAAGTTCAGTCAAACTGATATCCTTAGAATGCTAAAAATGAAGTAAGGGCTATTTTTTAAGTAAGGTCCATTTGTTTTTTAAAAAAATAACAATATTTTGTTTTAAAAAACCTTTATTTTAGGATTGCACATACTTCTGCCTATTTTTCTAAAATAGTTGTTGAGTTTATTAATACACTTGTCATACCTTAGAACTAAGCTTTGAAAACCTTCTTCAAAGAAGTCTGCTGCCTGATCAGACAGCCAAAAGTTCACAGCCGCTTTCACTTGTTCGTTGTCACTGAAATGCTTCCCGCCAAGACTGTGTTTGAAGCACCAGAAAAGGTGTGAATCACTCAAAGCAAGGTCAGGGCTGTATGGTGCATGGTTCAAAACCTTCCAGCCAAAAGATTCGATTAACTCCCGAGTGGTTTGAGAAGTGTGAGGCCTTGTGTTATCGTAGAGGAGCAAAACACCTTTTGACAGCATGCTGCACCATTTGTTTTGCAATGCCCTTCGGAGCTTCCGTAGAGTTGTGCAGTAGGCACCTGAGTTGATCGTTGTTCCTTGTGGCATAAAATTCACCAGCAAATCACCACGCCTGTCCCAGAACACTGTTGCCATAATCTTGCGCTTTGACAACATTTGTTTGGCTTTGACTTTAGCAGAAGAGGATGTGTGTGGCCATTTCATTAACTGTTGCTTTGATTCCGGGGTGATATGTGATACCCATGTTTCATCTCCAGTAACGATTCGACTCTTCATGTCACTCCTCGTAACGAATCAAAAAGTCCAATGAAATAGCAAACCTCTTCTCTTTGTGTTCCACTGTGAGTAGTCTGGGTACCCACCGAGAACACAATTTCTTAAAGTTGAGTTCTTGAGTCACAATTTTGTACACCACTGACCAAGAAACTTTGGGAAATTCCATTGAAAGAGTGGTTATCATGAATCTCCTGTTCTTGCAAATTTTTGTTTCAACTGCTTGCATGAAATCATCAGTGATTACAGTGGGACGGCCTGAGTGTTCTTCGTCATGGACGTTTATTCGCCCATCTTTAAACTTCCTCAACCACTTTCGAACTTTGCTGTCACTCATTGCTTCTGTACCATAAACTTCTGTTATCTGGTGATGAATGTCTGTAGCCGACATGTTTTTCGCAATCAAAAAATGGATAACATACCGTTTCTCACACTTTGCGGGCTATTCAATTCCCTTAAACCTTTTAAAGACGCACTGTGAAGCTTACACGACTGTTACAGAGCAGGAGATGGCGCGAGTGTGTTTGCAAAGGAAGCTGGTCAGTGACGCAGAGACTCCTTGCAGCGTACACACGAACTAGGGAACTGTAGGCGCCAACGGACCTTACTTAAAAAATAACCCTCGTAAGATTTAAATATTTGTGAGATAAGGCATATGCCCTGAAAGAATGCAAGTCCTTGCATCTAATAACAAAATTATGCAAAACAATCTTAACTTTTCACTGATTAAGCAGATTGATTGATTGATTGAATATTAACGTCGCACTGTTCACTGATTAAGCAGAAGGGGTGTTTCTACACAAATTTACTTTAATTGGCGACTGATTAGAAAGGTTGTTTAAAGAGAAGATTTTCAAAAGAATACATCACTGTATTAGTTCTTGAAGTACTGTTCTTAACATTTTGGCTCTTAAAAAACAACCAAGTGTGCGGATGTGATGTTACACATTACTACAGTAAAATCTTAGTCTTATATTCAGCCTAAACTAATCTCTTCATGTTTAGTATCTATACCTAACCTGTAAAACCAATTCTTTCAAATAAATGTGCCTTAGTATTTTATGCATTTTTTTTTCAAAAGGAAAAAAGTTGATATTTTAATAATGTGAAAAAGATAACTTAATATTATTCTCATCATATTTATAAATCTTTAAAAGATCCCACAACTGTGAAATATGTCAATCATTAGTCTTTATTATTTTTTTATAATTGTGTAATCTAACATATATTATAAATGTGAAAGTTTGTGAAAATCTTTGTGGGTCTTTCACGCAAAAACAACTTAATGGATTTTAATGAAACTTTACAGTAATATAGCTTATACATCAGAATAACACATAGGCTATAATTTATAAAAATTTGTAAAAAGTGTCCAAAATATAACGATATTTTAAAATTCTGCCATCTGCAAGCAAAAAAGCTGCAAAAAACCCACGTCAGCATATATCTATCTTTTGTTTGTGAAAAACTCTTTTTGTTTTGGCTACGCAAGGGAATCGCTTCTAATTAATTCCTGTGATCAGAATGCCTATTTTTTTTATTTCAGAATAAAACTAAGTTTTGAAGGGAGAGGTTGTTATAAATCTCTCTTTATTTTAATGTTTTTTTTATGATTTTATTATGCACATTTGGTAGTAAGAAGTTGATCTATTTTCAAAATAACTACTTTTATCGCTTCTGGTATACTTAAAGTAAATAAACTTTCTCTTTGACACTACATCATTTGGACAAACTTTCATAATTTTTTTGTGGTTAGTAGTTAATTATAACGCTGTAATTTTAATTGAATAGGCAGATATTGCATTTTTAAGTATAAAACTAATTATAACTACTGCACTGTATTTTTTGTAGTGAGTGAGTGAATATTAACGTTGCACTGTTCAGCTACACGAGGGCTTTTGGAGATGGACCATGTAATTTTGAACAATGGTCAAGTGACGGGAACGACACTTGAGCTGGCACCCCCTTTTCTTAACTACCACACCAACTTAGCAGGAATATTCTACCAATACTTAGCTTTAATATTCTTTGAAATCCACTCTTCCAAGATATATGGCAGCACGGGTTCTATGATGAGTATTTTAGTGGGGAAGGCGAAAAGTTTTGTAGCAGATATTGCGTTTTCAGCGGATAGCAAAGATTATTATTTTTGTCGCAAAAAAACAGTTAATGTCAAAATTTAAGTATCTTATGGTTTTGTCTATTAATGAAGACCTTGGAAAATGATTTGACTACTTATTTTAAGTGAACGGTGTACATAATTAATTTTACAGTGGAATATCTTTAATTAATTTATTAGCTCTAACGGATTAAATTTTCCAAAGTGGAGTATTTTGTTTATGTATATCCCTTAATTTGTACATGTAGTGATCCAAAAAAAATTGTATGAAAAAAACTGCAGTAAATCATAATGCGGTTGGATAAAGTATTAACGTGCATCGCTCCCCTACACGGCGGGTCTTACAAAGCTCTAATAAAGCTCGAGCTATGAAAGTAGCAAGGCATTTGCCAACTTGACTCTATCGTTAACATTTCGCTGTTTTTCATTGAATCGCCATAATAATTTAAGAAACGTTGTTGCTTGCAAATATTACAATTTTAAAATAAAATAAATACAACAGAAAGTAATATTAATGTATTACACTTTCAGATATAAATTATTTACACTACTTTAAGCATTCATTACGCAAAACTTTTAAGAATGTGTTACTTTTGCTGAGCAGAGATCAGCTTAGGGAGGTATTTTGAAAAATCGACCCTCAAGAGTGTTACGAGGAATTATAAATTTAAAAAATTCTTTTTATCGGCTATTAGATCTACATAGTTAAAATTTAACAAAGGTGTGTTTTTTTCTTTCTTTTTTTGTTTAGCTGAGATATGCAAAAAGCTTTTTTTGTTTAATTTTCAATTCACATAAAATTAACTCATTAAAAACTTCTTTTTCCTTCAATCTGTGTTGTTTAATTTTTCAGTTCACCCGTGCAAAGAACGGGTATACCAGCTAGTATACAATAATTACACATAGATGGGATTTGAAGTAAAATTTAAATGATTATGATAACATTTACAAATTCTGCACCAATAAAATAATTTTTGAAATGTGTAATGGGACAAAAATTTACAATAGTTTTAATGGTATAGTGATAAAACAAATAAAGTTTTAAAACTTATTATACAGTAGATAATAATTTCACACACACAAAAAAATTATTTATCTTTAGTGCATGTGTTACATAGGTTAAAACCAAATAAAACTTTCTTTTTTTTTGCAATTTTTACACTTCTTTAAGAATAATAGTTTTACTTTTTTTGATGGACAACAATATTGAAAAAATTAATGGGAAAATTGATATTTATTTCAATTGCCTTAAGTATATAACAACCAATAATTACCTGTACAGTAACTCAAAATATTAAACTGAATTGGGGAATATTCTATGCAATTAGAAACATATTAAAAAAAAACTTACTACATTAAATTTATAAATTAAAACATATTAAAATTGAAATACAATATCTATAAATATCAAAATCTAATTAAACATTAAAGAACTTTTATAAGAATATTGTGAATACTTATGAGAAATTAATATATGCATACACATTTTTTTTTCAGTTTCCAGATTTAAAATTTGGTTACAATGACTTGTAATATATATATCCCCCAAGATAAGTAGATAAAACGCAAGGAAAAATATAATATAAACTTCATTTAATAATAAAAAACCTCCCTTCACTCACAATTATCACACATGCAATACAATGACTGATAATAATCAGCACAATGCAAAACTATTTAAACCAGGATAACCATGAAAAGGTCCTTTCATACCAAAAAATTTAACAATGTTAGATATAGAATACTGCCTTCATACATGAATGTATAATTCCATGTACGACAATGCAATTTTGATATAATTTTCTCTATCACTGTCTACAATCAGTAATTAATAAAAATAGATATAGTTTTATACATTTTAATTTTGTAAAAATAACTTAATTGTTTAACTAACTAAAATGTCACACAAAAGCAATGTACTTTGAAAACATAAAAAAATTATATGCATATATTCTTTATGATGCAAATAAGTTAAGCCTAAAATAAAAAAAGCTAAACATTGACAAAAATATATCAACTAACGTATTTGATCTCTCCTATTTCTTCAGCTGTATCATCTTGAAGCTCAGATTCATATTTCACAGTTGATTTAGGATCAAAAGAATTTGATTCAATACTTTTAGGTGCATGAATAGTTTCTTTTTCATTATGAAATGAGTTCCTTTCTTCAATTTTATCTACTGAAGACCAACTCTCTTGTTTCAAATAACTTTCATCCATATCTGCAACATAAGAACTATTCTGTTCTGTTATACCACCTTCAATACGAGCCTGTTTCCTCATTTGTTCTGGCATTGAAGAACTGACATGTTGATTGTTTTCTGATTTCAAAGCATCTATTTCTAAAGGTTCTACACTAGTTACTGGGTTATTTTGAAGTGGATGATTTTCTTTATCTACTTTTGATGTTGGTTCTGAAATCAATGGATTAGTGAAATAAGACAAATCTTTTTCATTTATTTCTAAAGGTGATGGTGCAGTCAAAGGACTGGTAACATGAGCTTGGTTTTCTAATGTTTCAGGCTTTCTGTATAACAGTCTAAATAATAAAAAAGCAAAATTAACTCATGAAAAACAAGGTATTCAACAAGCAATGCAATCTGTCTTGATTGTTTATGTGTGTACAAAACAATCCACCCTTAAATATTTTCATTCCAATATATTTAAATAAAATTTAAGAACAAGATATATTAACAAATGCTATGAATTACAACAGGAATTTATATTAATGGTACAGTGTAGTATAAAACCAATTCCTTTTGGTCAATATTAAGTTTAAAAAATGGAGATTGTAGTAATAAATATTTATTATTTCAAAAATTTGCTAAAAAATTAAAATACAATTCAAATAAAACTACACGTTATAAAAATCCCAATTATAGGTCATGTAATGACCCACAACTATTAAAAAGCAAAAATTTAACAATGCAAGTATAGAAAAAATTGAACAAGTATTGTATAGCATATGATAAATGCTCATAAAATAAAATATAAGTATCGTATTTATTTGATTCTAAGCCACACCCCAATTTCTCAAGAAGTCTTTTTTTATTAAAAATAGTGTAAAATGATTCATCAATATCCAAACATGAAATTAAAATAAATTTAAAATGATATAAGAAGTGAATAATTAGCTGTTTTACCAGTATTATGAACTCTTCAATATGCTCATGAACTTGTAATTGCACCACAAACGCCCTATCCAATTAATTTTTCCTTTGATTCTAAGCCACACCCAATTTTCAGTAGCATTAATGTTGGCAGAACGAGTGCAGCTTAGATTCTAGTAAATACGTTAAGTAAATTTTAAAATATTTTTAAGTGTAATGAAGAAACATTTAACAGTATTCCAGCCTCCCATATTTTTTACTCAAATTTTGATAATTCTTAAAAAGGGAGTTCAAAATAAAAAAAAATTATACATTATGTAGAGTATTACACTAAATACAAACCTGATAATGGCCTTTCCACTGGTTAAGCCTAGACTCCTTAAAGTAGTAGATTTAATAGCATCACCAACAATCTAAAATAACCCAAAAAATGTTGACATTAAAGTTAACAAAAATATAAAAATACATCTGTTTTTAAAAACAAAAATTTTATGTAGATATTATAATAAAGTTAAATAATACTATTTAAAAGTAAATAAATTAAAAATATCTTTAAAGAATTCCTACACACTGCCATTAAAAATAAAGTAAACCCACTACTACTACTCTAAAAGAAAGTAATGTTAACTTAAATAAACAAAATTAACAAATCTTGACTAGAGATTAACTTTTACTGTTTATTTGCCAGATAATACTATTAAGAAAAATAAAATTACATATACAATAAAGAGATGCCAATTTAATATCAAATACATATTGATTTATAGGAATAATGAGTAACAAGTGAAACCCAAGAATGTTTATATGCAATTAAACTAAATAGTTTTAGTTGTTCTTGATAATATACATGTTGGATTTCATAATCTCCCACTTACAATTGTATCAGAAAAATATTAAAATATCTTAAATACTTACAAAATATATATCACCAGTTACAATATTACTAACCAGTATTACAAAAAAAAGAAAAGAAAAAACCAATAACACAATAAATAAAATTATCTCTTGAATAACAATGTAGTAATTTAACATTTTCTACAATTTATACTATTATTATAAGTAATATCAATGTTTGCTACTGGATTATCAGTACTGATAAAAACCATAAGTTACATGCAACATGATCTTTTGTTGCATGAAAAAATAGGCAAGAACTCAAAAACAAATTTATTTGATTCATTCAAATAGCTGATCAGTTATCTAGAAATTAAATATTTTTTTAAGGTGTTTCTATTCAACTTTAGTTGAAAGAATAGTAAATAAAAGAGAGAAGAAAATTTTACTTATGAATAACTGAAACTTAAAAAAAAACATTTACCTTCTGGCGCATATAAATACAAATTGGTTCACCAATCTCTTGTAAGCATATTGATTCAGATCTAATAATGAATAAACAGAAATTGTAAATATAAAGAGCCTAATACATTTCATCATTTTTAAATACTTTGGAATTATAAGGGTATACACATAAACAAGCATACACACACGCATATGTATATTTAGCATTACCTTAAACACTGCTCTAAAACATCATAGATGGTTGTAGGAGGAGTAAAATCTTTTGTAATCCGTTCTCCAGATTCCAATTGTAAGGCAACAGTAACCAAGCATTCAGTTCTTGATTTAGTGGCTGGCTTGAGTTCCAACTGAGCATTATTTGGTAAACTTGAAAAACGAACTGGTAAACTCAAATCTAGCCTTCGATTGTAATGGCTATTAAAAAATCATAAAAAGACCATATGTAAATGAAATATGACTCAAATCAAATGTTTTAAAAAATGTACTAACTGTAATATTTTAAGATTTTATGCCTATTATAAAAACATTAATTACAGGACAATATAATGAATGCATAATTTTAATGATTATTAATGATAATTTATAATTTTGAGATTTAGTTATTTCATATTCTAGGAATCTCCAATTACGAGATTATTCACTTATTGTAATATCAAACTACAACTTGCAGTAAATATGTAAATTTATAGAGGAGCGAGGCAGGGCCGGCTCTATAAGTTTTGCTGCCCCGGACATAAATGGCAAATGCCACCCCTTTCTTCAAAGCAAAAAAAAAAAAAAATCATTGTTTACATAGATACACACCTATAAACCTTAAATGATTCTTGAAAACATAAAAGCGGCATAACAATATATATATATATATGTATACACACAAGCATTTATTTAAACTTATAGTAACTACACTCAAGACTAAAATAAAATATCTTCTGTGGCTTTCCATCTACCAAAAATTTATTATCCTAGTCCCCTTTTGAATAGTTGACATTGGACATTGTTTGGGTGTAAGGAATGGCTGTTGTGTCCTTACTCCGGAATGGGAGGAAAGTGAACTAGTAATAGTGAATAGAGTATATAACTCACTAACAGCATTCACTAGTAACTAGTTAAATGATGTGTAAACATACCAAATTTTATGATTCAACATATACTCCCATGTCGAACCCTTCAAGTTTCAACATAGAAGAAAACTAACATAAATATACAAAGTAAGGAAATAACATGCGTTAAATGAAATACAAAATTCACACCCAATAATATTTCAGAAAACATATGAAATTTTTTTGGAACAAAATTTTTTTTTTTCAAACTTGATTCAAATGCCGCCCTGGGCAAGGGTCCAGTTTGTCCGGCCCTAGAGCCGCCCCTGGGGAGGGAGGAGAGGATTAAATTGTATACATTCTAAATATTTTTCTTTGAATATTAAAATTTGTTAATTGAATGACATATGTTACAATGGTAACTAGTACAGTAAATTAGCAATTCTTTTTCAGCAATTTTTTTCACAGCAGAAATAAAACCTTTGTATTATTATTTTATAACTTTCTTTTATACACACTAATCATAATGATTCCTAATATGAGTAAAAAAATTAATTATAAAATTCTAGTTTGTAATAAATTCTAATCTTCCTCTGAGTAATAAAATATGATTTCTTTCAAAACTATAAAAATGCTTTAAAGTTTTCATATATGTGTGTGTTTTCAAGCTTTTTCCAAAAGAAATAATTCTTGAAATGATACTTATCAGTTATAAGGATCATGGGTTGGCGACAGCAATTTGAGTTGTTGCCAACACAAATATTGGTAATATTATCAATCTATATTTGTTTCTAGGCTGAAATTCATTTGCCTATGATACTATGGCCTTCTGTAAACAGAATCCCAGACCTCGAGAACCAATTCATCACATGAAAACCAATGACATTACACTCCCAAGGACACTTCTTACCTACTTCCATTAACAAGCTGTGACCCTTTGGTCAATAAAATTATTTGGTAAAATTTCCTTCGATTAAAAAAAAGCCCATTGCATCTTTTTCATTCACTGACAACTTCCTGATGTACATCAATGTATCAATAATACACAAAAAGAAAATGTCAGTAAAACTGACAGTAATTGAGAAAAGCACTTTCTACTTATATGGGCAACTTTTATCAGCCATGATTGTTAAAAATTGCACTGCCTATTTATTACATCAGCAACAAGTATAAGCAAGTTTACCATGTGTTTGGCTTTATTGTCCCTATCTAGATATATATTATAAATGCGAAAGTTGGTGAGGATGTTTGGAAGTCTTTCACGTAAAAACTGAAATGATTTTAATGAAACTTTACAGTAATATAGTTTATACATCAGAATAACACATAGGCTATAATTTATAGCATAGGCTATAATTTATAAAGATTTGTAAAAAGTGTCCAAAATATAACGATATTTGTCAAGTAAGTAGGAAAAAATTCTGCCATCTGCAAGCAATTCTGGCTTGCGCTGTAAAAAAGCCCACATCAGCATATATATCTATCTTTTGTTTGTGAAAGAAATCTTTTTGTTTTGGCTAGGCAAGGCGTTCGCTTCTAATTCGTGTAAACAGCATAATCCCTACTTTATTTTATTTCAGAATAAAACTAAGTTTTGTGAAGGGGGAGATTGTTATAAATCTCTCTTTATTTGAATGTTTTTTAATGATTTTATTATGCACATTTGGTAGTAAGAAATTGATCTTTTTTCAAAATAAATACTTTCATTGCTTCTGGTACTTACAGTAGATAAACTTTGTCTTTCACACTACATCATTTGGACATATTTCCATAGTTTGCTTGTGGTTAGTAGTTAATTATAACACTATAATTTTAATTGAATAGGCAGATATTGCATTTTTAAGTATAAAACTAATTATAACTACTGCACTGTATTTTTTGTAGTGAGTGAGTGAATATTAACGTTGCACTGTTCAGCTACATGAGGGCTTTTGGCAACGGACCACTAATTTTGAACCATGGTCAAGTGACGTGGATGACACCTGAACTACCACACCACACCAACTTAGAATGAATATTCTACCAATACTTAGCAGGAATATTCTTTGAAATCCACTCTTCCAAGATATATGGCAGCATGGGTCTTATGATGAGTATTTTAGCGGGGAAGGCGAACAGTTTTGCAGCAGATATGCGTTTTCAGCTGACAGTGTTTTCATCGGATTGCAAAGATTATTATTTTTGTCCCAAAAAAATAGTTTGTCAAAATTTAAGTGTCTTATGTTTTTGTATGTTAATGAAGACTTTAGAAAACGATTTGACTATTTATTTTAAGTGAATGGTGTATATAATTAATTTTACAGTGGAATATCTTTAACTAATTTATTATCTCTAACAGATTAAATTTCCCAAAGTGGAGTATTTTGTTGATGTATATCCCTTAATTTTCAATGTAGTGATCCAAAAAAAAATATTACATGAAAAAAACTGCAGTAAATCATAATGCGGTAGTTCAAGTTTTAACGTGCACCGCTCCCCTACACGGTGGGTCTTACAAAGCTCGAGCTATGAAAGTAGCTAGACATTTGCCAATTTGACTATCGTTATCATTTCAGTGTGTTTTTCATTGAATCTCCATTATAGCCATTATAATTTAAGAAACGGCGTTGCTTGCGAATATTACAATTTTAACATAAAATAAATACAACAGAAAGTAAAGCTTTTTTTGTTTAATTTGCAATTCACGTAAAATTAACTTATTAAAAACTTCTTTATCCTTCAATCTGTGTTGTTTACTTTTTCAGTTCACCTGTGTGAAGAACGGGTATACCAGGTAGTAATCAATAAGTACCATTAATGTTAATATTATATATATGTAAAAATAAACACTACTTCATACAAATTCAATTTGAATTTAATTCTTCTAGATTAAAAAATTAATTTCAATTCTTAAAAAATAAATTCATATATATGTGGGGAAAACATATAGTAAGCTCAAAAGTATTTCTCTTTAATACTATTTTAAATTTTGTTAACATAAAAAGTATTTTCTGATACAATTTAAAAGCCACTATAAAAAATATAGTTAGAGAATAAGATTAAAGTATATTCATTATATTCAGAGAAAGTTTTAGCATAAAATTTTACCATAATTCAAAATCCTCAGGATTTATCTTCCGTTTCTTACATGCTTCTTCTAGAATCTACATAAAAAGATTTTAAATTAATAAAATATATCTATTTAATTCTTACAATAAATACAAGTTTTCCTAATTAAATAACACAATTGACTTTTTATTTTACATTTTTTTTAAGTAACAGAATTTATATAAATTGAAAACTAAGTAAATATATTTCTCAAGAAATATACAATAGTTCTCAATACTCTACACTACTAATCCTATTCAAACATAATTTGGAAAGTATTATTCAAGATAACTTAACATTATGCTTTGTATTTGAAAAAACATTCATCATAAAAATCACTGCATTTATTTTTTCTATGGCTCACTCTGAATATTTAGTTATGTCAGTCTACATTTACGCAGTGATTATTTCTAACAACATTTGAAAGGCTTCTTCCTCCAAATTTTGTATACGACAATGTCCTACATATAACAGTTGAAATTTCACTCCTTAATGAGAAAAACTACTATGCTCTTTTCTGTTATTGTTCATAAAAAAGTTTTTTTTCTTTAATTTTATATTAAACCTTTTATTAGTTCCCATATCTAAAAGCTAATATACTACATAAATATTGATATTAATAAAAGCATCTTTCTTTATGCATAGAGCCCATATTTAAGATTACAAAAATGTATTAAGAAAAAAGTTAAAGTTTTTAAAATCTTAAGTATAGCTCAATATAGCACATCAATTTTTAAATATATCATGATAGGCACATACGATATGCCATCTTAGAAAGAAAACAATGTGTGTGATCATAAGATTATAATTATAGAAATATTTTTAATGATATTATTAAAGAATGAAGCTAGAATTGAATCAAGCTTTGAATAGATAATATATTACTGAAAAAATATGGAATACACATAATTCACTAATTCAGAAAGAAGTTCTCACACCTAACTTACCTTTAAATATGCAAGAATTTTTTTAAATATTTGTTAAAACAGTTTATTGAATACACACACTTAAAGAACATATGTTTTAAAAGAATAAAAATGTGGGTTCAATGCGGTTCAAATAAAAATGGGGAGATAAGATTTTGAGTGTGTGTATGCATATTCTTTATATTTCAAAAACATTTATGTATAAATCCACAAACATACTGAATATTTCTGTTAATATATTGGAAACTCACACATTATGTGAAATTTTCCCTCACATTTTTTAAAAGGGAAATTCTTAGAACTTGGTAATGAAAGCAAAAAAATTGATCTCACTTTTTCCAGCCAGTCAACTACAATACTAGCCATTAAAATTGCTACACCAGGAAGAAATGCACATAACAAAATGATATTTATTGGACATATATATTCTACTGGAAGTAACAAGTGATTAAATTTTCAAGAAATTTGGGTGCATCTATAGATCCTAAAGAAATCAGTACTCATAACAACCACCTCTGGCAGTAATAACAGCATTTATACATCTGGGCATTGAAGTCAAACATATTGGATAGCATGTACAGGTACAGATGCCCATGAAGCTTCAACACCATGCCATAGCTCAAAAACCATAATGACTGGCATACAGTAATCAGCCAGTTGCTTGGCAACCACAGATCAGACATTTTCTATTGGTGTGAGATCTGGTGAACATGCAGACCAGGGTAACAGTCTTAACAATTTCCATCAAAGAAAAGTCCGTACAATACCAGCAACATGCGGTCATGCATTACCCAGCTGAAAAGTAGGGTTTTGCAGAGATTGAATAAAGGGTAGAGCCCCAAGTCATAACACACCAGAAATGTAACGTGCGCTGCACAAAGTGGCATCAATGTGAACAAGAGGTAACCAAGACGTGTATCTAATAACATCCCATACCATCGCATCAGGTGAAGGGTTAGTATGAGGATAATGAATGCACACTTCCAATGCATATTCACCATGATACCGTCAAACACGGATGTGACCATCTTGATGCTGTAAACAGAACCTGGATTTATTTGAAAAAAAGACGTATTGCCAATAGTACACCCAGGTTCATCATTGATCCCACAAATGAAAACACTCCTGTCTGTGATGCAGTGTCAAGGGTAGCCGCAGCCATGGTCTCCAAGCTGAGAGTCCATGCTGCTGTAAACATCATTGAACTGTTCCTGTAGACACTTGTCTTGAAAACGACCCAATTCTCGACTCGGGACTTGTGAGGTGGCGTTATTGATTCATTAAGGTCATGTGGGTAAAATGCCTGTCTTCTTGGTTGCTAAAGATAGGAGGTTGTTGAGATCCAGCACAGTGTTCCGTATTACCATCCTGAACCCATCAATTCCATATTCTGTTAACAGTCATTCGACATTGACCAGCGCGAGCAGCAATACTGCGACACAATAAACCGCAATCCCGGTATGCTACAATTTGACCTGTACTAAGATCAGAAAAATGCTGGTATGCATCTCTGTTTTTTACATGAGGCATCACAACAACTTTTCACCAGGCAACAACGTTGAAATGCAATTTGTGTATGAGATGCCAGATGAGCAATTTCCTCATTTAAACAAATTGTAGGTGTTGCTACTGGCACCTGGTTTGTCTAAATGCACTGAAATGCTAATCATTTGCATATCACAGCACATTCTTCCTGCCGTTTAAATTTCACATTTATAGCATGCCACCTTGTTGGTGCAGCAATTTTAATGGCCGATAGTATATTTATCATTTAAAGATTAAAAGCTTCAATATGACTACAATGAAATTCATAAGCATCATGCCAACAGGGGCATAACTACTGCCGTAACAATGATATGGGGCCCTGAAGCTAAAAAGCCAACAAAAGTGAGCAAAAAGTCGTAACATTTTAAGGGGCCCCCAAAAGAGGATCATCCAAGAAATTTTGATACAGAACCCACTCAAGACTAGCTATGCCAGAGCATGCCAATAAAATTTCCCTCACATACATGATTTCTCTCTACAAAAAAAATTTGTTACTTTTAATATGGTTAAGAAGTATACACCCATGCAATTTTTGTAATTTATAAATTTGCAATTTTTTTGTGCATGTTTTGGTAATTTGCAGAGTTTAAGTCATATCTAAGTTTTCTCTATAGTTAACAGCATGAGGTCAAAATTAAACATATTCCGAATATCAATAACTCCAGTATCTTATAAATGATTAAGCAATTATTTAGGAGGGAACCTTGGGTGTTCAATTACCAAATTCCATCTTACATGTTATTAATATGATAATTATATTTTCCTGTATTTTGATAGTTTGCTATTTATTGACTATTATGATTAATATTATTAGCTAATATTAAAAAAAGCAAAAAATGAATTTAAAAAAACGACTTAATATATTATTTAGATAGAAAACATTTTAATGACAAATTTACTTTCATTTAACGCCACAAAAGCCTTTTAAATACCGAAGTGGAGTTCGCGGGTTTTAGATTATGTTTCCAATACAGTTATTTATGTTTTATTTTAATAAGTATTAACTTAAAATTCATATTTTGATTTATTTTTTCGTATTTCACATTCCCAATTCAAATTAATCAGATACTTCATTAACAGGGGCGTAGCTACCGCCATATCAATGATACGGGGCCCCAGCACAATTGAAGAAAAAGTTATTGATATATTAAGGGACCCCAAAAAGGGTATGCAAGAAATTTTGATATGGGGCCCACTCAGGACTAGCTACGCCAGTGTTCATCAACATAGTAATTTCAACCAACATTACCAAACAAAAAAACAAGCAATTATGACGGGTACGATTTGGTTTGCAAATAAGAGAAAGAAAAAAAGGTATAACTCTTATTTCAAGGCCTTTCTATCAACAAGTAATAAATTACCAAAGCATGAATACCAAGAACTACAATTCAGTGAGATAAAGACCTTGATTTTAAAACACAAAACGTGTTTCCATATCAGAAGTGATTAGACTGACAATTAATAATGAAGTTATTTATAGTTTCACTTTAGCCGTCTGTCCTTGAAGTTTCTATTTTTGAACATTCGCGCAATTAAGTGTGTGGGTACTCTCCTCCCCTCCCCTTCATCTAATGTGCCTCATAACTTCTCCAGGATATATCAAGTTTTTCTTCCATTATACCATCAAAATATGAATGTTTCCAAATGAGATTGAACATCTTGAAACGGGTCTATATTAGTTTTTTTATGCCTAGTCGTATTTTTGGAACTTAAACTGTACTATTTTTATCTAAACCGGTTTTGTAACCGTTCACTGTTAACCGCTAGACATGACATATTCCCTCACCTTCCGTTTTCCCTTTCTTGCATTGACGAATTGGGTAACGGATACATTTTCGTCTGCTCCTGGTTTTTTTTCTTTTGCTCATTCGGCAATTTTAAAAAAAACAATACTCATTTTTCCAACTGATAGAATTAAACGCAGTTAATGACATAGTAAACGGCTGAAATGATTTTAAGTATTCCATTGATTTTAATTACATAATCATTTTTTGGTACACAAATAATGTATCAAATGAATTTTCATCTTTCTCGATTAGTTTTCGGATTTTCAGAGAGACACCAGTAAAAATGATTATGTATAGTACTCAGAATGGATATTTACATGTTCTGTGCAGTGAAATTTTTTAAGAATATTTGTTCAAGTTTATTGGAATAAAAATCAGGTTAGTATATTTACGATTTTCACTTAATTCTTGAAGAATTAGGTTTTAAAAGAATGGTAAAAAAACTCAATATTTACAGACAAGTATATTTATTGTTATAACATTCTAACAATATAAATATTTGGAGATAATTAAATTTTTATTAACTATATTATTTATCGTATATTTGTTATATAAAATAGACGTAGCAAGAATAAGTATTACATAATTGTTGGATATCAAGAGTTTGCAATATAAACAAATATTCGATATTAATGTTCTCTAAAAGAAATTTAGGGCTTGGATACCTGATATAGTATTTAATACTTATCAAAAATAAAGTATCTAACGATATTTGAGAGATTGCACATTTTCCCTTCATAATAAAAATTTCTTTTTTTCTCCAATACTTTTTCAATATTGTACATAAAATATTTAAATTTTTTATTTAGTCTTATTTTTTAAATGCAAATTCAGTTTGACATGCTTTATGTTCCCTGTTAGAAAAAACATTTTCTGCATTATATAAGCACATGTTAATATATTAATCTTAATTATTTTATATGTAATTTATTATTTTACAATATGAAATAAGATTTTTTGAAAAAAATTGATACATTAGAAAGGTTTTTATTGTATTTTTCATCTTTTATGAATTAATGTAAATTATGTAAAAAGTTTCCTAATCATATATAGAATAAATGATAGTATTTTTTAAGGATAAATATATAAATGCAGGATTTAATCCAGGTTTGAAAAAAAAATCAGGATATAAATGAAATAACAAAAAACTTTGTATTGTGTACAAAGGTGTCATTTTACTCAACTATAAAAAATTTGAGAAAAAAAAATCTATTAAGCAGTTGTACTGGCTTATTTAAGGAATAATATCTTACTATAAACTGGAAAAATGTTTCCAACATAATTAGTGATTGATACATACTAAAAAAACAAGCAAAGGATATACTAGTTTTGATTGGATTGTTGTATTGGCAACTTATCTTGCCGAGGTTTTTTTTATCTGGTAACCCGCTTGAATTTTTTTAATTGAAAGGAAAAGAAAGCAATGTTTGCCAAGTTAGTTTAATTGATAAATCAAAGCTTAATGATTCAGAACTTATGAATCTAAAACCTTCATGTGGGATAATGAAGGTCCATAAATGTTGGGTATACAATCTTGAAATCCATATATTAATAAAGTAAGAAAAAAGAGTAAAAATGATATCTCATGTTTCTCCATGTTGTAGCATAAGAAATTTTCACCAAAGATAGGTTGCTTAACATTTGTGCATTCAATGGAATTACTAACATATATATTTAAAGTTTCAAAGCATAAATTAATATTTTCTGTGTGTAGCTCCAAAATTATAATATATATATTTCAAGTTAAATCTGAAATAAGTGAGCATTTTATAAGTTTTCAAATATATTCCCATGTTAATTCCATACAATTTTAGAAATAATCTAAATCGAACCCAATTTGGTTCAACTGTAGTAGGGGGGGCACTTTGGATTTGGCGATTTTTCTTCAGATTTTTCGATTTTTATCTGAATGTCATGGTGAGGTATCGAATTCATTCTAAAATAATAAATACCGAAAAAAGTACCTTGACGACCACTTTTAGTCACTAAAATGAAGGACTGCGCCAAGAGGCCCCCCGATACTACACTTGAACCATCAATGGTATCAATTTTAATAATTTTTTAAAAATATTTCTTAGAATTAACTTGGAATATCAAAATCTACATTTATATATTTTATTATTTTCGCATATATTAATCATATATAACCACTGTTTTATTTTTTTTCACTGTGGGCTCATTTGACCTAAATTCAGTATATATTTATTTATCAAAAGATTTTTTTTAATTAATATGAAAAGCAAATAATTTTTCCCAGTATCAAATGTTATATTTTACTTTTCAAACAAAGATGAATCTAAACTTAAATTAACATTTAAATTTTGAACAATGGCATAGAAAAAAAATACTCATTTGGTTCAAAACTTGAGTATATTAATTTTGATAAAATAAATAAACTTTATTTACATTTATCTTATTTTTTCATACTTTTTTTATGTATTAAGTTATTTAAAAATCACTTGACTATTTTTAACAATCAAAATTTTTGCAAGAATTGTTTAGGATCAGAAAATATGATTAGTAGTAATGATTGAAAAGACTTTACGAAAAGAAAAAAAAACTATGCCAATTTAATTAAGTTTTTAAAAAACTTTCAGAACTTTTCTACTGATTAAAAAACCACTATCATGCAAAGATAAATAAAAAGGTATACAGGTGTTATCAGTAAATGTGTAAAGAATATGCAGGGCACATCCTGCAATAATTGTCTAGAATTATATTTACTTAAATCGCATAAAAAAATTTGTTTAAATATCATAGAATGTTTTATGATTTCAATACTTAAATTACTTTACGTACAAGTTCCTTACAATATATTAACTGTGTTACAAATTAAAATTGTTTGCTTTTGTAATGTTTGATAAATGTAAAAATATTCTTCAGAATCACTGTAATAAAATCAAAGTATAATGCAAATTATAAATGCTGAATGAAAGCAATTGAATTGAAACTGGGGTATAAATTTTGATGGTACATTAACCTGCTTTTGATTTGTACATTAACATGTATCAGTGATTAATTGTCAAAGATTAACTGCATGTCAAATATTAATTGCCAAATGATTTTATGAATTATGGCAGAATTTTCTGGCACAATAATTTTTTTTTTCTTCTGAAACTCTCTAAAATACAAAAATGGTATGAATTAGTCAATTAATATTCAAATAAAACACAAAGTAAAAAATTAGATATTCAGAATTATTAATTTAAGTAATTTTGTTTTGTTTAAGTCCTGTTTAATTTATCAATAATGGTTTTGTAACTTTGAACATCAAATGAGGGTACTTACACATTATCGCAACCTTATTGGCGACATATGAAACGAAGCACATGATTGCCAATTCAGCGTGTAGGAAGCATGCAAAATCGGGGTTGCCAACTTGGTGAAAAATTAATAGAGTTGGCTCCAGTTGCAATTATATGTAAGTACCCAAATGAGTATTATTAAAGAGGTTTTCATTTTGTGATCAAAATACTAAGCTCAGAATGAATGGAAATAAAATTTACAAAAAGCAGGGATTTTTTATGTGTATATTTCTTTTTGATTGTATAATTATACTAGTATTCTTATATAATTTAAACACTAAATTTTTTTTAAAAAAGCTATCAAGTTTAAAGGAATTTTAGTTAAAATCTAAATTAGGAAAAAACACTATTATAAGCACACCATCAATAAATTGGTATAAAACATACTTAAAAAAAAACCACTTTGTAACAAAGTTATAATACTCTCTGAAAACTATTCATCACTCACAATATATTTTAATATAAAATCTGAAAAAACTTCTATAACAAAATTTTAATAATTTTATTTTGCCATAAATTAGAAAAGATTAATAGTTATCAAGAACATTCAAACTGAGGACAAATAACCTAAAATATAAAAATGAATAAATTTGCATTTAAAAAGCATTCAACATCATTTGTGATATTAAATTGTTTAAAAGGATCTAAAACTGCATTGCAAACTATATTAAATGAAAATAACTACAAAATTAAACTATTCTCAATTTATAGGTGGGAATTTTTTGCATTTGAATTCTAAAATTAAAGAGTTGATGAAAGGTGAATTACTTTCCTTTGTAAATGCACCTATAAAATACATTGGTTTTTAAGAAAAACTCAATCAAATCTTCAAAACTAATATTTGTTTTCATTTATATATAAATATAGTCACTATTCCTTATTCATATTTTTTCCTTTGATAGGAGCCAGAAAATCTGAAAAATGGAAATATCCAAAATTTCCTTGGGAGATACTTTATTGCCTTCCCTGGTGCAATGTTTTGGAATAATATTTATTGGTTATATCCTAGGAAGAACAAAAGTTTTAAAGCAAACTGAAGCACGAGGTTTATCGCTTTTTGTTCAGTATTTGTCACTACCGTCTCTTATATTTGTCACTGTTTCAACTATTCCTTTTACTCAAGTCAAATGGGCATTCATAGCTTCTGTGTTTGTGTCAAAGACTATAATTTTTATTTGTGTGATCCTACTAACAATGTTATTAACACATCCACATGATTTAGGAAAAGCAGGTATGTTTGCAATATTAGCAACACAAAGCAATGATTTCGCTTTAGGCTTTCCTTTATTTAATGCATTATATCAGAATACACATCCTGAATATCCCATGTATTTATACATAGTAGCACCAATTCAATTACTCGTCCTGAATACTATTGGATTTTTTTTCCTAGAAAGTGAAAAACATACCAGGGACTCTTCCAAAAGTGGAAAGTATCTTTATCATGTTATAAAAGGTACTTTACAAAATCCTGTTGTAGTCATGACAATAATCGGACTTATTTGGAACGTCACATATGGTCAAAAAGTTTTACCAATCTTTGATAACATACTGAAAGCATTTAGCTCAGCTTTCACAGCTACAGCTTTACTCTTAGTTGGGCATACAATGTCAATAACAAGTGAACATTCAAATTTTTTAATGTCGTTGCAAGCAACCATTTTGATTCTTGCAAAAAATCTTATTTTTCCACTTATCCTGCAAAAGGTTTCTGCATTATTTCTACACAGTAATACAATAAAAGAAACTGAAAGTTACAGCAGTTTTGGATTTCTATACGGCATTTTACCAACTGCACCATCAGTATATGTCTATGCAACACAGTATGAAACTTGTATTGATGTAGCAACTAAAACTGTAATTGGTAGTACATTATTTTCTGCTCCTCTACTGTTTGCATCAGCATCAGTAATTTCCCTTTCTCAAATAGGTATTGAAAATGTTATCTCTTACTTGAGCTTAACTATTAGTTACTTAAGTTCTGTAAATATATTTTGTTGCACATGGTTATTTTTTATCTTTTTAACAGGAAAACGGTGGAGAAGTGTAAGTTTTGGAGTTACGTTTTATTTAGTTTTAGCACAATTTATAACCTCATTGGGTGGAATATTACTTTTTTTTTCACCCAAAAAGTACAGTGTTTTATTTTATGCACAATATATAATGACATCGGGAAGTATTTATGCAACAAGAATGTGTGCTTTACTTTTGGCTGTATTATTACTTATTATTCGAATAAGAAGCTTATGTTTCATTTTGCAGAGAAAGAAAAAAATTAACATTATATCAATTGTGATGTGTTTTATTCTACCTTATGCCATGGCAACAAGTTTAATAATTTTTGGAAGTAAGGGGAACTATGAACCAAATTATCAATTAGGATTTTATCATCATGTCATATCTTTCATTCTAACATTTATTTGCTTAGTTGGTACAATTATATGTGTCATTTTACAACAAATTTATTTAAAGAGAAATGCTAGAAATATGCATCACAATCCAGATTTAGAGCATCAGAATGCCCATATATCTCCTTCAACTAGTACAGCAACATGTGAAGATATTGAAGATTTAGGAAGAAACATCAAATGCGATAATCACCCTGAATATGGCACAATGAGCAGTAGTATGTATGAAAGAGTTTGTGATTCTAGGTATTCTTGTAGTGCTGCACAAAGATATGAATGCTCTTCCCAAATTTCACGATATATTGATGACAACAATGAAATTGGAACTGGACTTATTGATGATGAATTTTTCTTGAAGCATATTGCATTACTAATAATGTTTGGTGTTGCTATGACTGTAAGTTTATTTGTCTGCCTATGGAAATTTATATTGGAAGCTGTAAATGGTATTTTCATAGAATTGGAATTTTTAGATGTTATTGTAAATTATACTTTAGGAATAGTATGTTTCATTGTGTTTGGTTTGGATAGTAAACTTATAACTTTATTATCAAATAAGTTTAAAAATTTAACTAACTATGCACCAATGCATACTTCAGAATCAATGGAATCACAATTAATTTGTGAACAATTTCTTGCTCAACATATTGAGAAATGCAGAAGAGAAATAGAACAGACTAAAATAATAAACAATAAAAGATTCACTGCTGTTTTTGAATATTCAGAAATTGTTAATTGGCTTTTAGAGGCAAAAGTAGCAAATTCTGCCAAGGATGCTGAATTTCAAATTGAATGCTTTTTAAAGTCACACATTATCGAAGAACTAGATGAAAATTGTCATCAAAAACATTTTAGGTTCATAAATGTATTCTCAACAAACACATAAAAAATAATTGATTCTGAAATGTGAATTTTAAAAATAAAATTGATTTTATTATTGTAATGTTTTTTTCTTTTCTTTTTTACCATAAAAATCAGAACAGAAACAAATGATAAATACAGTTGAACCTTTTTTTGTGTGGTTGATAAAAATCGAATAAAAATAACCACACACAAAAAAAAATTTGAAAATTTCATGAATTCTTACATATTACAAATCGTCGAAATACTGCAAAAAAAAATTTTATACGGCTGCACAAAAATAAAATCTCATAAAAAAAGGACTACAAAAACAGGTTCTACTGTACTTACAAAAGATCGATATTCCTTTCAATTTTTACTATCTCCAATAATTGTTTACACTTTCATTAATTTAATAAAATTAATATAACAAAACAGTATTCATGATTTCAAAGATTTTAACCCTCTTGCTGCATAGTTATTTTATCAAAGTAGGTTAAAAAATTGTGTAGTTTTATTACATATTCCTAATCTACATATAAAATCTACATTTTAGAGTTAAAATATACCAAATATTTTTGTAAAAGTGTTTGCATTTTAAAATATAGAATAAGATTATAAAAATATGAAAACATAAAACAAGAACAAAACAGGATGCACATCTAAATAGTCGGAAAAATGCATACTGTGGAAATCATGCGATGCACAGCAAGAGGGTTAAGAGGTTACTTGCCCACTCAACCCTTTGAATATATATTAATACAGTAAACATTTCTGTTTTTATTTAAACATTAACTTCAAAATGATTTAAATATTTTTTTCATGATTAAATCCTATTTTGGTGCAACTCTCGACAATAAAAATTTGGTGCAAAAGTAGTGATAAGTTTGTGACAATGGTATTTTGGGATTCGATAACCATTCACAAAATTTAACAATTCTTTTTCTTTCCAACTCAGCCATCAGAACATTACATCACTAGCATTCATTTTGCTAAGAAAAAAAAAACATCAATAAATGCCAAGCAAACTCTTATTATAAATAATACATCACAAATGCAGATGGACATATTTTGGCAAACCAACAGCAAAAGCGTTCACACTATGTTACAAGGGAACAAAATCTCAAAATTTATTCTGCGGCACTCTATCAATCATTTCAAAGAGAAGTCCTGAACCAGATAACATTTACTCTAAGCTGCACCCAAGTTTTAGTAACTTTAATATTGGAAAAAAAGTGAAATGCTCTTGAAAATTAGTCTTGCCAGTCAAGCTGCTTACTGAATAGTTTTGGCTGCCCAAATAATGAAATTAATATATATATATATGGTACTTAAATTATTTAAAACTATTTTAAGATAATGGAATGCAATTTAAATTGATGTAAATAAATTTTGGTACAAAAGATTAAATAATTCAATGAAATCAGATGGTCTGGTTTTATTGTTAAAATAAAGGAATTTAAATAAAGTATAATTAAAATTTATTATAATATACTATACTTAGTTGGTGTAAATTCCTTATAATCTTTTCCAATTTATTGATTGGCATGCTAATACATAAATACCAAAAACCTTACATTAATTTATTTTAAATTACATTTAAATTTCATATTTAAAATTTTTACCTACTCTATGTGATCATGGCTTTTTCAGAAAAGCTTATTTGCTGTTTCTTTTATCACTTTTATAATACTAATCATTAAATTCTATGTTTAGGATGTTCAAACTAAGGGAACTTAGCTGAATGATCTAAAACAGCAGTTCTTAAACTTTCGATTGCTGCAGCTCCCCTTTAAGTATCAATGTGATATCAGGGCCCCCCAAACTAAATATAACCCTTCCCAAATAAATATTCTGGATCAAAATACATGTTCGAGAACAGTTTTTTCATTGGGAACAATTTAGGGATCTAAACTAGTATAGCACATCCTTCAATTTTTCCTTGAGGCCTTTCAGAGTCTGTAAAAGGGGGAAATTTCAACGTTGCATAAGAGACTTAGCAGATCACAGTTTAAGAACCAAATGTTTGTTCACTTTTCATCTTTTATACCTATTCAGAAATTATTCATATGAATGGCTATGGTCTTTTTCTTCTATAGTTATATATATATATATATATTGTACAGTTCTTAAATAATATTGTAATAAATTTAAATGTAATATTTATACTCAGTATTAACAGAATATAATACATTTTTGAAAACTACAGTAAAATTTTTTTTAATTTCCTTAATACATCAGTTGAAACCAGAGACAAATCTGGGTAATTCTAGGTATGTGGAATAAGTCTTTAGTTTATAAAATACATTTTTGTATTAATGCAATATTAGTTGAATTTTATTCAGTATTTTTTATTCCATTCAGCAAAACGGAAAAATCCAATTAAAGTCCACACCTTTAGCAACAGAGGAAAAATAGTCTCAAATTGCATCAATAGCTCAGTTGCCTGAATTAAACTTCTATCCCATATAATTTGCAAAGCTGACGATAAATGAACATGTGCATTAAAATAGGAACCAACCAATAATTTTTTCAATTATAGTAAGAATACTTAATTTATATATTTCTTAAAGTGCTACACTTCTTTTTAAGAGATAAAGATAATTGTACAATAACAAATTATATTTTTAAAGAGAAACTTAACAAACAAGGAAATGTTTCAAGTCACTCAAATAGGTTATTGCTATTTAATTTTCTTTAAAAGGAATAATGAAATAGCGATGCCAAAATTCTACCACTAGCACAATAGCATACCACTAATAAGAAAAATATATTTCAAGAAATCATGATAAATTAAAATTATTTGACTTTTAGTTAAACCTGAGGTGTACATCGGGGTTGAGTTTCAAATAAAAACCCCTCCCACTGTGACTAAAAGATTATAAATTTTTGGATCAAAAGTTATGTCTCAGCACTTTTGTCTTATGTTTTTCAATTCCTACTATTAGTTCATAATCTCCTTATATCTTGTTCAAATTTTCAATTGTTAATAAAATATATTTTAAAGCGCTTATTTGAACTAAAATTTTATACACAGTATTTTCCTGTATATAATCTGCAGCAGTGTATTATCCACAAAGCCTTTTTTTTTTCGAGTATAAAAATAAAAAACGTAGCTAAATCCACAGCAATTTTTATGGCAAATAATCCAAAATATATACTACCGATAATGTAACATCAGATAAAATTTAAAAAAATACACAATATGATTAAAATTATAAGTAATAAATTGAACAGAAAAAAAATTATTAAAATTCTTTTCTCTATCAGACATTCATTGTTCCCATATTTCTGAGCTTTCGATTTAAATATCTGTTAATTCTGATGTCTATAAAGGCTGTAATTTATGTTTATGAGTCCTGCAAGTGTTAGTTGTAAGTGAGGACTTCCAGGGCATTTTTAACATTCTCACTGAGATATGCCTCATCGATTCATAATTAAAAAGCTTTGGGTCACAGCATTTCTCAAAATTAGCCTTTTTTCCTCCTTCACAGTTGAATATTTGATTCATCAACATTAAACCATCTTGCAGTTTCCCGATTTCCTACTTTGGTAGCTTCTCTAAAATGTTTAGTTCACAATCAGCCGTGAATTTACATGCTTCCTCTTCAATATGACGATATCTGAACTTGAATATTTTCAGAATAAAACAACTCCGGTTAAGACAAAATGCAAAATGAAACTAGCAACTATTATATCTTTCCAAGGAACCAAATTCATTCTTGAACATAATTAGACAAAACTAATTGTAGCTGAAATACGTCAGCTGAGTCGTAAAAGATTTCAGTGCCTTATATTATTTATTTTATAAAACACAAAAGGTATTTCTTTCAAAACTTTATTGTAAGCTTTTCTGTTTCAGAATGTTTCTGGAACAAGTTCGATATACAGACTTTTTTGAAAAATAGCCAATTCTTTTTTTTGGCGACATTAGTTACCAAGGAAAGCATAGAATTGCAAAATCCACCCCTCTGAAACGCACAACACGACAGTAATAAAGTTAAATATAGTGAGAATCTTACTTGCTTACATTGAATAAATTAAATATAAATAGAATTAACTAAGCTTGCAGCAATTGGAAGCATAAAAAATTGTCACACGACTAAAGTAATCATTTGTCGGCAAAATAGATTGTGATAAAATTCTTTATTAAATTCCCCTTTTAAAGAATTTGACCTAAATCTCTCTCTGCCCAATTGATATATACCTAACAATTTCCAAAAACTTATTGAAACAATCCACTTCCTTCTGTTTGCATGATTTCCTAAACATATACACAGCCATAGTTAGAGGGAACAGGTTACAAAATTTAAAGGTGTATAAAATAAACAAGGTTTTTAAAATTTAAATTAACCTCTTAGTAAATTAATAATAATAATGTAAGAATTGATATAGTCACCTTAATCAATAACTGGAATAATTTAACAATCAGTAAAAAAATAGATGTTAATAAATAAATATATAACATAGATAAAGACAAAAAAAAATAATAAAGGAATATATAACCTAATGATGACAGAATTATGTCAACTAATAAATTTATCAGTAATTAAAAAGAAATATTAATGAATAATATGGAATGAGAAATAAGGTAATAATAAAAGAATTGAAATACAACGTAATAATGAAAGAATATTCTACCTAATCAATAATTAAAAATAAACTTTAATGAATAAATAATATCACAAATATATTAAATAAATATTATTAATGAATAATAAATGTTATTAATAAATAATAAATATTATTAATAAATAATAAATATTATTAATAAATAATAAATATATAATAAATAATAAATATTATTAATAAATAATAAATATTATTAATAAATAATAAATATTATTAATAATAAATATTATTAATAAATAATAAATATTATTGATAAATAATAAATATTAATAAATAAATGTTTATAAATATTAAGAAATAATAGGAAATATAAGGCAGTGAATTTTGTCTGGAAATATCTATTTCAAACAGTTAGAAATCCAAAAGTAAAAGAATGTCAGAGAGAATCCCATACAGAATAAAATTGTTCTAGAAAGTTTTTTTTTAAATAACTGTTGCTCTCCGATTGGAAAATCCGCCCTAAAACGAAAAGACCACGGAACCCGACAAGAAAACAGGGGAGCCAGGGTAACCAGAATCTGGCACAAAAAAGTCCGTACATCAAACTTATGCCATGTTTTTTTATCACATTATCCATGGCAGTGTTTAATACGCACAACAAAATTTTAAACTTTTTAACACATAATCCATGGATTATATACAGGAAAATATGATACATATTTATTTTGGATGACAATACAGTAATTTAATTATAATTAATAAAAGTTACTTGATTAAAACTAATAATTCAAAGAATTACAGATACAGCCACGTTGGGATCATTTTTGGTGACTTAGCGACCATTTTGGCGACTTGTGTCAAAACTTTAAAAGTTTTTTTCTCACATTTTAAAGCGCTCATTTGAGCTGAAATTTTCTATACATGATTGTTTTGGGATATAATATGATAATTTAAAATTTAATTAAAATTAATCAACTGAAACTAATTATTTAAAGAATTACAGAAACACAGTCACAGCTTCATTTTTAGCGACTTATGCCAAAACTTTAAAAGATTTTTTCCTAACGTTTTAAAGCATTCCATTGAGCTGAAATTTTATACACACAATTGTTTTGGATGACAATACAATATTATAATGATAATTAATAGAAATTAATTGCCACCTTCTTTTGTGATTCTGTCATATGTATATACATATTTATATTGTTATTTTATAAAAAGTGACTACTAAAAAAAATTTTTTGTTGACCTAAGTAGGAAATTGACTAAATTTTTTTTTTATATTACTTGTTTCAAGTATAAAACTCCTCCCACGAAGGTAATCTGTGTTCATCACTGTTTAAAACACTAATAATTTCAGATGATATAAATGAGAGAACATTATATAATCACAACATACGAAATAAACAGCTTGTTTATAATATATACTCCCCTTTTATCAAAATACATAAAGGAACATTGCGATTCAGAAAGATATAAAAGGAATTTTCTTGTCAGCAAACTAATAATACCAACATAGATTTAGTACATTAGATTAAATAGAAAAATCTTTATATCGAAAGTATTAAGTTCCAAAACACACATTCGAATGACATTTTATAATGAAACAAATTTAAAACTTCATATAACCATAAAGAGTATTACTAGAAACAGATTTTGTTTGTGATAAATAGAAACTCGGTAACAACTAGATTTAATGACAATACGTTTTTCATTTACATGAAAAGTATATCCTTTCAAAGATTTACAAAATAAAGATAAACATTCGAAGAACTTTAAATCACTGTCTAAATGTTGATTAGATATTTCTTATATGAAAATTACAGCAAATTGGATAATTTCCTATCTTATGACTTTTATTAAAAAATGAAAATTAGATATTTGGCTCCGAACAAAATTATAAAAAATTGGTAATAATATGATATAAATTCATACCTGAAGTACACTACTATTAGGTGTAACTCGAACAGTTTCTCGACGTCCATAGGGACATAAAACAATAAAGCTCACCGAGCCCGACATTTTTGTTAGTGCTTATTCGCTTACAAATATTTACGAAATTTATTTGACAATGATTTAGTGGAAGAGTTGAGATGTTTGAAGTAAAGCCCAAATCATGCTCAAATCCAGATTCGATATTCACCTTTTTCTTATTCCTTTTTATTTAACTCTTTTGATGCAACAACAAGGCTCAGTCGTATACTCAAATTCTTTTCGTGGGAGGGGTTTTATTTTATGAAAGCATCAAGATGTAATGGGAAAAATTAAAATTTTATTCGTCTATTGGCAGGGATCGACCCCACAAACCCCACCTTTGTGAATGCCACTGATAAAGTTTTTAATTTAAAAAATTATGTACGTTAACTCTCAAAATGATTTATGAAACTTTTATGTTTCAAATTATGATTTGCAACTATTTGTAGAGTAAAGAGGCCTGGCCAACCGAAACGATTTCATGGGTCACTTTGATGACATTCAACGTTACAGCGGGCAGCTCTTTAGATAAACATGTCTTTAAAACTAGTGATGCGACGCTATTTTAACTTTGTTTAAATTCTATAACTTTGAACCCAGATTCCTAATTTCATATCGCATCATGACAATAAATTAAGTTAACTAATTCTAAAATTAAAACCCTCATCTCACAATAAATTTTACACTGATCGTATAGTTTTAAAACATTATTTAAATTTATTTTTTAGCACAAGTATCTGGAAATTTACTTCACTACAAGATTAAAATTTAACTTAGTTTGAGAGCAGGAAAAAGCAGGGGGATGAACATGGTTGACGCCCGGAGTCTCCGGAGTTTTCGTGATTATCTCTAGCTCTGGGATCGGCTCTTTCTCTCTCTCAAAATCGGGGTGCGTCCCGTTTTATTTTACGACTTTTCACACAAAAATCCTAGAGCGGACTCTTTGTCTTGTCCACTTAATTGTCTCTGATTGGTCCACAGACCAGCGCAGAGTTACAGCATAGGGTTTGCAGCGACCTTACAGCTCAACATAACGACTCCAAAACTGAACTGAATTGATCTGTTATTCTTGTAGCGTGCCTGATTCCATGTGTTGTAGTTTTTAGAAGTTTACCTCTTAATTGCTCATTTAATCTTTAAAGTTAATAAATGTTATTGTTATTTAATTCAACCGTGTTGTAGTGAAGAATGCCTAACCACGCAACGCGGCAGTGGTGACCCCTTTTGGACTTAAAAACACGTAAGCTATTCTGTTCTACTGGCGAATGCAATACAAATTCTTCTACTACGGATGATCAGTACGTAGTGAAAGATTTTTTCCCTCCTTCTCCTCAAGGCCACTTGAAGCATCTGCTCGGAGATTCGTTTCGCTTCCTGCTTATTCAACAATATGACTAGTGAAACCGTTGAAGTCGCTCGTATTGCGTTGCGGCTGCCGCCGTTTTGGAAATCCAACGTTCGTCTATGGATTGCGCAATGCGACCATGCATTCACATTCAGTGGTATCTCCAGTGATGATACTAAGCATTCTGCTTTGGTTGCGAACCTGGATGCTGAAACTCTCTCCTACGTGTCGGACATTGTGTTAAGCCCTCCGAACAGTGACAAATATCACACTCTCTCGCAGCGGCTCATCACCCAATTTAGCGACTCGGAGACTCAAAAAATTAAGAAACTGCTTACTGACCTTCAGCTAGGAGATGAGAAGCCCAGCCACCTGTTGCGAAAAATGAAAGAGCTGTCTAATGGCCAACTCCAGGATGACTTTCTGCAAAGTTTGTGGCTTCAAAGAATGCCACCACATATCCAGTCTGTTTTGTCTGCATCCTCAGAGTCTTTGGATAAACTGGCTATCATCGCTGATAAGGTTTCTGAGGTTGTTGGTGCGTCCTCGACTATCTGTGCGGCCAAAACTGTTCCTCCACCATCCCAGTCATCTTCATGCAGTGCTCAGCCAACCATGGACTCTCTCGCCAGGCAGATCCAAGAGCTGTCTCTACAAGTTGCTAAACTGACAAGAGAGCGCAATTCCTCTCGCCACCAACGATATAGTTCTGACCGCCGGAGATCACATTCACGCTCTAGGAGTGTCAATAGAGGAAGTGGCATCTGCTACTATCATCGCCGTTATAAAGAGCAGGCCCGCAAGTGTGTTTCACCTTGTGCATTTGTGCAAAAAAACGAGTAAGCTCTGTCATAGCTGGAATGGCAGAGCCCTCGCAACATACCAGCCGGTTATTTTTATTAGACCGCAAGTCTGGCCAGAAATTCCTCATAGACTCTGGAAGTGAAATCTGTATCATCCCACCTTCTCCAACTATGAATAAATCACCTCAGTCTAACTTCTTCTTATTTGCTGCTAATAATACCAAAATTCCAGCCTATGGTATGGTCCGTAAAGAACTGAACCTGGGTCTGAGGCGACCTTTTATCTGGACTTTCATAATTGCTGATGTATCATCTCCTATAATTGGTGCTGATTTTCTAAAGCACTTCAACCTTTTAATTGACCTTAAGAAAAAAGGTTGGTGGATGTGGAAACTCTCTTTTCACTCCTTGTGTTTTTTCAAATATTGTGCAACCCTCAATCTTCACTGTAGATGCAAACATCAGTTTTAAAAACATCTTATCGGAATATCCAGACCTCAGCAACCCTTCTTTAATTTCCAAATCAGCATCACATGGCACAGTCCACCATATTATTACTACTGGCACACCAGTCACTGCCAGGCCTAGAAGGCTACACTCTAAACTGTATGATGCAGTGAAGGTAGAATTTGAAAGGTTTTTTTAAAAGGTTCTAAAGGTAAGAAGGACTCAAAGCCTTTAAACTGGTCTTCTGAGACAATTACAGCATTTCAGAGGTGTAAACAAGCTCTTGCTGATGCTGCACTTCTTGTTCATCCTTCACCTTCTGCCCCGCTTGCTCTTCATGTGGACGCCTCTGATTATGCCATAGGAGGTGCACTTCACCAAGTTGTGGACTCTGAGCTACAGCCATTGGCTTTCTTTTCCAGAAAACTTACTTCATCTGAAAAGTCTTACAGTGCCTACACGACCGTGAACTCCCTTGCTATCTACTCGGCTTTCCGACACTTTCGGTATATGCTGGAAGCTAGAGATTTCACAGTGTTTACTGACCACAAGCCACTTATGCTTTTAGGCAAAAAAGTGACAAGTGTTCTCCACGGCAGATCCGTCAGCTGGATTTCATCTCTCAGTTCACCACAAATATTGTACACATTCCAGGATCTGACAATATTGCTGCTGATGTTCTCTCTCGTGTTTCTGCAATCACCTTCCCAAGTCAAATTGACTATGACTGTATTGCTGAGACACAACAGACTGATCAGGAGCTTCACACCCTAATAGCATCTGGAACTTCCTTGGAACTCAAAAAGGTAACTTTTCCCAATTCGTCTACTGAAATTATGTGTGATCTATCAACGGGCACAGTCAGACCCTACATCCCAAAACAGCATCGCCAAGATGTTTTCTCTGCTATGCATAATTTATCCCATCCTGGCATACGTCGATCAGTGCATTTGATGAAGCAGCGTTTTGTTTGGCCATCAATCTCATCAGATGTAGCTAAGTGGGCAAGACACTGCCTAGCTTGCCAAAAATCCAAAATTCATCGTCATACTAGATCACCTCTTTCATCATTTCAAGAACCTTCCCAACGTTTTGATCATGTTCATCTGGATCTCATTGGACCTCTACCTCCATCAAATGGCTACACCTATTGCCTGACAATGAATGACCGTTTTTCGAAATGGCCAGAGACCCAACCTCTCAAAGACATAACTGCTGAGACTGTGGCTGAGGCCTTCTTTTCCTCTTGGGTGTCTCGCTTTGGAACTCCTGCAATTCTCACAACCGACAGGGGCAGACAGTTTGAGTCCCCGCTCTTCAAAGCTCTTAGCAAACTACTTGGTGTTCAGAAGTGTCGTACAACTGGATACCACCCTCAAGCTAATGGGATGATCGAAGAACTGCACCGCCCATTGAAAAGTGCAATCAAATGCCATGCTACTGAGCGTTGGACAGAAGTACTCCCTATCATCTTACTTGGTCTACGAGCTTCTCTTAAAGAAGATATTCTGTGTACCCCAGTGGAATTAGTTTTTGGGACCACTATTCGACTGCCAGGGGAGATGTTTGACTCTTCCAAGCCAGACGATGATGTTGTGAATTTTGTTTCGAAATATAAGTCTCACATGCAATCACTTCACCCTAAACCACCAAAACACCATGGCAAACGTCCAGTTTTTATCCATCTTGGACTGTTGGAAGCAACACATGTTTTTCTTCGCCGAGACATGTTACGTCGTCCACTTCAACAACCCTATGATGGCCCTTTCAAAGTCTTACAAAGGAAGGATAAAGTGTTTTTCCTTGACATCAATGGTAAACGGGTATCTGTATCTATTGATAGATGCAAACCTGCCTTCTTTCTTAACACTGAGGACTTGCAACTACCTCAAACCAAGAATGAAACACCTGCTACTGTGGAACCTAATGCAACAGCTTCAACACCTGCTACTGTGGAATCTGATCCAACAGCTTCAACGCCTACCCAGCCCAGCCATCTACACGTTCTGGTCGCAAAGTTCATCTTCCAACTAGGTATCGTTGACACTGGAAGGGGAGTATGCAGCGACCTTACAGCTCCAAAACTGAACTGAATTGATCTGTTATTCTTGTAGCGTGCCTGATTCCATGTGTTGTAGTTTTTAGAAGTTTACCTCTTAATTGCTCATTTAATCTTTAAAGTTAATAAATGTTATTGTTATTTAATTCAACCGTGTTGTAGTGAAGAATGCCTGATCACGCAACGCGGCAGGTTTAATGAACTTTCGGGAGCGCGGGAAATCTCTTGACGCACCCCACAATTTATGGGTCTAGTGACCCCAAGGCGCGGGAACCCTCTGACACACCCTTGCAGAAGGAATGTCACTGTCCAGTGAGGGGAAATTGAAACGAATTCCAAAAAACTGACTTTGAAATTTTGAGGTCTGCTGAATAATTCGTTCTGGCCTCCCATCACTAGGTAAGACATAATAAATTAGATTAGCTAATAAATTAAATGTTTGTTTATCCTTTCTTTCACTTAATGTTTGTAAATCTATTATTTGATTTCAGCATGTCACATCTTAGCTGGTTTTCTTAATTGACGACAGTTATTGAAGACCGCGATGAAATCTCTTTGTAAATCTCTAAAAAAAACCAATTTTTCACAAACATACAGGGATCTAAAGCACTTAAATAATAAATTTAAATTACAAACAAATAAATTTTTAAAAAACAAGACAAAGACATTTAAAATTAAAAAAAATAAAATTTAATTAAGGAATTAATAACTGAAAGAACTGTATTAGCATCAAGTGTCATCCACTACAAGTTTAAAAAGTTTATTTGCACTTGATTGGATGAATAGAAAGTAGTTTATTAACGACTGAAAATTTGAACAAGATAAATAAATATATAAATACATAGAAAGAGTGTGCTAATAGGAGGAATTGAAAACGAGAATTCTATAATGACATTTGATATAGAAATCACACACACACAACAGGAAGAACTGACATTGAGAGGGAAAGGGGTAACTTCCAAGGCAAAAAGCTGCTTACTTGAAGAAGCTCGTGCAAATCCGGGCTAAAGTGAGCGAAAAGTAACCACTCTGTCACCGCTTTGTCAAAGAGGAGAAATTGAAGACATTTCAGAAAAGATAATTTTGATGACATTATAGAAATCACTCATATCACGCATACACCTCCAAGAGGAGGAAAAAGGAAATGTCCTTTGGATAAAGTTATATTCACTGAAAAAGCTAGTGGAACACCGGGTTAAATAGAAAGGAAACAGACACATCCGACGGAGCAAACAGGGGGAAGAAATCTCGAAAAAAGGGAATTTTAATGAGATTGATAAAGAAATCACACACACACAGCAGGAAATGCTGAATATATGACGGCAAGAGGTAATTTCCTTTGGCAAAAAGTTATGCACTCGGTAAAAGCCCTTGCAACACTGGGTCATGCAGCTAGTTTTAAAAATTAATTCTTAATGTGAATGCAAAAATGCGTCGTTTCATTGTTACTCATTTGCAAATTTTCAGGAACACTGTTCACATCAGTGTGAAATGGGGATGAAAATATTTAAAACATTTTATCATATTTTGCTGACTCTGAGAAACACATATCTTATTCTGCTATAACTTTCTTTAATTCATTAGCATACTTTGAAAAATTCTTAGGTTGACCTTTAAAGAAGTTAATTAACAGAAGAAAATATTGTGAGTAATATTATTTCTGAGTTCAGTTCTCGAATAAAAATAGTTTCTTAATGAAAGTTTAAGTGAAATTACACGCAAAATCTTTTAATTATTATCTACTTTATTAATCTCATTATTTAAATTAGCTTGGGCTTGCAAGTTCTTGTTTATCTGATCGACTCAAAAACACATAAGGCTAACAAGTAATTACCGACCATGGGTCCCGATGAGAATGAGGCAACCCCTTTAGAAAAGTTTTGATAATCTGGAATGGGGTATACAGATTAAAAATGTAAACACATCAAATCGATGTGTAACGAGCGCTACAATAAAATGATATAGAACTCAAAATGCTTTTTTATCTTTTGTGGTGACCCTCCTGTGATTTCACCAAAACTTTAAACTTCTGAACATTTATTTTTTAAATATATGGACATTAACATAACATTTACATCCAAATGCATTTAAATTAAGAACTTCATTCCTTTGTTCATGGATCCGTATACCTACTGTCTTGGTTTCGATTTTCGGTAATCATCTTCGGCTGCAAATATATGACAGCAGTGCTTCTCAATCTTTCAATGTTTGCGACCCAATTTTCAAACATAATTTTCATGGCGCCCCCCCCCCCTCCATACAGTAATAATGTATATATTGAATTCAATAACAATGTACTTTGACACTAAAGCTACAATACGTTTTTAATTATAAACTGTGCAAATTATCTAGATAAGTATTAAATTTTATACATAATTTTGTATACGGTAAGCCCATGGGGGGGGTCACTAGTAATTATTAAATTTGTTCTTAACTTAGTATAGATGAATTAATGATCAAATGCATTGCGCAGTACATTATAAGTACACTTAATATGCAGTACACTTTTAGTCATAAGTACAGATACATTTATAAGTATATTATATTACTATAAGTGTGTATTTTTTATTATTTCAGAATGTATTTTGTGTTTTGATTCCTTTTAGTAAATTAATACTTTTTTTAAATCTTTTATTTTCGGTATGCTCACGCCCCCCGATGGGATTAACCCACCCGCCTAGGGGGCGCCCCACAGTTTGAGAAACACTGGTTTGACAGATAAGTGGATCTTTTTTCTCTTTTTCATTTTTCTGTGCTTTTAATTTAAATTGAATTGTTTTATCAATTTAATATTTTACTTTTTTTCATCTTTAATGCTATTCTTAATTATTTGTATATAAGAACTTCTAGTGAAATAAGTTTCTTATGATACATGATAAAAATATGATGTACTATAGTTGAAAATGCCAAATTCTGATTAAATACGATTTATTATTGAATATCTATCTATCTCATTATTTATTTAGTACTTTTGCAAAAAAAAAAAGCTCTGCATAGGATCAGAAGTGCTGTAAATAAAACCAGTATGTAATAGATTAGATCCCCGTTATGTTTCGTTACGTACAAAAGTGCATTTGCCCTAGCAATCCCAAAAGCAGTAACTGAATCTGTAACAAAGTACAATTACATCTCCCTCCTGACACTGCGTCCCCCACGGGGGCACACCTTCTTTAGGTCAGTACGGGTGTCACAATTCCGTGGTACCCTAGTGATCTTTTTGCTTTTCCCTAGGGATTTACTGTCTTTGGTAAATACAGGTGCAACGACCCCAGGGTACCATAGTGATATTTCTCTATATTTAACCCTCTTTTGCGTCATTCTATTTCATCTTTTCTTCTTTTCCCGTCTAGACCACAGACAAATAATTTGAAATTAACATGGATGCAATTATTTTTTTCCTTTTTGGAAATTAACAATTTATTATTAATAACATATTTTGGTTTACATTTTGCATTCCATTATTTAATTTCTTTCTCTTCGATTTCTTTTAATATTTTGATTATGTTGATTTTGATCTTAAATTTCTTTAAATATTTTGATTTTGATTTTTGACTAACACCGTTGGTTTGACTACCGCATGTTTGCCATGCGCGGCGTACCATAAGGAGGAAAATGGTGTTCTGAGAATACGCTTTGGTCCACGCTTCACGGTAGACGGGAGGCCCACTCCTGTCAATCGGCTGGTGATACCTCTCTTCAGTGTCCCAAGAGAGACATTGCTGTACGATTAGTGCTGCAGATAACAGGTTTCGGGTTTACCCGTTGGATCCTCTTCCTGATGCTGTAATACTGCACTGCTCTTTGTAAAAAATGCAACACCATCAAGAAATCATCAGAATTAAATGAACTTCGCAGCAAATATCAATTATAGGATGTTACGGAAAATAGTAAAGTTTCAGAGCCATCACGTATGCATAGCATACGTGAACTGATGCTGAAAGCGTATAAATAGAGGGCAGTAGCGGTTAATAGTTAATGATTATTTGTTAGTGTCGAACGTTTAGTGAGACCTAAATATGCATCCACGACGAAATAAGGAGAAGTTCCAACAATTTACGGAGTTTGAACGGGGAAGGATTCGCGGCCTTCGAGAAGGAGAATTTTCCTATCGCACAACAGGAGTTCGTGTGCAGCGGAACAGTTTCACAGTGATGCGAGTTTGGAAGCAGTGGATCGACGAGCACTGAACAACTCGGAAAAACTAGCAGTGGACGACGGAAGGTGACGTCAGCGCACGACAATCGACACCTGCTCCGCATGGCGGTGAATGACCGTACAGCTTCCTCCAAGCAGTTGGCAGCACGTTGTTCTACTGCTACAGGAGTACTAATGTCGGCTTCGTCAATTCGTTGACATCTGCTGCACAATGGATTGCGTGCAAGGGTGTATTTATGCTGGTTCCCCCTCACGGCAAACCATCGATGGCTGCTTCTGCAATGGGCTCATGAGCACAGAGCCTGGCAAGCTGATTGGCACCAAGTTGTCTTTTCAGATGAATCACGCTTCAATTTGTGGGACCAGGATGGCCTCATTTGTATTAAACGCTATGCTGGGGAACGCTGCCTTCCAGAGTGCGTTATCGAACGACGTAGAGCAGTGCTTCTCAAACTTTCAATACTGGCGCCCCCTTTTCAATCACAATTTTTTCGCGCCCCCCCTTATACATTAATAATGTACTGAATGCAATAATAATGCACTTTGACGCTAAAGCTACAATAGGCGATCTTAATTATAAACCATACAAATTAGTAACATAAGTATTAAATTTTGTATACTACTTTTAAGCAAAATAAATAAATAAAATAATAGGATAACTATTATGTTATTTTTCCTTTCTCTAATTTTTAAATTGAACATATTGCAAAATGCGGTAGCTGCTTAGAAGACAAAATATAGATATCTGCTAAATATAGAAAAAGAACTCAGGGGGTCAATTTCTAATCATAAGGATTCCTTATAAAAACTTTGCTTTTCAAGACAAGCTCATGGACGTCATTAATACTTATTAAACTTGTTCTTAATTTAGTATTAATTAATTAGTTATAAGATATTCTGTGCAGCACTTATAAATTAAAAGTATACCGGCTGAAGTGCCCGCTCTTTGCACGAGTTCATTTATAAGAAAATAAAACATTATTGATATAATAGCTGAATTGTAAGGGAAGCAAAGCCAAGTGCTCGACAATGTTTATAAACACGTAAAATGATTTTTTAAAATGGTTCCTCAAATTATAATTAGTTTTAAGCGAATTGTAATTTCAAGCCTCACAGAATTAGCATTTATAATTGATGTTAAACAGTAGAGCACACAGGAATTTTTCAAGGGGGTCCGGGGTCGAAAGTTCACCAATCTTGTATCAGGTTCCTTTTGATTTTGTCGATTCTCGGGAACAAAACACAGTAAAAAACTAATTCTTGAATAAATAATTAGCTTTAATTAATAAAATTAATCATTAATAACAAATACTTAATTAAATTTTGCGTACTATAAACTTAGAATTATAATCAATCGGGAAAAAATCAAGGGCTTTGGGGGAGGCGGACCCCCTCCCCTTGTGTGCGCCACTGATGTTAAATAATGATCAATAATATAAATATCGATGAAGAATAATTGAATTATTTTTAATATTTAAAGCGAAAAGATTTCAACATGTTTTAACCCGGTAGCAGGCACGCACTCGATACGGTCGGGGTTATTCAGTCACCCCAATCCTTTTTTATAAGTATTTTATTGTACACGATACAAATAATGTTTCCAGTCAATGATTTAACTAAGAGAAAGTTTACTTACCTACTTTCAAGGACTTTTCAATTTTTCTTTGGTAACAAATAAACAGTTTTGCCAGAATTAACGATTTAGTAATCTGTGTGTCCCGCGCGACCACTTCCGGGTAAAAAGTATATTCATTATGATAATATGTATGTTACTGCTAAAAAAATGTGTGGCACGTTTTTCGTTATGCTTTATATGTTGAGAATATTTATAAAAATATGTCTTGGCCAAGTAATCCTTCATGTGCTTGTGTGTGTGTGTGCTGTGACATCGTCGATGGTTGTGAATCCCCATCTTTCGATTCACGATAAGTGTTATGGTTTCACCAGCTGTTCAAGGACAAGTACGACCCCATCGATTGTCCCTGAATTTTTACGATCCACCAGCTGTAAAATGACCACTGCACGTGGCCATGGGGCCATTGTTTATTGTCTGAACTCAGGGAGTGAAGACGGACAGACGGGTCGCCATAATGGTAAAGTAGAGCCGCTGCCCCATTGACAATAGGTGAAGCCTATCTTAAAATAATCATGTCGTCTTTTCTGGTGTTGAGTGATGGGGATACTAGAACCAGGTGGCGTGATGGACAAGTGTGTCCAGATGTTGGACAAGGAACTATGGCGCCTTGGGCCAGACGGCCCGGGTGTGTTTTGGCGTGTGATGTGCAAATAGGACGCGGGAGGCCAAGAGTCTTTTGTGACCTGCCAATAAGAAGGGACGAGGGGCGTGTTGTGAACACACCCCTGGTGTTTAAAAGGGTTCTTTTTCAGGAGAGAAGAGGAGAGAACGAAAAGGAAGGACGGAAAAGGAGAGAGGGAGAGTAGGAGACGGAAAAAGAGAAGAAAAGGAGTCGGGGAGAGAGAGAGGAGCCCGCCTTGCATGCAGAAAAGGGTTGAGTCCGGAGATTGGAGTGAAAAAGACGATAAACGCCGGTGGCGTTGAGAATAGAATAGACTGACTACACCGGCTTGGCATATGGACTTGGCATGTAGACTGAATAATATTACTTCACTAACAAATTGTTTAGCTAATAAACAATATTTTTATGTCATATTAGGCTGTACAAAAAAATTTTCTGATGACTAGCTATACACGACGTTACAGTGCTCTCCGTGGTTTTCCAAATATCATAAAACTCTTTTGCATGGGAAAAAGCGCAACAGAGAACACATAAGAGAGGGGTCATAACTAACTGTACCAATAACTTAGAAGGTCAAACAGATTACAGCTATAATGGGCAGTATTTCAAAAATAATGACAGCGATGAATTTTTTATGTTCCTAAATTTTTTCGATTCTGGGTCTGAGATCTGTTTTTCTCTGAAAGAGTAGTATGTTAGGTTAAAAAAAAGCGTAATAAAAAAAATCTCTCTTCATTAGATTACAGCAAATCAAATAAAACTTTTTTATTTGGTTATTGGATCAAAGATAACTAATTAGGTATTGAAGAAGTTTTTATTTTTGCTGACTTAATATCGCGCGCCTATAAATTATATCAGAGTTTAAGTGCATTTTTTATTATGTCTGAAAGTATTTTGTTTTAATTCATTCCATTAAACTAATTATTTTTAAAATCTTTTATTTTCGATATGCTCGCGCCCCCTCGTAAAGGTCATCGCGCCCCCAGGGGGCGCGCCCCACAGTTTGAGAAACACTGACATAGAGACCTAACACCGGGAGTTATGGTTTGGGGTGTGATTTCGTATCATGAACATCTAATTTGCTACGAATTGAGAGTAATCTCAATTGGAATAGGTACGTCCGTGACGTGCTACAGCCCGAAGTCATTCCCTTTCTTAAAGGCCTCCCTGAAGCTATATTTCGGCAGGATAAGGCACGTCCGCATGTGGCAAAGACTTTTCAAGACTTCTGTTCAGCCCAACACATGCAACTTCTTCCTTGACCTGCTTATTTGCCGGATATGACACCTATTAAGCAAGTGGGGGATTTGGTTGTTCGGGGTCTCGCTTCCTTTAAAAGACGAACTTTGGCTGCGCATACAAACAATATGGAGTTTTCTTCCACAAGCAGACATTCAAAATCTGTTTGACTCTATGCCACGTTTTATAGCAGCACTTATTGCAGTGCTTGGTGGCTACACTAAACACTGATTTCGGACACTTAATATTGTTGTTTTTTTTGCTTTGAAAATTTCGTCATTTATTTGTACTAATACAAGTCGTTTTTGCATTAAATTCCATTTAATTCTGATGATTCCTTCGTGGTGTTGCATTTTTTTACAAACAGCAGTTTGTATTCTGGGTGTTTCCCAGGTAAGCGCCGTGCCTGGTTTTTACCAGCTGAACGGCACACTGCCCTCCTTTTTGGACGTGGTGGGTGGAGACATCATGGTATGAAGTTTTTTTCGCGCTTTTGGATCCAATGCAATTGCGCCAGGATAAAAGCCTTGTTTTACCCAACCTTACTATGAATGATATTGCAACGTATACACGCTTTCTTCTTTTGTCGTTACCAAACAATGAAATGTCTCGGAAGTCTCCATTTGCTATTCAAAAAGCACTGAAAGGAATAGACGGAGATCCAAAAGGGGTTAAAAAGTTACGATCTGGAGACTTGCTCATCAACACCACATCAGCTTTACAGCAAAATCTTTCTTAATGGCCAAAATGCTTCATACTGCCCTTAAATGATAAGTCCTCATAAATTGCTAAATTCCTGTGGAGGTGTCATATCGGATCCAGATGTGTTGTGCGCTTCGGAAGCAGAAATTCTTAAAGGGCTTTCTGACCAGCGTGTTACTCAGTTTATAAGAATCACTTTAAAAAAAGGTGCTGCAATTATTCTAACGAAACATTTAATTTTAACATTCAACAGCCTGAAACTACCAAACACAATAAAAGCTGGATATCTGAAATGTAAAATCCATCCCTATGCATCGAATCCTCTGCGCTGTTTCAAGTGCCAGAGGTTCGGACACTCTCAAACTTCCTGCCGCGGTTAATTAACTTGCTCTAGATGTGCATCCGCTCGACATTCTTCCATGGATTGTAAAATGTGTTCACAAGCCCACCCATCAGATTCAAAACTATGCACAAAATGGAAATTAGAAAAACAGATCCAGGTAATTAAAACCATTAAAAACAGATCCTATTTTGAAACGCAAAAATTAACAGTTCCTCAGTTAGCCCAAACATATTCTCAGGCTACTAAACCTTCAACTATATCCACAACTATCCAACCCAAACAGATCCAAATATAACAAACATAATCTGCCCACCTTTACAATGTTTGAAACCCGTATCCTCTGCAAATCAGAGGTCAAGCACCTCGTCATCAATGCCTGCAGTCTCCACATCCTCCTCATCAACACACACACACAAGCACATTTACTTCTCCCCTTCCATATCTTCAGTAATAGCAACAATACAAAGTGAATCTCAGTTACCTATACCTATTTCTACTACTACTACTTCTACCCCTGATAATAGCCTAAATACTTCTGCGTCATCTTTATCTATTGAAACACGCCTATTTCCTACAACTTTTAATAAATTTGCCGCACTATCAACTGAAATTCGCCCATCCATCAGTTCATCAGTTCCCTTACCAGAGTATGCCCCTACTACATCCAACAATGAACCTCCTAATGTATCTAAAATCCCAAAGAGTATAAAACAAAACTCAAAAAATAGAAAAAAACGCACAAAAGTACTGAAACCAGAAATCGAAATAAAAATGGCACCGCACAAAACACGGGAAAGTACACCTCAACAGGATTCTTCGGACGAGGAAATGATAGAATATAATGAGGATGAACTCGTTTTAGATCATGTTCCTAAATTAAGTTTTGAATATTTGAACATAATTACCCCGACCACGATTTCGAAACCGCAGAAAGTAATTGTTTTTCACTTACTTTCATAGGTTTTATATCGAGAAACTTTATAGCTTAGATATTGAAATTGTTTATATTATATGTTTTAATTATATATATAAAATTGTTTTGGTATTTCACTGATCTGTTCACTTACTTGGTGGGATGTGCCCTCCACAATTTGTTTTCTTTAATCCTATGAATTGTATTTTTATATTTAATTTGAGGTTTTACTTTTGCTTCGTAAACTGCGTTCTTTGCAATTTTACATTTTTTTTTAATGTTTCAGTACTTTAACGACTGTTTAGCGCAGTTTGGCCGAAATAGGCTCTTGCGTCATTAAATCCTACATTCACTCGTTCACTCACACACCTGATACTACGTCTCACTGCTCTGCGTCTCAGCGCTCAATGGTAACATATACTGGTATGGACACAGTAAGTCTTGGCCCTGAAGGGCTGTTGAGCCACTGAGTTTTTAAACAGAACAAAGGTTTCAATAGAAATATAAAATTGCCAGGTGGTGGGCCACATATTGGCCAAATTCGGAGTATATGTTTTTATATTATATAGTCTGAAGTTTTAAGCAGAATCAGCAGAAATACTTTTTCTGAAGAACATTTGTAAGTTACTGTAAACTTGTGGGTTCTTTTCTGATCGTGTTCGCATTGTGAATTGAAAATAATTGCAGACAGGGTTTTGTCCCACTGTGTTTATTCCACACCTTCTATGGGACATTTCTTAAAATAAAGAATATATTGAGATGTTACAAGATTAAGATACATCGTCCAGCCGTGTCTACTTTTCACGACCCGGTTTTCTTCGCCCCCTCTCTTCTCCCCGTTCCGACCTTTCTTCCTCTCTCGTTGCCAGATCCTTCCCTCTATATCGTCTCATGTTTGACCTGTTGCCAGGTGCAGGCAGCGGTTCCTTACACGCCCCACCTAAGAGTAAAATTTGCCCCTTGTGGCTGATTTTACCATATCAGACACCAGGAACAGAAAATTCACAAACCGTGACACAGAAAATCCACAAACAGAAAACACCATAATTGCAACAGTCAAAAGTCTTGATGATTGTTCTAGTGAAAGTTCCTTAATACAAACACATGAAATAATATTAATAGTTCACCCAATTGAAATAAGTGACTATGTTCCCAGAAAGATCTAAACTGTAATGGGATTGCAAACAGATACATGGAAAACACATTATACAAACAAAAAAAAACACTAAATATATACATTACAGTTTTTATCTTAATCTAGACAATGTTTATTTCATTAACTCATGAATGAATGCTCAATGAGTTCACTAAATCCATATTAAGTCCCCAGTAAAACCTTTCCTACGGCTCTAATTTGCCTTTGGCCGGTATGATTTCTGACCCAACCCATCTCACCCATTCTAATACAAAGTTAATTTGTTTTACACGATTTTTCCAAATTTGCATCAGATTGTCTATGTCGACTATTCGAGATACAACAAACTGCTCTAACATTCTTAAGCCCTGAGCCGTTAAATTACATTCATAAGAAGTGTATTCAATCTTAAACCTCAATTTTTTAGTCATGCAAATTCCAAACGACATAAAGCATGCGGCATAATTCTTCGTGAGAGAACGACAAAAATACCACTTCCACAAATCCAGTACCGTGACCCACAATGCTGCGCTATTCTTTTCTATAAAACCTTCCCTTTTCAACAAAAAATAAATCCCGGTTCTCGAAAATATCTTTAACAAAGCTTCACGGGTTACCTTCGCACTGAGACTAGTCACTGGCCTAGCCTCGCCCCACCTAGTGTGTTGATCAACCAGACATAAAATATATTTGTCCCTTTGAGCTTGGCGGATCAATTGGACCTAACAGATCCATATTCACCACCTGAAATAGCAATTCAGACCTTGCCACAGATGTAATGGGTGATCGGTCTTTAATCCTAACCGATCGAGTGAGCTGACACTCTTTACATGATTCACAAAATTTCTTCACATTGGAACTTAGACCCTCCCAAAAGAAAGAATACTCGATTTGTTCAAGCGTCTTCTTGGGACCCATGTGACTACTGAACACGGAAGTATGCGCTAGTCTCAACACCTCCGTTCTTCTGCACTTCGGAATTACCAGTTGCCCAATACTCTCCCCGAGTATTTTATCTCTATGAAATAGATACCCATCTACTTCATAGTAGTTTCCATTGCCTTCCTTAGCATGCTTCCAAACCAGTGCTAACTCGGCACAACCCTCCTGTTCGGAACGAAAGCTATCAGCCACCATGATTCCTTTATCCATCTCAGCGGTCACCTCCTCATCCTTAGTACCCAATGTTCCCACTTCATTCCGACATGAAGTAATATTTCTTTGAGAATCCTCAATGTGCTCCTGTGCTTTCTCTGAAAGAATACCCAATGAAACTTCGGTTTCATCTACATTTCCTGAGTCAATCCTCAGGTCCTGAGAGCTTTGAGCCAGTGAATTCTCTTCACTCTGGGCTCCTCCCAACATATCCAAAAACTCTGGTGGAAGCAACACGTCTTCCACCAAAACTTCTGCCAAAGCTCATAACACTTGCTGGTGCACCACATTAACCTGACCACCGGTAGCAAGACCAATTGAAACATATACTAAAGGACATTTAACCGCTGGACCGAAAATACCTTTCAAATAAATCGTGGAAGCTCCTTCAACCAATATTCCAGGAACTAAGTCTTTCTTGATAACAGTAATTTCCGTACCAGAATCCAATAACGCATGGACTAACTTCCCATCTACACTGATAGATGTTTTCACTAATTTACTTAATTTGTCTTCAATAGCCCGTCTAGGAATGACTTTACCTAGCAAATCAACTCTGGCGGCTACCATCCCATCTACCAATTCCGTCCCTTCTGTTGACACCTTATTCACATTAAGTCTTTTATTATCTACCTCTTTGTTTTTCGGACAATCCCGCTTAAAATGTTTATCTGATCCGCAGGTGAAACAAGCGAATTTTTTAATTTCAGTTACTTGACCTTTATCAAAATTTTTCCTAGAAGAAAAATTATCTGACTTTTTCTCCCCAAATGGCTGTTTACCCCAACTACCATTAAAACTTCTCTTTTCACTATCATTCCATTTAGCTCTCTCAGGTTCATCGTAGGATTTCCCTTTGGAAGCGTAAAATATATCACATTGTTTCCCCTTGGAGCACCCCAATATGGGTCGCCGTCTCAGAATCCAACATTTCAAACATTTAATCTGCTACGATCAGTTGATTAACTGACTCAAAATCATTCGCACCTCTTAACTTACCGTAGTATAACCACATCGATGTTAAACGGGACGCGAACTGAGAGAAAGTTTCGTCAGAGTTACGTTTGGCCTTTCTAAAATTTTCTAAACATATTTTTGGTGAGGCTTCATACTCCTTGAGCACCACCTGTTTTAAAGATTCGTAATCTTTTAATTCTTCTTCGCCTAGGTTAACTAATAAGTTTAACACTTACTCTCCTAACTCATCCTTCGGTTTTAACTCGTCGCTAACCATTTCACTAGCGAAAGCCTTTTCAAGACTAGAAAAGAAATAGTCCCACCCGTCTGATTGATTGGGTACCTTTACAGTTAACAGCCTAACCATTTTAACTATTTCATCTAAAGATTTTACACGTGAGGTTTGACCATTATTTTGAGTAGCACTCTGATTAGCGTTCCTAGATAATTCTATTTCCAAGCGTAATTTTTCAATTGATAATTGTTCTTGTTTTTCCAGTTTTTGCTGCTGTTCTGTCTCTAACCTTTCAGCTGTAATAGCTTCCAATAACTCTTTTGCCTCTTCCTCCTTGTAATATTTACTAGAGATTATTAAATTCCTTAAAACAATTTTAGACATAGACGGATCAGGTGACTCATCTAAGTCCCGCGCTAATTGAATTAAGTCAATTTTCTTACTTCTAATGAGAAATGTCATTTTTAATCAAGCTAAACCTAATGCCAAATTACCTTCTGACAAATTTAACTACAAACACTTAAATGACCTAGTACTATATATTTAACAAGCAAGAAAAATTCTACTCGTTTTTTCTAAGAGTACTCAAATTCCAGAAACACAATACGAAATATGTTTACAATAAAACTTATATGAGACACAGTTATTTGTTACTAATCAGAACGCAGAACCTTTTTCAAAATAAAAAAAAAACACAATTAACAACATACTTTAGCTACATTACCATAGAATTATTTCTCAAATCACATAAATCTACTCTTAGTTTCTTTTCTTTTTTAATTAAAAGAAGAATCTTATGCAGGAAACAAAAAAAAACAATATACATATACATCCTAAATTACGAGCAAAGGAAATAACCTCAGATTGCATTAAACTATCAACTAACTGACCAATTGCAACACTTTTACTTAAAATGAAAAACTATCATATAATATTTAAAAAAACATGCCATATTCTGAGTCATAAATAACCTACAAAATCTCTTATTTACAACATTTTAACAGGAAGTCCGACTGCTTGAAATACATATACACATTTTTTTAATGGATATTTTTCACCCACTCAAACATACATTTTTCGCAACCATTATTTCAAGATAAATTAATCTAATTCTTTTTTTTTTTAAATTCTGCAAACTGAATTGTTATGCAAAACACTTTCCATACCCAGATTTTAACTTTTGAGACAACTTCAAAACAGTAAAGAATGAAGATAAAAAAGAAATTATAGTTTAACACTAGAACTCTAAATACCATATTTTACAACATTTAAAATGATACCCTATCATTTCCAGGTAAAATAAGTACACAATTTTCTTATTTCATCTACACAATAATCCAACAACATAGAATATTGCAATAAACCAATGGAATTTTTTTTTTTTCAGATATATCTGCTTTTTCTATTTTATTTTTTTAAAAAAAACAAATTAAATATGACTGCATCCCATTACTCTTTTAAATATTCACACAATATTTTAACTTAGGGGAACAATAGCCACTTACCTCGACATGAACGCTGTTTCTGTACTTGAACACTTTTCAGATCACGGCTCCATTCATCAGAAACTGAAAAAAATACGGCATCTGTTTATTCCTTAGCCCAACTCGGCAGGTGATAGCAAATTTCTATATGAAGATCATGATTTTTCACTTGAAACTGCTGCAAGAGAATTCCCGGGATCCACGTGGTCATCAACTTGAAAATACACCGCAGGATTCCATTTCCTTCTTAAAAATTTTCTTTCAAACTGAATGTCCACTAGACCTTGTTCACAACTTTGTAGTACGAACACCGATCAATTTGAAATATTTTGTTCCTTTAACTTTTGCTCCATTGCATCCCACTCCTGACACCAGTGTAAACTTGTGGGTTCTTTTCTGATCGTGTTCGCATTGTGAATTGAAAATAACTGCAGACAGGGTTTTGTCCCACTGTGTGTTTATTCCACATCTTCTATGGGACATTTCTTAAAATAAAGAATATATTGAGATGTTACAAGATTAAGATACATCGTCCAGCCGTGTCTACTTTTCACGACCCGGTTTTTCTTCGCCCCCTCTCTTCTCCCCCGTTCCGACCTTTCTTCCTCTCTCGTTGCCAGATCCTTCCCTCTATATCGTCTCTCGTTCGACCTGTTGCCAGGTGCAGGCAGCGGTTCCTTACAGTTACTTTGGTAAGATCTAACATAAAAAGTTTCCGGAACTTGCTCGAACATTAAATTTGCTTTGTATTTCGATTTTCGATTTATTTACAAAAACAAAGATTGGTAAATACATCATTTAACAATAGGAAATTCGGTTATTTTAATTTTATTTCAGATTTCACTGTGGATGTAGTAAATAGATTTAACTGCAAGTTTAAAGCATAATCACAATATCATTGTTTCAAGATATGTGGAAACCACCTTATCCAAAACTGGGTTTGAAATTTCATAATGATACACAGCATTCGAAAGCACACAATGCCCAAGCTGGCTTTCAGATATTGGATTGATGATAAGGTAACAATAAAATGAGCTCGTGCCAAGGATGGTAAATTTTGATTAACAGTACGTTTTATTCATAGTAGCTTTTGATGTGTGTTTTGAAATTTCAAAGAATTAAATTCAAAGGATGAAAAATTTAAAGAAGGTCCTTTTTTAGCTTTTTTCGCTGTTTTGAACCCTTTGTCTAATGAGAAAAAAGAAGATATTTCGAGCAGAGAAACTAAGTATTCAGTATTTTCTGGAACAATAAGTTTTTTAGTAATTGCGTGCAACCAGCGAAGAACAAATTTCGGGGGACTGTGAATTTAAGTGAGAGGGGACAGAGATGGTAATTTTTTTCTTGCCCATTGGTGCAAAAAACGTATATAAATCAGACCTTAATCCTATAGCTATACCAAACTAGCTCGCCCACCTTGATATTTATATTGCACAGCCCGTTTACATGGAGGAAAACTGCCGGCAAAATACCGGCATGAATCCTCTCTAGACTGGTTTACATGACGGCCAGCATTTTACCGATTTGAAAAGAGGGTGCAATTTTTGGAACCGCTTGGATTGATGATTGATTGAATATTAACGTCGCACTGTTCAGCTACATGAGGGCTTTTGGCGACGGACCACGTAATTTTGAACCATGGTCAAGTGACGTGGACGACACCTGAGCTGGCACCACCCTCCCCTAACTACCACACCACACCAACGGGAGGACGTTTCAGCTCTCGACAGATTTAACGTGCATCGCTGCCCTACACGGCGGGTCTTTAGTGGTAATGGGCTCGAACTCGTGACAAGGCAAGCCATGGTCCGATACCTATACCACTCTGCTACGGCGGTCGTGGAACCGCTTGGAAGCAAGGCAAATAGGGAGAAAGCGAGTTCGTTTTTAAATTTTCCCATGATGCATTGCAACCGAGATTCATTTGTTCAAAGCAGATTTGTAGAATCTACACGTTGAAAGACAGACGAAATTAAAGCCTAATAAAAAGATAATAAAAGTGAAATGTAAAGTTAAACAAAAAATTAAGAAAAGAGAAAAAAAAGAATGTAAAAAATAATTTAAAGATTTTATTTATTTATATTATGTGACAATATATAATAAGCTGAAAATATCTTTTTTAGTACATAAAAGTATTCAAATTGATGAAAAGTTTACACTCAAATTAAACAGTAACATTGAATTAACCATTTTTAAGGAGAGTTGGAAACTTCTCTCTTTCTCTATACTGACAATGTTAAATTGGCTGTTTTCGATGTACATTTTCTCAAAATCTGTTTTATGTACATGCTTGAAATTTTTCATACTATTAAAGTACACCTCTCTCATTATACTAAAATGAGCTTTTAGCTAATTTTGAATTTTTTTAATAAATTATGAAATATTTTATCAAACATTGCGAAATTTGACCCATTTTTACTTAAAAATTTGTAAAAATTAAATTTTTGAGTTTTTTACAAAAGCTTATTTTAGTATATATTAGATATCATTATAAATAGTTCATAAAAAATTTACATACCTGTGAACAGTAGTTTCTCAGAAAAGGTACATCGCACATTAAAATTTACATTTTGAGATAAATTGATTTTAATGTATACAGTGAGACTTCTAATCGACTAGGAAATAGAAAAATAAAAGGCTCGATTTAAAATAAGATACATGTTTTGGTTTATATTAGTTGTTACACTTTTAATCAAAAACAAAGTAATTTGTTTACAATTTTTGCCATTAAAATGGGCGTGGCCCAAATTCAATGATTATTTAAAAATACGTTTTAAGGGCTTCTAAATACCCTAGAGGTTAAAGTAAGGTATTTTTAGAAAGGTTAAAATCTATGCAGTTTGAAAATGTAAAAATCTCAAATTGTCAAAAAAATAAGATTTTAGCTTTCCCCAACACACCTTAACTTCATAACAAATAAATCATGCATTTAAAATTTTATCATCAAAAGTTTTATGCTTGCACGTATAAATAAAGTAATAGTATAAATAAAGTAAAGTAATAGTATAAATAAAGTAATAAACATAAATGCAGAACAAATATAGAGATTTTATTGATGTTTTGACAACATCTGATAAGTTGAAAATACTTGTAACTTTATATAAAAATATATTTTAATGGACTACATCTGCAATGTTACTGTATAATTAGTTTGTGTGTAAGTTTGTTACAATTTTTATCTGTATGATAAATAAATTGAAAATTTTACTTCATGAATTTTATATCTACATCTCTTTGCGAAACTAAAGTATGAAACTAGAGTGTAAAATAAATAAATTTCCTTTTTTAACTATAAGCAATAAATTCAAAATATGTTTGTGATGAAAAACCTTGTATAAAAACATTCTAAAATGCATTAAATCTTAAATTTACACACACAATCAAATTTTACAGGAACATTGAATTTACCATTTTTAGTGTCATAATAAATAAATTAGCATAAATATATCAAATTTGAAATTTTGTCGTCAAATTTTTTACATCTCAACATTTTTTAGCACAATAGAAATAAATGCATATTTGTGAGTTTATATGATCGGATTGTAAATTATTAATTTTGTCTGGTCATTCATCGCAAAAAACAAAACAAAAAATATGTGATACAACGTGGCTTCTGAATAGGGTAATAGCAAAGATTCTGGACGATCATTGTTGATGCAGAACTTTAATTTAAGTGATTGGTTGAGTTGTTCGTCATCAAGTCAGAGAGAATTTTAAAAAAGAGAGGGGAATTGTCACAAAAATGGAATGAACTCGTACATCAATTAAATTTTTAGTGTTTGCATTTTTAGTTGAGATAAGCAAATTGAAAAGTTTTTTGAGGGAAAATTTTCAGTTTATTTTTATTGATTTATTTGAAACGTATAATATTACTTCTCCTCCCCTCCCCGAAACAATTGACGCGATTTTTTCTATGCTTTCTTCTGTTTAATAATTACCAATATGCACAAAATAAATTTGAATTAAAAATATATTCTTTCAAAAATCTTTAGTACCACATTTTTTCTCCCACTTAAATAAATATTTATAATATAATTTGTTCACACCTAGGTTTATTTTTACGCGATATACATACGTTCTTAAAAAAGCTACGCTTAAGTAAAAATTGAGTTAAAAAAACATTACTCTATTGAAAACAAGGAAAAAATCTCCGAACTTAAAATCTAAGCATTATAATTGTGACGGGTCTATTCACGTTCTTCCTACTTATCCTCTTGGGGAATAATGGCTCTTTAAATATTATTCTATTGAAAACTTGTCTCCAAAGAAGAAGACACGATTTATTCAAATCATGGCTTGTACTTTCAGATTAACTTTCAAGTTTGAGAGAGAGAGAGAGAAGTTAGAAGCTAATAGGATAGTAAGTTGTGTTTAACGTAAAGCTAGGCGAGAGCGCTTCGTAGATTATTTGATTAATATTAAGATTGACGATTTGATCAATTAGTTTGTGACGGGGCTTTACCGCGTTTTTCCTATTAATCCTCATGGGGAATCTTTGGGGCCAGCATTGAGTCAATTCACAGCCAATCCTCTCAAGAAGAAACCGTGATATTCAGATTAGTTAGTAGATATATAGTGAAGGTTTTGTAATCGTAAGGGAGAAGGAGAAAGGAAGCTGATGAACGAACGTGAGCTGATGGTAAGACATTAAACTTAGAAGTGTAATTATTGAACGGGCTTTAGCGTGTTAAAGAAATTAAGGAAGATAAAGATTCGCAGAATAACTTTGCTTAAAGATAAGAGGTTAGGATTCCAGGCGCCTATTTACTTAGAATTTAGGAATACGTTATACCACTTATAGTAAGACTTGTGTTGTTCTGTAAGGGCACCCCCCCTCCGGTGCCCTTCTCCTTGATTATCAGCGTGAGCTAGAGGTGTAGGAATAACGGAAGAACTTGAAGCTACCATGATCTTAATTTGACTTTATTAAGATCTTAAAACTTAAACTTCTAACAGATTAGATCAGTGCTTCTCAAACTTTCAATACTTGCGACCCAATATTCAATTATAATTTTCATCCCGCCCCCTCCATACTATAACAACATATTGAATTCAATAATAATATACTTCGACGCTAAAATACGACGTTAACCTCTTAAATGTCATCGGCGTATATAAAGGTCTCGTTCAGTCAGTACGTTAATTGCCTCGGACGTATCTATACGTCTTTCCGAAGTACTATTTTTTCTGTGCACTGCTATCCATAAAATTTCCCCAAAAGCTTTGGAATGCCATAAAAGGACCTTGACAGTGTTTGAGACGGATTTACTTATTTCACAGGATTTGTTTATTCATTCCTTTTCAACCCCACACCCCTCATACACCACATGCACTCACCTACATGTTTAACGGTGGCATTTGGGAGCGAATCGCGTAATTTTTAATCGGCCTTTAAGGGATTTATTATAAAGCATACAAGTTATAAAAAGAAGCGTTAATTTTCGTATATAATTTTATATATGACAAGCCCATGGGGGTTCACTCATAATTGTTAAACTTGTTCTTAACGTAGTATTATTGAATTAATTATTAAAACATTGCGCAGTACTGATATATTTATAAGTGTATTATATCAATGCAAATGTGTAATTTATTTTCTATTGTGTCAGAATAAATTTTGTTTATTATCTTTCAGTAAATTAATTTTTAAATGATCTTTTGTTTTCATTTTCTCAATGTACTCGCGCCCCCCCTTGTAGGGTTATCACGCACCCTAGGGTGGCGCACCCCACAGTTTGAGAAACGCTGGATTAGATAATAATAATATATGTGATAGAATCTACGGTGGCTAAACACACAATACATATAACACCGAAATAACGTAACCCGGACCACTATCAATAACTAACCGCCTAAACTCAATTCCAGTACTATCACAGATCCTAATGTTAAATAGTCAGTCCTACCTTAATGTCGATCGACCAATCCAATCTTACTGGAAGTTGCGTATTTACTGGAGTGCAATGGTATGCACCTTGATCTAAAGGCTCTATGTCACGAATAACTTCTGTTAGCTGTCACTTAATCTTTCCGAAACCTCTTCACACTTAAATCATTGATTATCATAACATTCCTCAAATTTCCACCCAGGTTACTCTAACTTCTGATATTTAAAAGCTTCATAATTTCCATCTTTCCTTCATGCTTCCCTTCTTGGGTTTGGTTGGAAAAGAGTTGCCATTAATTCTGGCCCCAAAGAACCCAAAGGACATGCTAATGAAAAAACGCGTGAGCACACAGTTCAATATATTTAGACAATAATAAATTGGATTTATTTTGGCTAACTTGGGTGATCAATCATTTCCTCCCACAAATCTAAGTCGCGTAGATGAAAGATGGTTCCCCCAGGAAGGGGGTATCACAAGTTGTTAAATTGGATTTGTGTTGGTTTGAATTAGATTAACTGGGAAATTATCATCAAATGTTAGAAGGTGTATTGCCAGGACGTGCGAAGAGTAAGTGATCCGATTTATAATTAATTCTTCTAGTATCTTGTCTACATCGTTATTATTCCCATATTTATCCATTGACGCATTTCTTAACTTGGGTTGTTGAGAATTGTTAATAAATTGAGTTTGTTTTGACTATGGCTAATCTTCTTTCTGACCCTCTCATGCATTAATGGGTGGGACCGCCCATCCATTACATAATGAAGAACATTAACAAAATATTTGTTTCGGATAAAGAGAGAGAAAGTTACAGTGCCCATTGAGAAAAAAACACGTACGTACATAATGAATTTAAAATTTCGTTTTTTTCGCTAGATTCTATAAAACTCCCTTTCACTTTTTTGTCAATAAACGAGTTTCTTTTTTCTGAGGAGGTAATATCACTAGAACTGCTAGAAAATGTAGAATGTCAAACTAAGTACCATTAGTTGTTAGTTTTAGACTTACACGTAGTTATACTTTGTTGATGCTTTAGAAGTAAATCAAGATTTTATCCTATCTATATAAAAACATATCCCCACCTTTTTGATTGTCACCAACATCATGTGAGGGGTGGATTAAAATCTTAGGATTATGATTTTAAAACTTTTAAATAACATATGGCTTACATTACGTCCTGTAAAAATTATAAAATTTTTAAAGCGACTTTATTTTATTGGAAAAATGCAACTGCAAAAAAGGGGTACTTACACAATTTTGGTATTTTTCTCCACTACTAAACTGAAATTGTTAAGAAGTGTTTTTTTTTGCGAAGCTAAGATTATAATTTAGTTAATTCCCAATAATTTTAATCCGTAACTTCTTTTTTTATATGCAGTCAGTTCTGAAATGCGTAGAATTTAAAACTTTAGAGCGAGAGTTCAATTCTATGAAATTCTGTACCAGAATTCAGAAGGTCAAGAGTTATAGGCCTTTCCCTCTTAAACCTTGACTTAATCACAGGAAAATGAATTAAAAATTATTCTTGGTATCACATAGCTTGGTAAAAGAGGCTCGAAGGTATATTTACCTGACCTTGTACACTAATTGCGTACATTAAATGCGCGTAACTTTATGATGTCTTATATAAGTATCCAACATCTGTATGCCCATCGACCTCAGAGTTTAAAAAAAATTGCAGCGTTTTCTTAGCAATCTTATATTTAAACAATTTATAATCGTTTTTCTCAGAATTAATTAACAAAATGTGCGTATTACCTTAAAGGACTTTTCTTATAATTCCTTCTTCAAAATAAATGAAACAATTGATAGAAGGATTTTTTTTTAAAATCGCTTTTTATAAAATTGTATCGAAAATTAATTTCCTCTTATATACTATACAGTGAAAATCATTTAACCCGAAACTGAGGGGAGTGAAATATTTTTTTGCGTTAAAAAATACTACTACTACTACAAAAAAAACATATATTCAACAAAAAATTAAGTTTATTTAAGTACATTTTATTTTCATAGATATGTTCAAGCATTTCCGTAATTTGCTCTTTCTTTCTTTCTTTTTTTAATTATTGTTGATAATGCAGAGTTAACAATACCAAAATCTTTACAAATTTCTGATTTTGATCAGCACAGCCTTAAAAAACTCCATCTACATTTTAAGTTTGCTCCCCCGAGCTCTTTGACATTGTGTTCGTAAAAAAATTCTTATAAAGAAGAAAAAATAATGCGAATCAAACTCGTTTATTCTTACTCATACTGTGATACACTTGTCACCGAATTCCAAAGCCAACTGATGAGAGTTGAAATGTTTTTGTGTGGAGTTTGTAGGAGTGAAGGGTGAAAAAGTAGCTTAGATAAACAAAATTGAGTTTTACCACAGACTATTCCGATGGTATCTCAAAACCAAGTTAACCTCTTTTTTTACAAAACATGTGAAACCACATCTCTTTCATTTCATACCTCTCTTAAATCTCGCCTGCATGGCTGGTGTTTTCCGTATTTTGTTCATTCCCAGAAGGGAGATCTTTTCGTGTTAAGTGATTTTCCTTTCGTTCTAAAAGAAGAAAATGCATGAAAATACTTAGCAGTTTGACGGGATCGTTATATTACTTCGTGTTAACCAATATTTCGTATTAAGAGTTTTCTCGTTTAACGTATTTCACTGTATTAGCAGAGGAGTTTTTCATCTTCGTTATTTGGCCGCCCATTCAAAATTGTGAGGTTATCGTGTTACTTCTAAATGAGAGACATTAAACCATCGATTGATGTACAGGTTCGCAAAAATAGATTCCCTTTGAACTACTTATATATTTAAATGAAAACTTGAAGAGCAATAAAAGAAAAAAATTCCCAACAAATTATGACTACATATATATACATACATACATATATATATATATGTATATAATAAGATACCAAGTGAAAAAGTTGTATACCCTACAATTCCAAAGAAGTAATAAATTGGAGTTCAAGAGACATTTAGGACTAAAATGAAGACCTATTATGATTTCTAGAGCTCCCGCTGAATTAGGCCATCGATTTAGGATTAGCAATGCTTTATACATCCACCTTCCCCCTGCAGCGGAAATTTCCGACATAATAGAAAAAAAAGAGTCATGTTGAAAAGTTAAGCCAATTACTAACACACGTGGACGATAAACCAGACAGTAAAGTAAAATGAAAAAAGAGAACGATAATGTTTCTCTCAAACAGAGAAAGAAAAAGTTTTAAGAAAAAATTCTATAGAAAAAATTAGGATAAAAACTTACATGTAAAAATGAAACCCATAAAAAATGTGCAAGCATGCAACTTATGCAAAAGTCCAACGCAAAGTGATGTAAAAATGCAAGTGTTTACACAAGAAGCAAAACTACAATGGCGCCAGCTAGAAACTTACTTTGCAATTAAACTAAGCACTAAATAAATTTTAAAAATAAACTTGTCATAAAATATTTTAAATAAATTAATAATCTATATTAAAAATAGAGTTAATGTAACATTGAAATATATTTAAAAATAAATTTACTTGGATAACTGTATTCCATGAAACTATTGCAAAATTTCAAATAATTACTTTGTTTTAATACATGCTCAGTAGCTAAACCATTGTTTCTTTTATAAAATTTAAGATAATATTTCTAAATATTGATAAGTGTAGGCTACTACTCCAGAAAGACATTTTTATAATGTTAAAATCAAAAGTATATCTTTTATCAAAAATATTACTTAAAAGCAAATCATTGTTAACGTTTAAATGAAGGTCCAAAAAGTTAGCTGACTTATTATTGTAATTAGTTTTTAATAATTTTAAATAGAGGGGATAATAATTAAAGCTAGGAACACAATCTACTATATTACTAAAAAGAATTAGGTCTTCTATGTACCTAAAAAAGTAACAAGATTCTTAACAAATACTATCATTTTCATAAAAGGGCAAATTAATATTGGCTAAACAGTTACACACACACACACACTACATATATATACTATGTATATATATATATATACTATGTATATATATACTATATATATACTATGTATATATATATATATATATATATATATATATATATATATATATATATATATATATATTTATTTATAAAGGAGAAAAGCGACTCACTCACTCACTCACTCACTGACTAATCACAATATCTCCAGAACTATTAAACCTACAGACTTGAAATTTGGTAGGTAGGTTCCCTTCATGGAGTACACGTCAGCTAAGAACGGATTTGGAAAAGTTCAAACCCCAAGGGGCGTTACGGGGGTTTAAGGGGCGTTATAGATAATTATTTCCTTTACTAAACTATTAGATGTACAGTCGTGAAACTTGGTACACAGATTTCTTTCATAAAGTAGAGATTCCCTACATAATGATTTTTACGAAAATCGACCTCTAAGGGGCGTTGAGGGCGCTTAAGGGGCGTTATACATAATTATTTCCCTTTTTAACGTATTAGACGTACAGTCTTGAAATTTGGTATAAGCGGATTCCTTTCATAGAGTACAGATCCCCTACAGAATGGGTTTTGTGAAAATTGACTCCAAGTGGCAAGTGGCGTTGTAGAGAATTAAGTGGCGTTATATAGACAATTAACTCCTTTTTAAAACTATTAGACGTAAAATCTTGAAATTGAGTCAGCAGATTCCCTTCACTAAGTAGAGATCTGTCATAAAATGGGCTTTGTGAAAATCGCTTCCTAAGTGGCGTTGCGGGGGCTTAAGGGGCGTTACAGATAATTATTTCCATTTTTAAATATTATACGTACAGTCTTGAAATTTAGTAATCGAATTCCTTTCATAGAGTACAGATTCGCTGCAAAATGGGTTTTGTCAAAATCGGCTCCCAAGTGGCGTTGCAGAGTATTAAGTGGCGTTATAGGCAATTGACTCCCTTTTTAAACTATTAGACGTAAAATCTCGAAATTTAGTAAGCTTATTCCATTCATTAAGTAGAGATCCGCTATAAGATGGGTTTTGTGAAAATCGTTTCCTAAGTGGCGTTGCGGGGGCTTAAGGGCGTTATAGATAATTATTTCCGTTTCTAAACTATTAGACGTACAGTCTTGAAATTTGATATAAGCGGATTCCTTTCATAGAGTACAGATCTCCTACAGAATAGGTTTTGTGAAAATCGACCCCAAGTGGCGTTGTGGAGAATTAAGGGGGTTATAGGCAATTAACTCCTTTTTTAAACTATTAGAAGTGAAATCTTGAAATTGAATAAGCAGATTCCATTCACTGAGTAGAGATATGCCGTAAGATCGGTTTTGTGAATATCGTTTCCTAAGTGGCGTTGCGGGGGCTTAAGGGGCGTTATAGATAATTATTTTCATTTTTAAACTATTAGACGTAAAGTCTTAAAATTTGGTAAGCGAATTCCTTTCATGGTGTAGAGATCCGCTACAAAATAGTTTTGGGGAAAATTGATCCCCAAGGGTCACTGAGGGGGATTAAGGAGCGTAATAGATAAATATTTCCGCTTTTCAACTAATAGAAACACCTGCTTGAAAATTAGAAGGTATGTTCCGTTCATGGAATAAAGTTCCTTTTACAAAGATTTTTGCGAAAACGGGCCCCCAAAGGAGTGGGGTTGCGAGGGTTTAAGGCGTGTTATAGAAAAACTCCTGTTTTTGAATTTAACTCATTTACTTGAAATTTGTTGAGTACTTTTCTTTAGTTGAATAGAGTTCCACTAAGAATGGATTTTACGGAAATCAACTCCAGGGGGAAGCGGGGAGAGTTATTGGGCGTATTGGTAGACAAAATTCCCGTTTTCGTACTGCTAAGACTACAATAATTAAATTTGGTTTGCATGCTTCTTTTGTTGAATTGGAATCCGCTAAGAGTGCTCTGAACGAGGTATTGATGATAAAAATTCCGTTTTTGCTCTGTTAGATTTAGACTTGAAATTTAGCACACATGTTTATTCTATGGAGTAGAGATCCACTGAAAGTTGCTTCGGTGGAAATCCACTTGATTATTAGGTTAAGTAAGCGAAAAATATCTTTCTCCTTCAATTTTAGATATAAATAGAAATATTAGATATTATAATTTATGTTCTTTTTATATCAAGGGGCGAGAGTGTAACAGCTATAAATATATTTTTCAATACAATCGAATTCTTAATGCTAGATATCAATAATTAATATATATGTAAACAGTATACATATATACAACTTGGTGAAATACCCAGTGAAGCGGGTGGGTAACGGCTAGTATATATATATATATAAGACGCATTACTAGAGAGGCTTCGAAAATGGACTGCACGGATTTTTCTGCCTTCAAGTAACGTTTTCAAAAGCGGATTAGCCGCACTTTTCTGAAATCCTTTCCCCCTTTTAAGGTTTAACATCTTGAAAGATAATGAGGGACGGAGGAAGCAACACAGCAGGAGTTTTATGGCTCGCAGGGAACCCGGTGTTTTGACCCCCCAATCGTAAAAAATCGGGAGAAATTTCTTCCCAAGAAGTGTTTCTTTGCTAGCTTGTATTTTAAAAGTTTCCAAAAGTCCCAACGCATAAGTAAAATATGTTACAATTCCATTTTGGTTTCATATTAATTTCAAACTGTAACAAGTTGGGGCGACTCAGGGCAATCTGCTATTTTATATAGTTAGACAAATTATCTTTTTTTAAATATATTCTTTCGCTTCATTTTTCTTATTTTAATCAAAGCTTTCAGTTTTTGAAACATGATTATTTTATTATAAGATACCGAAAAATTAATAAAACACCAAACTCTTTAAAATTTGGAACCTATTCAATTTTCCAACCACTAAAAATGAATAAATTTAAACTTCATCAAATCATTTGAAATATTTTCTTCCACTTTGATAAAAATAATAACGAAAAAAAAAAAACTAATTAAGGTTTATTTTTTTTTTTTTTTTTTTTTTTAGATTTCAAAGCCTAAGTGTTAAGGTAAGTTTAATATATTGTTAAAATACACCGACAGTGCCTGGTTATATATTGTTAAAATACACCGAATTCGAGCTACTAAAAAAACATTCGAATTATATATTGTTCAAAAATATCTATTTATACAAAATACCTCAACATTTATCTTTTTAAAGGCTAACTGAATAAGTAATGAAAATCTGGATATGTTTTGAAATCTCGACCTTATAAAGCTAGAAATTTTATGTTAGAAATTCCATTTGAAATTTCGAAAAAAAAATGCATCGCGCAGTTAAAAATTATTTACCATAAGTTTTAGCAATTGTTTGAGTATAATAAAAATTTCAAATTTTATTATATAGCTTCTTTGGTATCTTTTAATATATTTCGGCCGCGGTAGCCGAGTGGTATAGGTATCGGAACGTGGCTTGCTTTGTCACGAGTTCGAGCCCAGTACCACTAAAGACCCGCCGTGTAGGGCAGCAATGCACGTTAAATCTGTCGAGAGCTGAAACGTCCTCCCGTTGGTGTGGTGGGGTAGTTAGGAGAGGGGGTGCCAGCTCAGGTGTCGTCCACGTCACTTGACCATGGTTCAAAATTACGTGGTCCGTCGCCAAAAGCCCTCGTGTAGCTGAACAGTGCGACGTTAATATTCAATCATTCATTTAATATATTTCTAAGATTTCATACAATTCGGTTGAAAACCGCATGCTAAGAGCAAAAATATACTAAAAAAATTGATGAATATACAATTACAATAAATTCTTACATAGAGAAGCAAAACTGAGAAGCTAAAGCGTAGGAATAAAAAATTTTGAGTATATCTGAAGTAGTTTTCGAAATATTTATTTTAAAGTTTAGAAAATTTGTGTGCGTTATGTTATGCTTGATATCAATTAAATGGTTAACATAATGTGTGTGTGTTAATATTAGTCATGTAATCGTTTGATGACACATTCATATACTAATAAAAATTATCATGGTCATTGATGCGAATGTCAAGAGAATTTTATGTAATTTTAAATTCAGACATTAAGATATTGATGTAGAAAATATAAAACGACCATCTAAAATACATGAAAAATGCAGTCTGCTATAAAATGATCTTGGCAAACAAAATCCGGCATTTTCACTTATTATGGCAGAGCCGGCTTAGTCAGGGGCAATCTGGAAAAACAGAGAGAGAACCGCGGTTTTGATGGATGCCGCTCTAGCTTTTAAAGCTCCCAGGAAAAATTATATATATATATATATATATAAATTACAAATGCAAAAATAAATCTTGTAATTTTCCATACATTTTTATAACAACGAATTGTGGAATTGGCTTCCAATACATTGTTGTGTTTGACAATATCTAAGGTAACCAACCCTACTTTAGATAGATTTGTACTACTTTTCGTAACCGTATTCCTTTTAAAATTAATTCGTGCAGCCGAAATACACCTTTTGTACCCTTAAAAATTTATGTTAACTATAACGGTTAATTTTAATTTATGCAACTTGTAAAATGTTCATAATTAACCATTTCCGTCTAAACAGTTTACATGAAAAAAAAAGTTTGGACTCCTTCTTTCATTAGGGATTTATATAAGATTCTAACATTAAATTTTATTTTTCACCGAATAGGATTGAGTGAAAGTGTATAGTGCTTCCACACCACAGGTCTGGGGTTCTATTAACGGGCTGCGCAAGGTCGACTCTACCTTTCATCCCCGCTACATTGGGTCGATAAATGAGTACCAAGCTTGCTTCGGGTCTTAAACACTGAAGGTCTCTCTTCAGACAGACCACCAAATCGGGACATCTGTTCATGCACCTCAGCGTCCAATGGTCACGTGTATTATGATGGGCACAGTAGTTCCTGGCCCTCATGGATTGTTGTGCTTCTGAGTTTGAGTCTTAAGTTTGAGGATTACCTCACTTTGGGGATACCCCTTAGATAAACATGTATTTCCACTCATTTGCAATTAAACATTTTTCTTTCAATTACGTTTATTTCAGAAGGAAGTTTGATTTTTCAAATGTATTTGCTTAATAACATGTATATTTGTGTATTATATTAAACATTTTATCAGTCCAAAATTACATATTTTTAGCTCCTCTAAAAGCTTTTAGCTGATCTTACACTCCATATACGTTTTATAGTAGTATATTTAAAAATGATAAGGACATTTTTACGACTGTGTGAGCTGTTATGCCTCGTTTATAAATATAAAAAATTGCATTCAGCTACAGTTTTTAAAATGTACAGAAATAAGTGGAGCAACAGGATACTTACATATTATGAATATTTTTGACTGCAGTAAGATATATTTATATTTCAGTTTCTTTACAATTTGAATAGAAGTTGTAAGCCATTTTGCGAATAGTTTGATATTGAGTATAAACCCATAGGCTGTTTAATATTGTAAAGTGTTTTACTTTGATACCAGCACACATTAAAATAAGGCTCATTTGCAGTTATATGATCAGCTTCAGTGATATTTAAATTTTCAAAAATAGTCTACACGTACGAAAACATTCTTTCACAACCGCACACCACATCTCATACTATATCTTCCCTACAGCAGGAAATATTTGTGTATACTGAAAAATTTAATACAGGATACATTTCAAGTGTTAAATTTGTTTTTAAAATTTGGTATGAATACATTGTGGAACTGTCGGTTTACTTCACTGAACAAAATTGTTTTAAGTGTACTGTTTTGAAAGACAAGATTAAATAGGAGAACTTTTCTCACAATAGAATTTGTAATGACTGAATTGTGTGAAAATGTAGTTATCGATGTGTGACATTTTTCCTTGTAATAAAAGAAACAGAAAGATAAGAAATTTAACTTGAGTAGAAAATGTTTAGAAGTACTGTCATGCGCATTTGAAGAAGTATATCCCCCATTAAAATTAAAAATTATTGACTGAATGTGTGTTATGTCCAGCACAAATGCCAATGTTGAAAAGGAATTTTTATTTAATACAAGAAGTTCGAAAAAGAGAACACTAGGAAGGAAAATTTAAATTTTTTTCCGAAAAATATTCAGTTAGCATAAAAATATCTTTTATATGATTTTAATTAAAATAAATTAAAAAGTATTGAAATCCTTTTTTATGTTATTTTAAATTAAAAATATAACTGAATAGAGAAAGATCGGTTTTATTTCATAAATATAATCATTGTATGTAATATTTATTGTGTTATTGTTTAAAAAATGAGATAGGGCCTTTGCTCTTTTTACCTCATTACTTTTTAAAAAACAGGAAAGTGAGCGCGTTTTCTTACTCTCATATTCAAAAATGAATACAGGATGCTTTTTTCTGGTTCAAATCTCAATACCAAAAAATATATATATATTTTTTAATTTTTAAAAATGACAGAAAAATAAATTTTCTTTGAAGAAAATATAATTATTTTTCAACTTCTAACATACTATTTATTTCATTTTTCCCTTTTTTTACCTTTCATTTCGTTTTTAATTTTACTGTGACTGAACATATAGGAGAAAGAAACACCGTATCTTTTCAAAGAGGATTGATCAAGAGAGGATATCTACGCTTTCAAAGAAGATTGCCCAAGGCAACTTAACAGCTAGCTGTAAACGATTGATCTCTTGGTTCTTACTTTTCAAAGCGACCGAACTGGGTCAAAATTTTCCCGTTCGACCTCCCAAGTTCTAAAAGGGGGAAAGGAAAAAGTCTGTTGCATTTTTGAAGGGAATCGCAAAATAAGAGTTAAACGCTTTCGGAATAACTTTTCAGGAGGAAGGTATCCAGTTAGAGGGTTAATGCATATGTAAACAGTATACATATATACAACATCGTGCAATACCCAGTGAAGCGGGTGGGTAACAGCTAGTATATATATATATATATATATATATATATATATATATATATATATATATATATATATATATATATATATATATATACTCATAGACAAAAAATTAGCGCACCAAGAAGGAGAACGAAATTTTACACCCGTAATGACTACTTTGATATAAGTAAATGATTAGAAAATCAAAGAAAAGGGATAATTTATTTCAGAGAAAAAAGCAGAATAACGGAGGATTTAATAACCTGTTGAACCTCCTCTAGCGCGAATGCACGATGCGATACGATCGGGCATTGAGGCATACAAGTTCTCTATGATTTCATGAGACATTTCGTTCCATATTTGCTTCAACCTTGCCTCTATCTCGTTCAAACTCGTGGGATGCCCAACTCGCCGTCCCAAATGATCCCAGATATGCTCGATTGGAGACAAATCTGGAGATCGGGCAGGACAAGGAAGGGTAGTAACAGTGTGAAGACAATCTTATGACACCCTTGACGTGTGAGGCCGAGCATTGTCTTGTTGAAAAATGGCCCCTGGTAACAGTAGCATGAGTGGCAACACATGTGGTTGCAGGATGTCATGGACATACCGCTGGGCTATCATGGTGCCACGGATCAATACTAGGGGTGACCGTGTATTGTATAGGCAATGGTACCCCATACCATCACAACAGCTGTGGGAGCGGTGTGTCGCTGTAAAGCAAAGGCAGGATAGAGGCGTTCATCACCGGGTCTCCCCACACGAACACGATTATCATCAATGCTGAGATTAAATCTGGATTCGTCGCTAAAGATGACCTGGTTCCATTCGGCTGCAGTCCAGTTTCCTCGTGAGCGGCACCAATCCAAACGGAGGCGTCGATGGGTGGGCGTCAAGGGCAAGCACACGTAATGGGCGCCGCGATCCCAAATGTTTTTCAGCCATGCGCCTTCTTATAGTTCGAGAAGACACAGAGGACCCCAGTGAAGGTGCTTCCTGTATCTGGATAGCGGTCGATGAAGCGGTTGGCTGTACGCGGTCATTTTTTACGATGTGGCGATGTTCATTTCTCGACGACTGGTCTGTTGAGGGTGTCCTAAGCCTGGACTTCGTGTAAATGACATCTCTCGGATTCACTGGTCCCAACACCTCCTCACAACACAATCACAGCGGCCTAATTGACGAGCTACTCGCCTAGCTGACCACCCATCTTCCTTCATGCCGATGATTCTCCCCCTCTCAAACTGCAACAGCTGCTCATATTGTCTTCGAAAACGTCTTAATGGCATTTTTACCTCAGCTCTTCCTTTGTAAACGATTCAGCACACTCAAACAAGCTTTGGTTACCTTTTTCTATACTTCACGGAGAACGACGTTAAACGCCCTGTACCAGCAATACGTAATGTGCAATCACGTTGCATTTCTTATCCTTTGCATATCTCCCCGACATGTACCTTCATGCCATGTTTCGTTACGATCCCGCAATTATTTCTTGGAGCGCTAATTTTTTGGTTCATGACTGTACATTTCAAAAAACTTGTTTATGTAAGGAATACCTGTCTTTTTGCGAGTAATATTTTTTTCTTCTAATGGGCTGTGTGTGTGTCTGCATTTTAGCAACTTAACCTTTGCTGACACGGCAAGTCCCCAAATGTGAGTCATTTTATGGTGGCACCATCTAGTGGCGTCCTCGCTACGAAATTTGGACTCTAAAACTAATCTTTTTGCGAGTAATATTACAAAGCACTTGTTTTTTATTTTTTCACCTTTTTATAAAAAACTGTTATTTATCTGATTTTTGATAGATGTTAAACTTGTCAATTTATATCGAATTGTTTTGATAAATCAGACAGCGTAATAAGGCTTGATTTTTAGATTAATTCTTCAACTTTTTGTGATCGAAATAAACTCAAAAATTTAAAAATAAAACAACTTTAGGAATAAAAAGTGTCAGTGTCAATTCAATTCTAAACATAACCATCTTTTTGTTACGAAGTGTAGCAATGCAGTAGTTTTAAAATGTGTAACCAGAAAAGAAAACTTACCCAACCAATAAGGAATTCAAAAGAATATTTTTACACTTAGCAATGAAAACTTATACTTGGAAAAATCTATATGAAATAAATTACCTGAACTGCTTTATGGAAAAGACGATGTACTTTTTTTCTAGAATTTTATGACGTCAATAAGTCCGAAATAAAACCAGACTTATATAGAATAATACTCCGACCGCGTGAAAGCAATGTAGAGGAAAGTCCATAAATATTTTTTAGATCTTATTGTACCAATAGGGTATATGTCAATCAATAATGACCAGGTCTTGTTAGGAAGAAAAATGGTATTCTAGTCATTCAATGGCTTTTATAATATGTATTTCATGTTAATTTACAAGGAATTGACATTTTTGTCCCGTCCGCAGGGATTGGAAACAAGTCATTGGCCTTCTGATTCTGTGATCAAAATTTCAAACATTTAGTAAGATATAGCCTTGGAAAGTGTATATAAAAAGTGCGACTTACTGATAGTTTTTTTTTGGTTCTCCAATATTTTAACAATTTTATATAACAAAGCTTTTCAGTTGCATTCTTCGTATTTCAGATTCAATTTATTAGATGCTGTGAAGTGTTTCGTAAATATGCATTATTTTCTATTAATTTTTTAATATGGATTTTTTTATGGATTTAAAAATTGAAATGAACTTGTAAGAAATCGTTCACCTTAAGAAATATTGCAACTGATTGTTTCAGTTTTTTAATTTCGAAGCTTCAACTTTTGTCTATCAGTTATTTGTAATAAAAGAAATATTGAAATATTTCTTGCATTTTATAAATGAATTGGAAATTCTAAACTAAGCGATTTCAAAAAATTTCTTTAAATATATGTATAATTTTCGTATTTTTTAAATTACTGGTACGAATAAAACATCGTATAACAAACGATGCTTCGAATTATATATATAAATTTCTATTATAAATAAATTCAGTCCTTATTCAACAAAACAATGTGTATACTATGTTTTTCAAGCTTTTGAATCAACCATAATTTTTCATCCTTGTTTTCCTTTTTTGAGTAGTGTTGATTGATTGATTGAATATTAAAATCGCACTGTTCAGCTTCACGAGGGCTTTTGGCGACGGACCACGTGATTTTGAACCATGGTCAAGTGACGCGGACGACACCTGAGCTGGCACCTCCCTCTCCTAACTACCACACCATACCAACGGGAGGACGTTTCAGCTCTCGACAGATTTAATGTGCATCGCTGCCCTATACGGCGGGTCTTTAGTGGTACTGGGCACGAACTCGTAACAAGGCAAGCCATGATCCGATACCTATACCACTCGGCTACCACGGCCTTTGAGTCGTGTTATTTGAGCAGTATTAAAATGTGATTGTCTTTGATTAAGGGTGTCAAACTCAAAGGCTAACGGGCCAAACAACCAATATTTAGCTTTAGGTAGGCTGCAAAATTAGCAATATTCATAGAATCATAAGTTTATTTCGTATAACACAGTATAATGAACATAACTAAAAGAACAACTTAAGGTTTTCGTCCTGACTTTTGACATCCCTTCTCTGCTACTATCTTTCCTTTTTTGGGAGAAATTTTGATATTTTGTTATATATTATTGTCTGCCGATATACTGCCCGGGTCACAAAAATGCTCGTTGAGGGCCGCGAGTTTGACACCCCTGGTCTTTGATGTTTAAAAAATAATGTTATACGTAGAAAAAGAATTCATAATTGTTTGATACTTTAGAGAAACGACATTAAGAATTATCTCAACAAGGATGAGTTGAATGATGCTGCAAAATATATATATTTTTAGTTTTGATGCAATTATTCATGTACACCTAAGAAATTCATATGTTTGGCTAACTTTTGTAAGAAAAAAATTGAATTTTTCTATATTCGAAAATAAAAATTTCATTTTAGTAATTAAAACACATTCCTTGTTTTTTTTATTTATAGCAGCAGCGCTTGAGCACAAGGAGTAACAACAAATTAGAATTAAAAAAGAGAGATAAAAAAAGAAAGTTAGTCGGATTGGAGAGCTTGTAACTGCTCGCTGGTCCTCTAGTATCTATCGTAGATGTTACCAGACAGCAGGGCAAATCTCCAGGTGCTCAGCTAGGGTTTCTGATTTCCCGGGTGCAACATCATACATCAAATAATACATCAAAATTTCAAAAAATTTAAAAACAAGTTATTTTTAAATAAAATGAATAATAATTATATAAAATGTGGATACATATAAATTCCAAAATTAATACTTATTAATATAATGAGTTAAAAAATACAAAAAATATATAAAAAATGGATTATTCATTTTTAAAATAGGATTTCAGAAAGCATAAGAAATTTATACTTTTATCACTCAGCCTAATTCTAAGCTTTGTGACGAACAATCCGGCTGCAGAAATTGCTCTCTCGGCTTCAACTGACGTTGGAGGAATTGTTTTTAAAGCCTCACATAGTTTTATAATGTTTGTTGATGGATTTTGAGTCGAGTCGTACAACTGCATCTCTTGTTTCATGATTGTGTTGAAACTAGTACTTTTTTTGGTTGAACAATATAAAGCTTTTGTTTTAGAGTAAATTGCTTTCTCTATAATTTATCGTCCTACGTCAGAGGTTTTTCTTTCAAAATCTCCGTGCTCTCTTCCTCTGAGGGTTAAGAGTTGAATAACGATTCCTCTTCTTCGCAGAAAATCCTTGTTCCTATCTCTCTCTCATTTGGGCTTGTATAACCAAACAATTTTTACTAGGCAATCGTGAAATATCAATAGTAACTGCAGCTGCTTCGTAGTTTCTCCCAAAATTCAGGTATTGCATTAATCCAGCGTTTCTCAAACTGTGGGGCGCGCCCTCCTAGATGGGCGTGATAACCCTACAAGGGTGGCGCAAGCATACCGAAAAGTCAAAAATAACGGATTTAAAAAATTACAAATTTACCGAAATGAAGCAAAACAAAATATACACTCGGGCATAGTAAAAATATAAAATGTACATTTACACTCATATAATATACTGATAAATGTATCAATAATGTGGGAAAGAAACCCTATACTTAGCTTCCTTAGGGAATTCTCCCTGCACAAAACACAGTTTGGAGCTTCAGTGTATGTAGATGACCCGCAAAGTCGAGCCCAGTTTCGAGCATTAGAGCAGCAACTGCATACCGTCTCGTGTGATATGGGATCTCATTTAGCGTCTCTCTCCAAAACTTATTACAAATTTGCTCATTCAAAAAAGTTTCGTAGATCTTTTTCGCTCTGTTATTCATAAATCGTAAATTTAAAAAACCCATTACACATGCTTTTGCAAAAATCATTAAAACTCTTTAAAATAATCCTAACATAAAAGTTTATAATTAGAATAAGTTTCTATATACACAGCAAATAAGTTATGAACAAGTTCAAAAACACTTTCTCAGCCAAAAATTTCTTCTAAATCAATTATAAGTTTCTGAATCTGTTCTATAGTAAATTCTCTTTTCGATTTCCCTTTTTTTTCAAAATTTTTTTAAAATTTAAAATTAAATAAATTCAGAAATGATTCAGAAAAAAATTGCTTTCAAGAATACAGATGTAAGGTATAAATACACTAGTGAGGAGCAAGACATGAGAAGGATTTGCACGTAAGCGTGAAAGAGAGAACTCTTTTCTCCTCTCCTCAGATCTATCAAGAGATCGACATTAATAGATTATAGCAAAAACCATAGTAATCTGGAAGTTGTTTTAGAATGGAAAGAAATATTTGATGTCTATTCCAACCAAGCGCATTCTTAAAAGTGGCTATTCCTTTTTCCTTTTGGATTAGCCAGCTATCCTCTCTTTTTTTCTTTCTTTCTAATGAGTAGCATTATTGACAACTAAGCCTTTGAAGACTTGGCAAGTCCCCGGATGTTAAAGCTATTTCATGGTAGCATCATCTAGTGGTGACTCTCGCTCTCAAATTCTGTCGCTTGAATTAATTTTAATTCAAACTCTCATCGGATACTAAATTTATTGCTGTGATTTGATTATGCAGAGAGTACACAGAAGCACAGCCATCCTCTAAAGGTTAATAATATCATAGAAAATAATAAAAAGACGATGGAAATTCCTTAACTTTTCCTTCAAATGAGCTGTTAATTTTTGAAAATTATCCTGCAATTTACCTAAGAGATTCTCTAGTGAATTGTGTAAATTTTCATATGCTACATTCTTTTTGCAACATCTTCCTAACTCTGAGGAAGTTTTTCGAAACTTCAACTCACAGGACCAACAAAAACGTGAACTGTAGCTCTTGTAGTTTGGCAAACTACTTGCTTCTGTTCTGGTTTCTCCCTTTTGCTTATCGTCCACAGATATATGGCACACACACAACTAAAGCATTTATAATTTTATTAAATACTTTTGAAATAGCTAGAGCGTGTACTTCCTTTTGATATATTTTTATTTTCCAAATGATTTTTTAAAGTCTGCCATCGATTTGTTGTAGCCAAAAAAAAAATAATAATGAATTGTTAAGTGTTTGGACTAAAGAGAAAAAAGGACGATCGACGTTATTGCGTAAACCCACCAGATTCAAAGAATATGGGGAACACTGAACGTATATTGCAAACGAATTCATTTCTAAAAATTTTTGCTGCATGCTAATATAACTCCCAGACATATTTGTGACACTTTCATATGACTGACCTTCACATTTTGTAAAACTGACGCACTTTTTCAAGTTATTCAAATGTTGGTTTTGCCAGTTCATCGCTTGTGTGATAAGTTTTTAACCCAATAAATAATACAAATCACGATAGAACATGGGATCGCAATCCACGTTTAATCGGTGAAAATCGTGATATGATAACCGTCAGGAGAACGATGAGTCAAACGAGGGGAGGTGGCTAAACGAATAGGGTCTATCGTTTATATAAGGAATGACAGCTCTGAGCAGGTACGTGCATGTTAAAACCGTCGAAAAGTCGACTAATAGGATATGACAGGGATGGCGAACCTTTTTGGATGAACGTGCCATTTTTTCTTCAAAATATGTTTAATGAGGTATAGACGTGCCGTCAAATAATTTTGACTTAATTTTGATTTTAATGTAATTTTGAAAATAATAAAACTAAATACCCACATTACAAAATTCTTTATTTACTACGAAAATATACATTTTGCACTGTATAGTAGTAAATGTTTCAGTTATTAATTTTAATTACATTAAATTTAATTAAATTTAAGTAACATTAGTGTGACTTCTTTTGTGTTGCAGATTATATATATAGATGGCAAGTAACTTATATTAGGATTGTAAAATGTTTCTTTTAGCAGCATGCATGTTGAATTGAAGTCATCTGCCAAACGGTTTCTAGTGAGTCTTTATATATATAATGTTATTCATCTCTAAAAATAATCACTCACAAGCATAGATAGATAAAAATATGGTTAAAATAGTACAAGCTAGCTTCTTAAAACAGTTATATGTGTCTGGAATCGAATTCCATGTTATCAAAATTTCGTTAATGGCATTTTTACTTATATTGCTTGTTAATCTTTCTGTTTCAATCAATTCCAATTTTTTCCTTGTTTCAATAAGTTTCTGAATCCATATTGAACTAGACTAGAAATCAATAAGTTGCATTTCAAATTTTTCAATTTTCAACGAATCGAATTGGAGCAAGTTCAGTTTATCAAATAATGTCACATCAGGTATAAAATAAACTTGAGCGCGCGTTTCTTACAATTCTTTGAACTGAGAAAATCTCACTGAAAACTCCTTGATTAAAGAATCAATTATCGAAATTAATTCTTCAATAACTCTGTCTTTGTCTGGTTTCTCATGTACATTTTTATCGTTGAAATTGTTTTTCAAGTTTGGGGTTACTTGCAATAATATAGTTTCTGAATTAAAATGCAAACCGTTTTGATCGGTGGCGTGCCCAAAATATTGCGCCGCGTGCCACCAATGGCACGCGTGCCAATGGTTCGCCATCCCTGGGATATGACATCCAAAATCCTTTATTTGTACAATAATCCATGATGAACTTTTTGAGCCACTACCTTAACTCTTCAAAATGCTTTTGCAATGAATACAAAATCATCTTCCTCCCCCCTTCCCATCAAGATTTCTATACTTGCTTTTATATGTATTACTAAAAATAAATCCAATTATAATGACCCTAAAAAATTATCATTACGAGGAGAACCAATTTTTCCCTTGAACCTGAAACCCAATTCCTCTTTCTGCTAAAGTACAAATTACAACTATGCTTCGCTTTAATACATGCTTCCAATAAGCAATCTTCTATCGAATATGTGTTAGGATTTGTGTGTATGTATGTGACCTCGTGAGAGTTTCATTTCTTGGCTGTGATTTTGGAGCCCCCTAAGACTTAATGCCCCAAGCAGTTGCTTATTTTCCTTATTGGCTAGCCAGACATCGATCATTACACGTGAATGATGCTGCAACAGTAAATAAAATGGTTGACTTTATCCTACTGGACCGAAGAGTAATAATCCAAATAATCATGAATGAAACTTATGTCACTTACGGTAATTTGGGGAAAATAATTCACTAGGAGGTGTAAATGTCAAAGATATCAGTACGCTTGATTCTACGATTACGGATTATTTTTCAGAAGCAAACGCAGCATGGGAAGAGATGTTGACTCCTTAGGAATGAGACGAAGAGTTTTTTTGGTCGCCTTGTAATTATAGACGAATCTTGTATATATATATATCAATACGATTTAGAGACCAAAGAGAAGAGCAAGGAGTGGAAACTCAGAAACTAATCTCCTCCTTCCAAAAAGGCAAAGGTGTAGAAGTCTGGAGAGAAAGTCATGCTATGTGTTTTTCGTGGATTCATCTTAATAGATTACCTGGAAAAGGCTCAGACCACCATTAGTGCCTATTACTGCGTATTTCTGAGCAAATTACGAGATCAAAAAATAAGACGGCAGGATTACCAAAAGCATCCCTTGCTATTGACGACAATGTACCAGATGCTTATTTATTTCAAAATGTGGCCGAGAAACCAAAGTGATGTGGGAAAATTTTCCCCATTCACCTTATTTTCCCGATCGCTTCTCAAACGCCTTTTTTTTAGTATTCCAAGCAGCAAAAAGTTATTGCGGGATTGGAGCCTCGGAAATTTGAACGCCGGTCAAGTGATGAGGATAAAGACTAGAGTTGGTAATTCTTCCTCCAAACTACCAGATAACGTCAACGGGGAGACTTGGAACCTTGACAGATGTAATGTGCATAAACCCCTCATATCCGCTATTGAAAACGAGTCCGTGACACGCTTGCTACTAGTTCGTGCATATAACCACTAGGGTGCCACAGCCACCACAAATGACGTCGTTCAATAGGTAGAACAATAGTTTCAGACGCAATTTGATGGGTTCAAATATTTCGGCTTTCGATAGGTCAAGAAATGCTGGGGAAAATGTATAATTCTGGAGGGTGACAATGAAGCATAATCTTAAAAATTAAAAAAAAAAATAATAGTAAAAATTAAGTTCCTATTCTGATTATTGTTACTTATTAAAATTTTACGATCCCCTTTCTTCGTCTATGTATATACATTCTAAATTGCGAAAATTAAAATTAAAATATGAGATTTGAAAATTTTTGGTAATTTTAAACATAGTCAATCTTTTAAAAATATAGAATTGAAAATATTTCAGAATTAATTTTTATTTTATAGGTATAAAATAAATTGAAAAATCTTAATCTCTTCTGACCTGACATATTTTAAATCAGGAAAAAAAAATTGGGGACGGTAGGATTTTTCTAATAGTATAGTCAGAAGTACAAATGCTAGGGAAAAAAATAAATATTTGCAAATAGTTTTGTCAGTGACGTAACGGAGAATATTATGGCCTCTCTGTAAAATCATGTTTTACCTTTAATGTTTTATAAATTGGTTAGATACCTACTTGGAGTCAGTCAAACTTTAGGTACCCTAGAATCCTGGGCCATTCGAAGTGTCGGGGGTATACGTTCTACCACGGAGCCTTGTAACGTTGATAAGTACACTTATGTGCACGTCGGTTACCTTGACCACTAGGCTGCCCCCCCCCCTTTCCCGGAGCGTGGAAGGGCCAGGATATGCTGGACTTAACCAGATTTTTCTGGTTATAAATTTCGATCAACCAGTGCTAACAGGACCTGTAGAACTTCAGCCCCCATGGCCCGGTCTAAATCGGCTCTGAATCAGAGGCAGACAAATGTACTTCTCGAATTTTACTTCTAGTTAGAAGAATACTACTGTTGTTGAAAGTGTGATACCAACCACCAACTCTTGGAAACCATCTACATCAAATAAAAATATACTAGCTACATGGCCCGGCGTTGCACGGGCTTTCTCTACTTTTATAAATTTTCCCTCTCCTTCACAAAATCAGCACTTGTAATACTCTTTTTCAAAATGGCTCCCCCCCTTCCGCTTAGTCCAGCGTTGCTCGGGCTTTTACCGAAGTGTATAACTTAAAATTCCCTGTTTCGAAATTTGTTCGCTGCTTTTCTTTGTCAGACAGGTTTATTTCCCCCCGGCGTTGCACGAGCATTTTTAAATGCATAACATATTTTCATAGAAAATCCCCTTCCCCTCTCACTATCAGATATCTCAAGTAAGTGAACAGTGGAACCTTAATATTCACTCACTCACTTTGCAACTTTTCAGGCCCCGGAAACGAAAATGTACTTTTCTAAAAATAGTTGTATGTTGAAAAAAGTAGAAATTTTTATAATTACAAAATTTCACAACTGTATTAAATGTTGAATTAAAATTGTGAACATTTTTTGAAATATTCGATACACGGAAAAAAAAGTTTCATTCAATTATTTTTATAAATGAAAAAGTTATAAAAACTTTGAATTTGATAAGTAGTTATTAAATGTTTAAAATTTGAGTATTTCTTAAAAATTTGTAAAAAAAAGTTTTCGACATTTTATTTTTTAAATCACTAACTCTAAAAGATCAAAGCACGAGTTTTTTAAAAATCATTTTCATATAAACGCATCGATATTGACTCATTTTAGAGAAAATCTTAAATTCTGTAAAGTATCTTGTTTTGTAAAAAAAAAAAGAGAAAAAACAACATACTGTTCATGACGAAATAAATTATCTTTCCAATCACTTAATTTCTGGCGAAGTTATTAAATGCGCGAATAAAATTTTGAGTATTTTTTAAAAAATCATAAAAATTAAGTGTTGATGCAGTTTCGAACCTAGGTACTACCGTTTATAAAGAAGCGCTTTAAACGTTCAAGCCCCGATTTCTTCGGAGAAAAGCAGTGAAAAGACTTTTAAAATAACAGGAAGACATATTCAATTTCGCATTGCGTTATTTATTAAAGTTAAAATTTTTTCGTGCTTCATTTTTAAGTTAATGCCTTCAAACTTCATATATCGATTGAATGCAACGATAATTTTTAAACAAAAATGTAACAAAAACAATGCTTAAATATTTCTCGCAAAAAGGGGGGAACGAAAAACACAATTTTTTTTTAAAAAAACCGTAATTTTTAAGATATTTTATCAATCTTTGTACAGATTACAGATAATATCGTTCTACATACGGAAAAAAAGTTTCGTGAGATTATTTTTTATAAATAAAGAAGTTATTAAGTATTTAAATAAAATTTTGAGTAATTTTTGAAAAACCGTAAAAAAAGTTTTTGACATTTAATTTTTTAAATGACTGATTTTAAAAAAGAAAGGCATGAATTTTTTAGTTTAAAATATCGTTTTATTAACGCGAAAAAAAAGTGCAATTGGAACCATTTAAAAATCATTTTAATAAAAACGTATCGATTTTTATTCATTTTTTAAAAAATCGTAAAAAATCATTATTTTGTAATATAAATTATACCATATCGTGTGAAGTAAATGATCTTTCCGATTCCATAACTATTTTTTGTCTGAGTCTCATAAAAAAAATTAGATCGCGTTTTAAAAACGTCTGAAAAAAAGTTTGGAGATTTTGAACTTGGCCCCTGGCGGGAAAAAATGGCACTAATTATGCGTTTTAAGGTTTTTAATTAATATATTTTTAACTAATCGGATCGGAATATAAATGGTCAAAACGGATTCCTCGGATCATTCCCGAGCTTTTGGTACCTTCGGTGAGTTTCTGCGTCGTGCGGTTCGTGAGAAGATACGCGAACTCCTCCGGTCGTATACGTTTGCTTACCTTCGAATTTCAATATTGTAGATGAAGTTCAAAAACTTCTAGTTATGTATTAAAAATAGCTTATATTTTTCGGCTTCTTGTCGAATCGGCATTGATACTTTGTGCGTAAAAAATCTCCAGGAAAAATACAAATATCACCATCTGGTTATAAAACTGAAAAATATTAATGTGCCCAAAAGGCAACCTTCAATCTCAATTGATTGTTTTCATCCATTAATAACATACGAAGTTAAAACCGAAGGTACACATATATATACCTTAGATCTAGAAAGGTTTCTTTTCAATACCATTTGATGGACTTGTATAATTTTAAAAGATTTTCAAATTCTGTCAGTATAGCATAAATCTTATAAATCAATTCCTGTCAGATATTTGTTTATTGAAGTGGTAACTTCTTTAGGTGCGTTTTGCTGAATAGTGAATTTAAATGAAGCGTCTGGTCCGGGTGCGTTACGTTACTCGGATTTTGTCAGCTGTATTCAGAAATCTTGCTCGTGTCGTTTAGTTTTGGATTGAAAACTTTTTACGCACGTGTTGTCTTTTTATGTACCAATTTCTTGCACACTTTTTAAAGTGAAGTTTTATTTTATTTTTCAATTCCTACTATTAACTCACACTCTCTATATATTTATTTGTTTGTTTATTTATTTATTTATCTTGGTGGATTTCCCAATCGTTAATAAAATACATTTTAAAGCACCTCAATTGAGCTGAAATTTTACATACATGATCATTTTGGATGGCAGTATAATAATTTAACTACAATTAATAAAAATTAATTGATTAAAACTAATTATTTAAAGAATACAGCTACGTTGGCATCATTTTTGGCGACTTAGCGACCATTTTGGGGACTTGTGTCAAAAGATTTTTTTCTCACGTTTTAAAGCATTCAGTTGAACTTAAATTTTATATACACGATTGTTTTGGATGGCAATACGATACTTTAATGATAACTAATAAAAATTAATTGCCACTTAATTTCGTGATTCTGTCATATGTGTATACATATTTATATTAATTGTAACTATTTAATAAAATGTAGCTAAAATAAAATTTTTCTTTGTTGATCCAAGTAGGAATTGGCTTAAAATTTTTTTATATTACTTGTTTTAACTATTAGTGTCATGCAGGCCAATTTCGCGACGAAAGTATTCCCATAATAGATAAACTGCTTGAAGCTGTATAAATAATGGTACACCCTGTGCCAAGAAGGAACAAAACATCAAATCTATTTTTTGATTAAGTGGAAAAAGCATTTAAGCCCAAAAATATGCTAAACGAATTAAAATTCGAAATTTTAATGAAACTAATTGGCGAGAAAATTGCTAATGTTTTGGTTTATATTGGCGATGGCAACAAAGAGATTACGAGAAAATAAAAGCATTAATTGTGAATGAGCACGAACCCTCTCCTTTTGCTTGCTTGGAGAATTTTAAGAAAAGTAAACGGCTCTCAGGGTATAAGTTTTTCTAGCCTTACATAGTATTCGTCATTACATAAGTTAGATAAACGGTACTTACGTATTATCGCAACTGTACAGGCTACAATATATGAAATTTAGCACATGTTTTCCACTTCACTGCGTACGACACTTGTAAAATCAGGGTTGGCAACTCGGCGAGTTATCTTGAACGTTGGTATTACTGCGATGGTACGTAAGTGCCATGTAAACATGCATTTATATAAATGTAATCTACTTAAGTAATTTACATATAAATATTTTTAAGTAAATAGACTAATTGACATTTAAATCGTATACATTCATATTTTTATACATAAGAATGTCTAATCATTTAAACATTTTCCTTTTCAGAAAAAGGATAAAATAAACAAATCTCCCGATGTATGGGTACGAAAAAGGGAATACTTAAAGTCCGCATACGAAAATGTCGTAAAAGAAAGCATAGTGCATCCGAACAATTGAATACTTTTGCCCAGAATAAATCCTTATGTAGAATAGTTAAATGTCAGGCCCAGTGGCCGAGTGGTAGCGTATCGCACTTCCACACCGCAGGTCCAGGTTCTATTTTCGGGCTGGGCGATGCTGGCAAGGTCGACTCAGCCTTTCACTCCTTCAGTGGGTCGATAAAGGAGTACCAAGCTTGCTTTGGGACTTAACACTGGGTTTTTTTTTTTTTTTTTTGCTTCAGACTTACCACTTGACCGGGACATCTGCTAATGCACCTCAGCACCCAAATATCACGTATACTGAAGTGGCTGTCATAGGCTGTTGCGCCACTGAGTTTAGTTTAGAGTAGTTAAATAATTTGAAAAACATGTAAGAGTCTAGCATGGAATTTTAGTTGCAATTATTAACTGTCGAGATTTTAACACAAAATCTAGCTTTTCATTATTTTCCATGGGGTTTTTATTTCTGCATAAGATGTCTATTAATTTCTACTACATATATGTTGACTGTATAAAGAATTGTGATCATTTGCATGAGGGAATATTTGAATGTGACTCGAAGAGTCTTACGTGTGTATAAAACGTTTTTTTTCTTTCACGTCTTATTCTTAAATATTTTATTTAAAAAAATTTTTTACACTGCATAAAATTATCAGAAATATTATTTTTCATTCAATTCCTACTATATATAATAGTTCCCAATCTCCCTATATAATTATATATATACACTGCTGGACAATTGCTAAGGACGGATCACAAATTGCTATGTAGCATAACATTAAGCGAGACATGAGGCCTAGTAGGATAAAATATAGTTGCCACACTGTTCAGACATTAGAATAAAGAATATTTATTGTTCTGGAAAGTACAAAAGCTGTGAAACATCTGAAAGAAAAAAAAATGTTCATTTGATCTGCGTACGGAGAAATGGAACAATGCAGCTAAAAGTCAGCAGGCACCTTAAAGAAAGGTATCAGTACGGGATATGTCCACCGTGGAGTGTGATGCAACATTCCACACGTCGTACCATACTTTGCACAACATTATCCAGCAGCTGTTGAGGCAATTTATCCCATTCCTCTGTGAGTGCACGGATGAGGGTGCTCTTGTTTGTCGGAGGATAGTTTCGACCAGCAACTTGCCTCCCCAAAGCATCCCACACATTTTCAATGGGGTTTAGATCTGGAGAACGCGCTGGCCATACGAGACGTTGAATACCTTCGCAGTCTAGACAATCCTGAACAGTGAGTGTTCGATGACATGTTGCGTTGTCGTCCATAAAAACAAATTTATCACCGACAGCACGACGGAAAAAGACGAACATGAGGAAGTAGAACTTCATCAATGTATCATTGGCCCGTCATAGTCCCATTCTCAACCACATGTAGGCGCGTGCGGCCATTGATCATGATGCCGGCCCACACCATGATACTGCATGTCGGATATCGGTCCTTTTCCTGGATATTTTTTGGACGATAAGCTGTACCACTCTCGCGCCAGATCAGTTGGCGTCTACAATCTGATGACAGACTGAACCTACTCTCATCTGAGAATAGTACGCATGCCCAGTCCTGTTCAGTCCAATTGTGATGCTCACGACACCATTGCAAACGGGCAGTACGGTGCTGTCTGGTCAATGGGACACACACAACAGGTCTGCGTGCGTATAGTCCTCCTCCCCTCAAACGTCTGGCAACAGTTTTCGGGAGATCTGCTTTCCTGAGGCAGCAAGAAACTGATTTGCCACCTGCTGAGCTGTGGTGCGCCTGTTCCTTTTTGCTGATAAGACGATATATCTGTCTTCTGCAGGCGTCGTACTTCTAACACGACCTCCCCGTGCCGTCTACTACACATTCCAGTAATTTTAAATGACTTCCACAGCCGTGAAACTACGCTGTGAGCAATGTCGAACTCCCTGGCAACATCTGTTATTTTTCGCCCTTCTTCGATCTTTCCAATAATTCGGCCACGCATAAAATCATCTATGTGATGTCGGGAAGACATGCCAAAAAATTTTAAGTTCGTCTATTAAATTTTTCCTGTAAAACTTTGACTTGAAACAACAACTGTTCACACGCGTCAAAACCTTTAAAGTTCTTATGAACGCTATCACGTGATGAACAGACGTGGAAAAAATTTTTTTGCATAATCATACTTCTTGTTACTTATATCCCGCACTTATTCTAATTTTCCACATTTTGCTTCCTTTCATTTTGTGGTTGCTATGGATGATAGTGTTATCCGTCCTTAGCAATTGTCCAGCAGTGTATATATATCTTGTTCAAATTTTCAATCGTCAATAAAATACTTTCTATTCATCCATTCAAGTTCAAATACATTTTTTAAAACTTGTAGGGTATGATACTTGTTGTTAATACAGTTTTTTCAAATATTAATGCATTTGTGAAACTTAATTAATGAATAAATAGTAACAAACAAAAATAATAGACCAACACCATACATAAAAAGAAAAATCATCATCGTATAGAGGGGCTGATGCAGCTCAGGGGTCATCCTCATCACTTGACCATTGGTTAAAATTATGAATCCGACTTTTTAATAGCTTTCACGGTGCTTGAGAGTCCTACGTTAACAAAAAATCAATCGATTTTACTAATTATTAAAACTAATATTTTCAATTAGTAAATAGAAAAATGAAATCTTCAATCCCTTTTTTATAAAGGCATCTACCTAATTTCTACAGTTTAATTTCCTAATCAATATTATGATTCATCAAACAATTAAATATTACCACGACCAGCTTCGCAGGGTACATTTGAGATTCTTTGCACCACACTCAGAGTATAACATTAATTTAATCCCAAGAGAAGATTTTATTAACCAAATGCGCGGAGCTTATATATATTATCTTTACAGTGAAACAGATAGGTATCAAAGTAATAAATAAATAATTTATTTAAAACCTCTGTGTAGGAATTCATCCTACACTACACGCACTTATTACCCTTTAAGACCCGAAATATTTTTATCTTTGAATATTAAATTCTTCTGGTTGTTAACACAAAATTGACTCCAAAGACACTGGAAAAAATAATTCAAAGATTTTCGCCTCCCCCGGAATATAAACGGTACACGATTGTGCGGGTTAAGATTTTAATGTTGTTTTTACTAATGCTACCTGATCGGCAAAGGCCAGACCAAGGCCCACGAATTTCATCATGGCAAAGGGCTGAGTGACGACTGTCGTTATCCGAAGCTTTGAGCACCATGCAGGTGACAGGACGATTTAGCTCGGTTTTACCCCAATTTTGAGAGAGAACACCCTGGGGGTGGTCAGGGGTCTCCCACTACTCTTCCCCTTCCACCAGCTTCACGAGATGACTTGCGGCTCGACCCATTAAAGGCTATTAAAAGTACCCCCATGCCGCGAAGGCACTATACATTTACAAACACCTATGTCTTCCCCGGTATTCGAACCCAGACCCAACGGCACAGCAGTCAGCGTCGCTAACCACTATACTGGATGGGTGACAAGCTTTTCATGTAAAACCATCTTCTATGAAATTTTACGAGTTACAAACTTTTTGGTTCTAAGTGTATAGAAGAAACAGACTTAATTCAACTAAAATTGTTACAAATGAGGAAATGATTGATGTATAATTAATTATTTTATTGGCTAATTATTAATTTAGAGTAAAACTCTTTAAAGTATGCTTTTGTTTTCGACAAGCATAAATAAACATTGCATTTTTTCCCAGCATATTTTTGAACTGCTTTCTCAGTTTTCAAATCTGCACTTGCGAGGCTTTGAAATATCATCAACACAGCGAAAATGGCGATACACATGTCAGGCTTTTTATCTTGGCATATAGCATTTAGTAGGTGGATTATAATACTTCGATCTTTTTGTGGGAGGAAGTACGGGACTGCGGTAGTCCAGTGGTTAAGCCATCGGATCATGGCAGGCATGTCATGAGTTCGAGCCCAGTACCACTGAAGACTCACCGTGCAGGGAAGCGAAGTGCGTTAAATCTGTCGAGAGCTCAAACGTCCTCCCGTTGGTGTGGTGAGGTTGTTAATAGAGGGGTGCCAGCTCATGTATCGTCCTCGTCATTTGACCATGGTTCAAAGTTACGAGGTCCGTCGCTAAAAGACCTCGTGTAGCTGAACAGTACGATGTTAATATTCACTCACTCACTCACGCGGGAGGAAGTACAACACTGTCATCTTCATCATCAATTGAAATACTTTTGTTAGTAGGTGGCGATGCTACTATGGCTTCAACTATCTCGAACTAAAATTTTAAGAGATCCATTATTATTTTTTTGGAGGAACTTTAATTGATATTGCATCTTGTTAGTACTGAAACCAAGAAGCTACTACAGCTAAGACAATGAAATGAATGGGTACCAAGAAGCTACTACAGCTAAGACAATGAAATGAATGGGTTCAAGAGACTTTGATGGCCAAGGATGATCTAAAATTATCTTTCCATTATAAATATTTCCATTACTTTTTTGATCGCTCTCATCGGAACTTGATTCTCGTGTACATGGTTCATTTGTTTACTCCATAGCATAGTCATCATCCGAAAGGTCACTTTTAGAATCTGATTTATTCATCAATTGCAAAATTTTCTCTTGCGGGAGAATTGCTTTTTTTAGACACCTAAAAAAGTTTTGGGTTAAAAGTTGGCACAGTATTCCCTGCAAAATAATAAAATCACCAGACAATTTTATTATTAAAATTTTTTTTCAAAAATTAAACCACACCTTAGCAGCTTTCACCGAAAATCCCCGATCAGGGGAGGAGGAGAGGAAGAGATATTGATACATACATCTGCGTAGAGGATGAAAATGCCATCCCACTCAACAAATGCATGAAAGAGAAAATTGTAAAAAAAGCGAGAGAAATATAAAAGGAACTCGTCTGTGATAAAAGCCTCAAGAAAATATGGTATTATAACTATATAACAATATATTTCGTTTTTATTTAGACTTCCATGAAAATTATAGAAACAAAAAAAAAAGAAAAAGAAAACTCACAAGGCAAGCAATTACCTTTACAACTGCAGTAACTCAAATAACGCTCAAGTCAAAATCCTGAGTCCTACAAGAAAAAAACTTTATAGAAAATACTTAATATTGTTACTATTTTGCAATTATATAAACATTAAGGCAAAAATGTATATCTAAGCAATTAAAAATATATTGGTGATTACCCTTTTGCGACAGATAAAAAGGTAACATGTTTTCGTTGTATTTGTAAGTTGCCAACTGAAAGTAAAACATGGACTACAACCACCGTCTGTTGATAAAAAAGTGATACTTTACACTTTCTGTGCAAACTCGCTCAATCGTTCGATTTCAGAAGCAAAAATGTTCAAGAACTTCTAACCAATACGATCGTGCGGGTTGGGTCTTAAAGGAATAACAAATAAACATTGTTAGATTCCCTAATTCACATCTTTATTTTTTCTTTGAGAATTCATCCCCTTCCTCCCTCAAATTTTGAAGTAAATAAATAAGTAACCGGGTGATCATCGTCACGAACTCGTTGATTGATTGATTGATTGAAAGGTTGAAGGGGATATAGAGCAACACAGGCTATGATCCCTCAAAAAAAAAAGGATAAGACAAGAGAAATCCTAATAGGTTAGTAGATATTGAAAAATTTCATTCCCTTTAAAAAAACTCTGAAAGTTGATTTATTATTCATTGCCCTTTCCAAAACATCTCTAAATGTAATAGTGGAATGTGGATCAATACGAAGAATAGACCAGAGATTATTACGATGCCTAGTATATCTAATACAATTTAATATAATGTGGTCCAAATCATTTATACGTTTACATGTAATACACGTTGCATTATCCTGTAAATTAAATCTATGTAGAAGGCCTGGAGTAATAATCATTTTACTGAAGATTCGAATGCTTAAGATTTCTTCTCTTCGATTCTCTGTCCACTTTGAAATGATATCAATGGTTGGAATATTTCCCAATGTTTCAAAATATTTGCTTGAGTAAAATGTTTCATTGATTTTTTGAATTCTATTTCGATATATATTTTTATGAATGTCTTTTGAAGCAATCCAGTCAATGTAAACATTGGACTCCGTGACCGATCTTGCGAGATTATCCGCCTGCTCATTCCAAACAATTTTCGAGTGTCCCGGAGTCCAAAGCAGAATTAACTGATCAACGCAGTTAGATAGCATATAAATTTTGTTAGCAAGTCTATGAATTACCTTATTGGATTTGATCGAGAAATTTTGAAGTGCAGAAAGAACCAAAAGACTATCCGACAAAACAAGTAAATTTACATTAGATTCCACCAGATCATCTAAAGCTTGACAAATGGCCAAAGTTTCTGCAGAAAAAATGGAGTTATAATGGTTGATCCTGTAAGCAAATGAAGATTTTTTGATATACCTACTATCGATGTAATTTGGTCATTTTTGAAGCATCAGTAGCTATAATGAAAAACTTCTGAAATTCCCGTTCGACCGTTTCATCAAATAAAACACTTATTGCAGGAATCGGTAAATTTTTATCTTGAAATTTAAATCTATTGGTATAAATTTTACATGGAAGGTCTAAAAAGGTAATTAATAATTTGAAATAATTTGAACACCCCCAATATTTAAATCTTGCAGCCCACTAAAGATATAATTTTTATCTTCTTCTAAAACATTAAGATTCATTGCCTCTGGGCTGTTGAAATAAAGAGGAGAGAAATCACTATTGGAGATTTGAGTAATAAAGAACTTGTTTGCCAATCTTCTAATTTTATCTGACAAAAATCTCTTGACCAGCCAACTTTAGTGGTACAATATTTGGGGTCCATTGAGGGAGACCTAATGCTATTCGGAGGGCTTTTGTTTTAATAGGTTTTAATTGATTTTCAGACCATTTATTTATTATGTGACAAATATAAAAAACACTGCATATGCTGTTATTGACTAAATTAATGAGATCTCTTGATCTCGGCCCATAGTGTTTATATGCCATACCTTTTAGTGCATTGATCCTTTTCAAGGCTTTACTGCTTAGTTGATTTTTAATATATAAGTTTTGACAACGTTTAGAAAAAAAAACTCCTAAATATTTAATAGAAGTTTGCCATTATAGGGGAAATCCAGCCAACAAAATATTAGGAAGAGTATAATTTCTTTTATTTGATAATTCAGCTATTGTACATTTCTCTGGGCTTAAATTCAGTTTCCAATATTTACACCACTGGGAAATTCTTTCCAGAGTATTTTGTATTTTTTTGCAAACATCAAGAGATTTATGAGAGCAAAATATAAAAATGTCGTCAGCATAAACCAGGCATTCAACTTCCGATTCTAAGGTTTCAAAAATATGCATGTAGATAGTATACAAAATAGGAAATAGGACACTGCCTTGGGCTAGGCCTTGCGGAACAAGCTTTTTGGGAGAAAAATAACCCCTCCATTTTATTTGGAAGGATCGAGATGTGAGAAATTTATGAATCCAATTTGCTATATTTCCTGCTATACCAATTTGTAAACATTTATAAATAAGACCATCCACATAAACAGAGTCATATGCACTTTTAATGTCTAGACTTATTCCTACAAAAAAAATTTTCTGTAATTTTGCATTCGTTATTGCTTTATGTACCAGATAAGTAGCACTTCTGCTATCTTTGAAAGGAACGAAACCATAATGTTGGGGATGAATTTTTCTTTCTTTAGTTAAATAGTAAGAAATCCTATTAGCCAAAATTCTCTCAAAAGTTTTTGAAAATACAGAAGTCAGAGTAGGAAGATATCTTAGTTTTATCTTTACAAGGTTTCGGAATCGGGAGGATGATTGCATGCTTCCAAGAATCTGGAACGATTGCATTATCAAATAATTTTTGGAAATATCTTAAAATTACATCCCGTTGACCCTGATCAAGATTTTTAAAGAAAATTGCTGTAACATGATCCGCCCCAGGAGTTGTATTTTTGAATTTTTATTGCACTATGCAATTCAAGAATATGGAATGGTTTATTAAGAAGGTTATTTTTGTCGTAGAGAAAATCCAAAGGAAGCGGTTCATGATAGGCATTTTTAGATGCAAAATAATCAGCAAACATATTTGCTTGCAATTGACGATGAGTGATAAACCTATTATTAAGCTGAAGAATATTAAGTTTTTGATCCGTGTCAGTAACTGTGGAAAATTTTTTCAGAATATTAAAAAAACATCTTGGGATAAGAAATATTATTGCATATCTTGTCCCAGTACATTCTTTTGGCATTTTTAATGTAGAATCTAAGTTTGCTCGCATATTGTTTATATCTGATCCATAATTCAGATGAAATTTCTTTAATAGCTCTTTTCCTAAATATTTTTTTAAGCTTATAGAATTTATAACACGTACTATTCCACCATGGTGGGAAGGATCTATTCGAGACTTTAATTTCCCTAATATTATTAGTAATGACTTGCGATATCTTATCAGAAAGATTCTCAGAATTAACTTCTGGATTATTTAAAATAAAATGCGTTTGGTTCATAACTGCTTGCCAGTTTACTTTTTTAAAAATTCGTTTATTTGAACTGAGGAGAGAAAGCTCTGTAATATAATTGGACTATGATCACTTTCAAAGGAGCAATCTAAAACATAACTATTGCAGTATCCAGATATATGCTTGAAGACAAACTGTGAGATCTAGCAATGATGTTGCATCTGCTGAACTTCTATAGGTGGGAACAGTCGTGTTAAGAAGAACCAAATTAGAATCAGTAATCCATTCAACAAATTTATTACTATACCTTGAAATGTGATTCGATCCCCACATCGGGTGATGAAGGTTAAAATCACCAAAAATAATCATTGGAGCCATCAGGGATTCGAGAAAAGATTTGATTATTATAATATTAAATCCCCGTGGAGCGTAAATATTTACAATATAAAATGAAATATTTCGAACATGTATTTTAATTGCGAGGATTTCTAATTCTCTGGTTTGTTGAATCTGTATAGGAATCTGTTGTGCAGAAATATTGGAAGGAACAGCAATTAATAAACCACCACCTGATCTGTCTTCTCTATTTTTCTAAAAATGATTTTATTTGGAAGATTTATATTATCGTGAATTGATAAAAAGTTTCTTGAAAAATCCAGATATCTGCTTCAGAAAAGGGAGGGATATTTAACCATATGAATTTATTTTTGAGGCCTCTACAATTCCATTGAATTATATTCATAAATACTTAAGAAAAAAATTAACTAGAACAAACTATCCTCCCTTTGAGGATAGAAAACCAAACTAATGAAGACAATAATTAGCCCCCAAAACAAAAACTTAAATAAAAGAAACATATTTACAAAACCCCATTTTACCTCCGCAATTATCCCCTGTCTATGTTATTGGATGCGTCGCTTTCACTAGAAGCGCGTGTTTTAAGGATTGAGGATTTATTATCAACAGCTTTTTTTTTCCGCAATGGGGAGTGACTCGATTTCCCCATTTCAAAAATCTTGCTAAGGTGAGAAAGTACAGATTCCATTGTTTTTTGAAAAGCTTCCATAATTAAAGTGGTTTGCTTTTCTAATATTGCTTGAAAAGATGTCAGCATGTTTTCAAGTTTTTTTTCTAGATAGTGTTGCATATCTAGATTAACTGTATTAGTCTGGATTACTGCAGAATAAGATGCCCTTTTATTGTCCCGGAACCTTCTTCGCGCTTCTCCCAATGTAAGATGTTGCTCACATTTCAATTCTAATATCTTTCTTTCTTTTATATATTCGGGGCAATTTAATGAGTTAGCTGGGTGATCCCTTTTGCAATTTATGCATCTTGAGTTATTAGAGCATTGTCCAGAATGTGAAACACCACAGTTGATACATATTGCAGTTTTTTTGGCAAAATCTAGTAGAATGAAGAAAACTAAAACATGTGTTGTACATTGTCTGGGTTTATCGATAAAGTTTTGAATTCGATGATTGATGAACCACAGTTTCACAGTTTCTGGTAGAGTTGTTCCGAGTATTGTAATTAATACTGGTCAGAATTGTTGCTGTGAACCAGTTTTAATAAATCTTCTCATCTCTATTTCAAAATTATTAGTTTCTTGTAGCTCTTTTGCTATCTCATTCAGAGATATATCAAGTGGTATTTCATAAATAAGGAATCTTGACGTGATTCCCTCCCAAAGAATATTCGTTTTAACTGACACATTTGAAATTTTCTCAAGAGATAGTATTTGTGCTGCACATACTGGGTCTAGCGTAGAGAACCTTATCTTTCCATTACGAGTAAAAGACATACTTTTTATGTTTTCATGACGAGCAATTTTTTTCTTTATTTCTGCATTTAAAAGCTGTGGGTTAGACTTTGGAATCTGAGAGGGGATCCTTGACTATTTTCAACCAAGATATTGATTTCGGATATAATTCTTTGTCCAGCTCGTAGAATAATTTTCGCGTCCCTCAGAGAAGATCTGAAAATTTTTGAAAATCCTGTTTCCATTGTTAAACTATTATCGATTAAGGGTTGTTCAACATCAGAGACGATTAATCTAGAGTGACTCAGCTTGAATCTTTTTTCAAATAAAAAAACCAGAGAATAATAGAAATTGGAAAATTACCAAAAAACAAAACCAAAAGTAGGGAGGAAAAAACCCCTCTTGCTCTGAAAAGGGAACCAAATAAAAAAAGAATGATACAACTTTTTAAGACTTGAGGAAATTAATACACCACCTTCAACCTTTCAACCGACCACCGCTGAGCGGGAAGCACTCTTCAGTTTGCGGGATGTCATTCACGTACCAAGTCGTCACGAACTCGTGGGAGGTATTATTCTGTCGAGTTTTATTCGATTATTGGTGCCACTAAAGTCCCATTATGTTGTAGAGTTTATCTAGCAAAATTTATCGAAGATCAATCTCATGTTGGCGTGGAGTTAGCGGATAGAAAGTGGTGTGCTAGCTCAGGTGTAGTCTTGTTTGTATGAACCTGGTTTTTTTTTTCAATAAAGCTATTGAAGCATTCGACATATTTAAGAAATAAATTATGGGTCTAAAAGTTAAACAAATTATATTACACATAATATAATTAATAAATTTATACCTTCGAAACGTGTTATTCCTAAGGCTGATCGAAGTTTATTAAAAACTAGCAATCCTCTGAAGATTTATACGGTTTCAATTTTGAGTCCATGTTTTGAAAGGTAATTTTTCATTTTATCATTGCGTTCAGTAATCTAAGTTCCGCGTGAGTTTCTTTTTTAAACGGTGAATACTGATAAATATAGATAAAACTTACAGTTGAAACGTCTAGATAGTCTTCTTTTGATAAGAAAAGTCGTTCAAAATAAAACAGAACAATTTTATATCGTATATAGACATTTAAAATGTCTGAAATTCTATTAAGTTAAAAAATAAAAGATATCGTTTCTTAGAAATTATTTTATGTAAAAAAATAAATTTTATTTTCATTCATTACGGAGCTTTCTGATTGGGCAATCTCATTTTTCAACGAACTTTGTATGCAAAGATGGCATCATAATAATGATCGGTGTGTCTGCAATATTTGGAATGACAGATAGAGATGCTTATTAATATTTGTTGATATTTTGTGAGTGCTTATTCAATTTAAGTAAATATTAAAATTTTAAGGAATATTTTGAGTTCCTTTTCTCGTACAAGATTTCGTTTCGATGCTATGATTTTTGCAATAGCATTTTGACAAAATTTGTAAATATTTATCTAATTGTTTCGAATTTTTTTGTGTTTGTACTATATTTCTATTAAAGTAGCTAATTTTTATTGTTAAATTTGGAATATATACTTCTTGAGTAGTAATAGAGTTCACTGTGAATTGACCAATGCTAGTTCCTCGTAATGAATGATCGACGTTTGCGAAATGTTATTAGTTTCGATATTATGAATTTATAATTATATGTATATTGTTTTGATTTTATGACTAAATATGTTTTTTAAACCTTTTTCAGAAAGGTTATTATTTTAAGTTATTTAGTTATATTCAGTAACTTTTAATTGATGCAGACAATAAACAAATTACTTATTTTTAACAAAGCATTTAATAGTAAAAAAAATATTGATTTAATTTGATTTGAGTTTATTTTAATCTGTTTTACTGCACTGGCACTCTGTATTTAATTTATATTTCTTATTGTTTCTTTCTTTTTTTTAAATTTACAGATTGTTTCTTGTGAGTGTTTTATTTGAAAAGAAGCAAATTATATATGATTAATTTGTTTAACAAATAAACTGTGAAAAATGCCTGGGTTAGAGAAAATTCACTTGGAGGATGCTTTGGAGGATAACCCACAGGTAATTATAAATCTGCTATACTCTTAAACAAAACTTATACATGATTAATACTTGAGAAATAGATTAAGTATGAGTGATGTGAGAACTATATATTTTTTTTAAATCATGCCAAGTTTTTCTTGTTTGTATGTTTATCTTTTAATCTATCATAAAGATCTGTCTTGTAAATTTTTTTAAAAATTATTAAAAACTTTTTCTACCATTTCTAAATTTTTGTTTGTATTAAATAATTTTATTTCTTTTCTAGACTCGTTCAATGGTTTCTCTCTTTGAACAAGATGCTGGACTTTTAAGAGATTACATCATAGTGTTGAGAACTCATTGTGAAAAAGTTTTAAATGCTCAGGTATAAGTTAGTTTTATTTGTACTAATAAAAATCCTTTTATATTAATTTTATGATTAATTATGTTACATTATAGCTTTTTATCTTTCTGTCAAAAAAATGTGCATGTAATGATATCTGGATATTTTACTTATATGTATATATATGTATGAAGTTTTACTACAGTAAGGAAAAATTTAAAAATATTACTAAAAATATGAAGTTATTAAATCTATCCCTTAGATGATAAATAAGTTAGCCCCTTCAATATAGAATCTCAATGATAATTTTATATGCTGTAACATAGTGATATTTATTGTTATAAAATTTGTGATACCCTTAGAGAAAAGTATAGGTAAAAATATTAAAAATACCTTTTTAAATCCTTAAATCATTGAACAATTTAATTTAAATGTTTCATTTTACAAAGGGGAAATGTGTTTTATTGGAATGAATATATTATGTATGTAAATTTGTTCTTGCTTGCATATGCTTGAAATAATATATAAATACTTTTACATAATATTTATTTAAAGACTTTTTCTCTTGGGAATATACCATTGTGTATATATATATATATTTTAAAGCATAATATATTCATTCATTTATAAAATATTAAGCTACCCATTAATTTCTATATTTAAAAGTTTTTAGTTTTAAAATGCTTTTATTTGTTCTTGGTCACTTTTCTAATATAATTATTTAAATGTATCCGGTTTTAATCATTTCTCATTGTCTATTGTGTTACATTTTTTCTAGAAAGAACTTGCTTCAGCCACTTCAAATCTATCTCAACATCTAAGAGCTTATGAAAATCAAGTATGAGAAAATTTAATATAAGTTATGTGTGTATTTGGTTGTTTTTTTTAAACAAATATATTAACTTTGTCATTTTATATGTTTAGCCTTTTCCACTTGACACAGATTCAGATAGTGTTCTTAAAACAACTCTTCGGGAATTCGCTTCTACTTTAGATGAGGTTAGTATTTTATTCTTGTGTATGGTTTAAATAATATTTGGCATAACAATGATTTAAACAATCACATTTTTCAAAATCATATTTAAAAATGTTGAATATTTTAGATATATTTTACTTGATGCTTCTCATTGAATATTAAAATAAAAATCATTTAATTTTTAAAAAATAATTCTTTAATTCTAAAATCTTTTTAGTTTTTAAATTTAATAAATTTAAAACTATAATATACTTTGCAATGTCAGAAAAGGGGCAAATACATTCTGAAATTATATATGTAAAAATAATTTTTCAAAGGTTTATTAAACAATACTTACTACCACCTGCTAAGTTTTTGTTATTGTCTTAGAGATATCAATTATTTTTTGCCTTGATTTTTTATTTATGTGAGTTATGATACATTTATGATAGTATTCATGTTCTGAGGGATTTTTTTAAAAAAAATCTTTGTTATGTTTTCCCCTCTTCTTTGGCTTTTGAATTACTTATTCTTTCAGATCATTTGTTTTTGCTCAGGTTTTGATTTTTTTAAAACTTTCTGTGTATAACTTTTCAGGTTAGCTCATTACAACAAGTTTGTGCAGCTCAGCTAGGAGATGGCATGCTTTATCCTTTGAACCGCTTTATTGAAGCTGATTTATCAGGTGCAGGGCTTTCATTTATAACGTTTGTTTAATTTAATGTTTTTATATGATTAATTTATGATATATTAAAATTAATTATATTAATTTAAAATATTTATTTTTTTACATGACGAGTTATTGAATAATGGAAAAGAAGTATTATATTTATAACTGGTGATATGTGTATTTCTATTGGCATACTAAGATTTTAACTCTCAATTATTTTTTTTTTATCACAGATATATTTACAATGATGGAAATGTTTGCTTCAGCATCAAATGGTATGTTTGTTAACTAAAATTGGAGCTTTGCTTACATATAGTTATGTACTTACTTTCTTATTAGTGTGTTTTTTGGCTAAAATATATTAATATAATATGCATGCAATTTTAAAATATTCTTTCTGCTTTTTTAGAGAGATTTATTTTTAGGTAAATATTTTTAATTCTGTCATTAAATTTCAATATTTGATATTCAGGAAAAAAACAAAAAATAGTCTTTAATATATATATATATATTTCTTTAATTAAGTACTTCATTTATGATAAGTAAACATTTTATTGTTTTAGGATGTTTATGTGAATTATTAATATATCTCTAATGCTTCTTGATATTATTTGTTAAAATTTTTTTCCATTCAAAAATAATAATTTAAAAGATCACCTAAATTTTAAATAATTTTTACAAACTTTAAAACAAGTTTAGGTTTATTTTTTTAAAAGAAAATTTAATTTTAAAACATGCAATTTTAAAAAATTTTAAGTGTCATTTCTGTTTTTACTCTCTACAGCATATTATCATTATCTATTGGAAATAAAAAAAAAATAAGAATATATGTGTATATACATGAAATCTTTTTAGTTTTTCTTAAATTTTGAAAAAGCTTTTTGAAAATTTTATATTAATACATTGAAACACAATTTAACTATCTATTGGGCTTAATGTTATATATAATTCCTTGCTATTGAAGATTGTGGTAAAATGCTTTAATTTGAAAAATGGAAACTATTTATTTAATTGAGTTTGAAATTCATTGGTTTAGAAATGGAACAGGTTGTAACCAAATTTTGCAAATGCTCTAAAAAGCGGGACAGTGAAAAGGTTAAGCAAGATATCAATGAAGAAGTATACATGGCGACAAAAAAATATCATCAAGTATGTTTCTTTTATTTTTAACATAATTATGTTAGTAATATATTCAGATAATAATTTTTACTTACATAGCTTAACTTTTTAGTTTTCCTGAATTATAATATAACTAGCTGGTATACCCATTCTTCCCATGGGTGAACTGAAAAATTAAACAACACAGAATGAAGGATAAATAAGTTTTTAATGAGTTAATTTTTTATGTGAATTGCAAATTAAACAAAAAAGGCTTTTGCATGCCTCAGCTGAAAAAGAAAAAAAAAAGAAAAAAACACACCTTTGTTAAATTTTAAGTCTGTAGATCTAATAGCTGATAAAAAGGATTTTTTTATATTTATAACTCCCCATAACACTCTTGAGGGTCGGTTTTTGAAAATACCTCCCTAAGCAGATCTCTGCTCAGCAAAAGTAACACATTGTTAAAAGTTTTGTGTAATGAGCACTTAAAATAGAGTGTAAATAATTTATATCTGAAAGTATAATACATTAATATTACTTTTTGTTGTATTTATTTTATGTTAAAATTGTAATATTCACAAGCAACGCCGTTTCTTAAAATATAATGGCGAAATGTTAATGATAGAATCAAGTTGGCAAATGCCTAGCTACTTTCATAGCTCGAGCTTTATAAGAGCTTTGTAAGACCTGCCATGTAGGGGAGCGATGCACGTTAATACTTTATACAACCGCATTATGATTTACTGCAGTTTTTTTCATACAATATTTTTTTTGGATCACTACATTTAAAATTAAGGGATATATATATACATAAACAAAATACTCCACTTTGGAAAATTTAATCCGTTAGAGCTAATTAATTAATTAAAGCTATTCCACTGTAAAATTAATTATATACACCATTCACTTAAAATAAATAGTCAAATCATTTTCTAAGGTCTTCATTAACATACAAAAACATAAGACACTTAAATTTTGACATTAACTATTTTTTCGGGTCAAAAATAATCTTTGCAATCTTCTGCAAACGTCGTCAGCTGAAAACGCAATATCTGCTACAAAACTATTCGCCTTCCCTGCTGAAATACTCATCATAGAACCGTGCTGCCATATATCTTGGAAGAGGGGATTTCAAAGAATATTCCTTCTAAGTTGGTGTGGTGTGGTAGTTAGGAGAAGGGTGGTGCCAGCTCAGGTGTCGTCCATGTCACTTGACCATAGTTAAAAATTACTTGATCCATTGCCAAAAGCCCTCGTGTAGCTGAACAGTGCGACGTTAATATTCACTCACTCACACACTCCGAAAAATACAGTACAGTAGTTATAATTATTTTTATACTTAAAAACGCAATATCTGCCTATTCAATTAAAATTATAGCGTTATAATTAACTACTAACCACAAACAAATTTTGAAAATTTGTCCAAATGATGCAGTGTGAAAGAGAAAGTTTATTTACTTTAAGTACCAGAACTGATAAAAGCATTTATTTTGAAGAAAGATGAATTTCTTACTATCAAATGTGCATAATAAAATCATACAAAAAACATTAAAATAAAGAGATTTATAACAACTTCTCCCTTCAAAGCTTAGTATTATTCTGAAATAAAAAAAAGGCATTATGCTAATCACAGGAATTAATTGGAAGCGAGTGTCTTGCATAGCCAAAATAAAAAGGATTTTTCCCAAACAAAAGATAGATATATGCTGTGGTGGGCTTTTTTGCAGCACACGCCAGAATTGCTTACAGATGGCAGAATTTTTTCCTATTTACTTAACAAATATCGTTTTATTTTGGTCACTTCATACAATAACTTTATAAATTACAGCCTATGCTATAAATTATAGCCTATGTGTTATTCTGATGTATAAGCTATATTACTGTAAAGTTTCATTAAAATCAATTCAGTTGTTTTTACGTGAAAGACCCCCAAACATCCTCACAAACTTTCGCATTTATAATATATATTAGATTTTGTATGTAGTCCAAAGATGTTTAATACATAACTATAAAAATGTGTGTTGAGATTAATTTTATTTAAAACTCTTTAAAAATATTCCAAATTGAAAATTTTAACTCTGTTAAAGTGAAAAAGCAAGTAGCAAAAGAAAGAAAAGTTATATAGGTAGATTATAGTAAATATTTTTTTGTTGTTGCTTTAAGTTATATGTTTAAAAACATTTTTTGCTTAATAATTAACTTTAAAAGTACTTCTGTTTTTCTTAGTTGTCTTCATGGGTAAAATATATTGTTTTATATAAAACTATGTAATAGTTTGATAAATATGCTTCTGTATAATGCGATGTACATTTAATTAATTTTTTACTATTCATATGACATTTGAACATATATATATAGTATAATAAAATAAAAGTGAAAAAGTTCTGAAACCTACAATGTCAAAGAAGAAAGAAATTGGAGTTCATGTGACACAACTAATGTAGATACAAAAAAAAAGTCTTTGGACTGAACTGAAGATCTATTTGGATTTTTAAAGCTGTCACTGAATTAGGCCAGAAATTTAGGATTAAGCAATGCTTTATATATCCATCTTCCCCATATATATAAAAATATATGTATGGCTGTGATAGCCTAATTGTCAAGGTAAAGAACTCATGGACAGCTTGTCATGAGTTCGAGTCTACTACTGCTGAAGACCCGCTGTGCAGAGGGGGATGATGCATGTGAAATATGTTGAGGCTGAAACTTTGTCCCATTGGTGTGGTGTGGAAATTAGAAGAGGGGGTGCCAACTCAGGTGTCATCATCACTGGACCATGGTTCAAAATTATGAGGTCCATCGGCAGTATCCCTCATGTAGCTTTATTGTGTAACGTTAATATTCACTCACTCTCATATATACATATATAATATAACTCATTAAGTATTTCTTTTGTTTAAAATTGTTTACTCATATTGGAAATTAAATTTAAAATTTTATTTAATTTTTTTAAAAATGATGTTTATATTAAAAAAACTTAATTTTTGAATAAAAGAATTATTTATTTTTGTGAATATTCAAACTTTTTTTCATTTTTTTCCCCTTCTTTCTAGACAGCCTTGCATTACTATGCTAATATGAATGCTCTCCAGTATAAACGTAAAATAGCCCTCTTAGAACCTATTATGGGATATTTGCATGCTCTGAGGTCAACATTTTCTGTTGGACAGGAAACACTCAACACAACAGAATTAGAAACATTCTTGAATAATATTGGTTCTAGTGTTCAAGGGTATTTATTGAAGTTATTTTTATATGTATAAAAGTACATATTAATGCTATCCTCTGTATTTATATAATTATTCTCTAGATTAAGAAGAATCAGTTGTATAAACTAATGTACTTTCAAAAGAGGTATTTCCTAAAAATATATGAATCAGTATAAAATTTAAGAATATGTTTGAGCTAGCTTTTTAAGTTTAAAAGAGTTCTTCTGTTTAGTGTTTAGATATTTGAACAAAACATTAATAAAATACTTTATTTAAGAACTTATGTAATCTTTAAAAGTTAAGTGTAAAAAAATTATTACTTAAATAAAATAATAATTATCTTTATGAATTTGAATCTGATAGCATTAAAATAACTTATCATCTTCGTATTATTTCTTAGTAACATTAATTTGGGTAATTATATTTCTGATAATATTAAATATATTTATTTAGTTAGTTTCAAATAAGCTCTGGAATCATCAACATTTAATAATGTTTAAATTTTGTAGAGTTCAAACAGAACTTGGTCTTGAAACTCAGAAAACAGTGGAATTAATTGACACCATAGAACAGCAGAGTCAACACTTGTATTATGCTGAACCTCCAGTTGATATGCCTTACATTCCCCCAAATACTCGACTTTCACAAAAAAGTGGATACTTGTTTCATAAAACGTAAGTGTGTAATTGTTTCAGTTAAGTTTTTTTTTATTTCCCATAATGGGAACTTACCTATTTACTGTTTCTTAATAAGCTAATGTTGAAGCAAACATAATTTGTGTCAAATAAAATGTCCCTTGCTCTACTATTCCTTCTTTAACAATTATGATAGTTTATTAATTTTAAATCGAAGTGTATGTAGGTTTGCTCTGAAAACAAAAGTATTTATATTCAAAATTTTTGAAAATTATATATTTTAAAACTTTATGTACTTAAAATGCAGCTCAAATGATTAAAAATGCATAGTTTAAAATTTATAAAGTTTAAGTACAAAAATTTATCATTTATAAAACATGAGTTAGCTAGTTATATTATTGTTTATAAATAATATTCATTACTGTTGTTAATACATATAGAATGACATCTGTATAAAGAAATTAAAAATTTTTTTTATGGAAATTTATATTTTTTTCAAGTTTAAGCAATCATATTTAACAACCTTTTTTCATGCAATATCATTTTTACTAATTTTTTTATGACAATGTCAGAAACGAAAATAAATATATTAATTATATTCCAATTTTAGTGTTTAATTTTTCAGAAAATTTGCCGGCATGGTGACCAAGTGGGAACATGTATTTGTTTATACTCTGGGAAGCAAACTGATGAATATAGCAAAGGGTGATGTATGTTATGCTTTATATCTTATTTAGCTCAAAAGAGTTATTTTATAAATTAAATTTCTTTGTCTTTATTTTCGTTATAGTAATATTATTTAAAGTCGCATTCTTCATTCATTTTTAATATCTTATGCATTTAAATTTCAATTTTTTTTTTTATTTACTTAACATATTTTCCCTGATTGAAATGATCTTATAACATTAAAATAACAACAATGATAAAATTATAAGCAAGATTCACATATATTTATATTTGTACTAATATGAAGTTCTTCTGTTAAATGGTAATTAGCATTATTTGTGATATATATATATATATTTACCATGTTGTAAAGAAGAATTTTATTAGTTCTGTTATTAGTAATTTAATACCAACAAAATAGATGCATTTAGCATTGTTGTAGGCCAGTTCATAATTATTTTTTTATATTGTCTGAATCATTCCATTAAATACATAAATATATACTGGATAGTCAAATTATTGTGACAGCCCCTTCAAAACATTAGTATACCACCTTTTGCCCTTAATACTGCATATATTCTTCTTGGCATGAACTCGTATGAGTTGTTGGTATGTGGTATGAGAAATTTGAAACCATATCTGATGAATTGTTCTCTCTGATGCCATCAGATTGAATGGTACTGGATCCAGCTGCCAGAAGTTACGTTTGATATCATCCTTCTCAAATTCTCAATTGAACTGAGATCTAGTGATGGAGCATGACAACTAAACAAAGTAAATTTTCTTTTATACTCTTTGAACCATCTGGGGACAGTGTCATCTGTATAACAGAAAGCATTGTCCCACTGAAAGCAGCTGTCTATTAATATAAAAAGTTGAACTTGATCCACTATAACACTTAAATTTTTTTTGACATTCAGACACTCTTCCACACAGATCAAAGGACCCATTAAATTCCAAAGAAACATCCTTCGAGCCATAATATTTCTTCTGCCAGCTTGAAGAGTTGCATCAATGCACAGATGGAGCTCGTACTTTCATTCTTTTTCTCCATATGCACACTGCCATCTGCATGGTGTAGTTGAAAAAGCAATTCATAAGACCACAAGATTCATTTCTAAGCATCTACTGCCTAATTCTTGTGCTCTATTGCGAACTGGATATGTTTGTTATTGTTCAAGTCCAACGGTAGAGGCCTTTGAACATGTTATTGACAGTAATCTGTACAGTGTAATGTGCAGGAAACTGTTTGTTCAGAGATGTTTGCAGTTGTTCCACGATTAAGATTCCACGCAATATGAAGTACAGTTGCTTTTCTGTTGAACTGGACAACCTTTGCAATTCTCTCCTTTCCGAGTGAACTTTCAGTAGCCTGTAAGGATCATAAGCCTGACATTGAGACCCAGTTTCCTGCTTGGGAATCTACTCTCTGTAAGCAATAATAGCTGCTGCTCTCAAAAACTTCAAGTGTAGTCTTTTTCCTGAAACTGGAAATCATATCCCGCTTTCAAACACTGCTAAATCACCTTTTTTCCTTTTTCACCACAAGCAATACAGTGCAATTGATACTTCACTATTCCTTATTAATAGCTGTCTCACAACTACATGAAGTTATAGCTTATTTTTCCAGAAAAGTGTTAAGTAGTCATAATAATTTGGCCACTCCGTGTATATGCTCTAAAAAAATATTAACTTTGGTGTTCAGCATTTTTATGCATTAGAAGTCTGGGATAAATTTTTATCAATTTTAAAAATTATATTTTCTAACTCTATGTATACTATTGCTTATTATTATTATTAGTTTTTCAGTTTTTGTACTTCAAAAAGTATTCTGTAAAAGTTTAGTTTACATTATGTTATATATCATATGATATATATATATATTGCATTTTTCTATTGTAAGGTTGCTGGAAGTGTTATTATGGATCTTGATAAAAATGTAACAGTTAATGCTCTTGAAAGTGAAGATCGTCGTAATGTTTTTCAAGTTTCAAATGGAAAAAAGTAAATTGTTTTTTTCCTCCTGTAAAAAACTACATGCCTTAAATTTTTTAAAAAATGTATTGATTTTACTGTTTTTTACTACACTGTTTTAATTTATTTTGATAATTTATGTATATTCTACAGTTATACATTAAATACATATGTAATTATTTAAAAAATTTAATCTTTTCCTTTTAAGAACGGTGGTATTGCAAGCATTAAATGGCAGAGAAAGAGATGAATGGATAGCAGCTATACACAATATAGCTAAAGAAGTGTTTGCTAATCGACCTTTGACAAGACAATGCTCAAAAGATAAAACTTCTAGAGTAAGAATTTTTTTATTAATGTATTCTTCTCTCTCTCTCTCTCTCTAATTATGATGAGTGTTTTTAAAAAAGACTTAAAAAAGATTTTTAAAGTTTATATTGTATAGTGACTGATTTCTATTTCAAAATTAATTATTTAAAACTATTTATACATTTTAAGTTATTAAAATTCAATTAAATTTGCAAAAAAGTTTTCCAAGTTTTAGTGTATATGCATGTTTGTGTGTTTTTATTATTTTTTTTTATCAGTTGTAATGAATTATTTAAATTATACTAAAAATTAAACTTTTTACTCAATGTTTTTCTTTAGTTTTGTGTGTTGTGTTTAAAATAAATGTTTTTTTAATTATCAAAATTTTTTTTTGTCAGCAAAATACTGTTGAAAAATCACAATCAGTTTCTAGTGAAGCTTCTAGCATTGATGGGTAATATTATTTTGTGATTTTCTTTAATATTATACTTTACGAACATTTTATATTTATAAAAAGCAATATAGCATGGTATTTTTATATAATATCAAATTTATTGTAATTGCTGGAAAGTGTTAACTTTTTATTGAAAATTTGTACTATTAAATTTTGCTCTGAGATTCAATGGAAATTTTATAAATCTATTTACTAAACTTTTAAATTCATTTTATAAACAAATATTACATGCTCTGTATAAAACTATGTATTATGTAATCATGATATTAAGGGAGGTATTGATTTGATGAAAAATACAATACTTAGCATGCTTTTTGAAAAAAATTGGTCATTTATTGTTATTTGTTTTGGCAACATGAAGCATTTGAAGTTTCAAAATATACTTTAACTTGTAATAATTTTTTTTCTGTGTACAATTATGTGCAATTTAGTAATAACCAACTTAAGACATCCATAAAATTACTATTGCTTTAAATTAACTCTGCTTTTAAACTGAATAATATAGAATAAAAAAATTTCTGTGTCTATGGAAATTATTTTATATGTGACTTAAGAAATCATTTTCTAATTCTCTTGAAGTATTTAAGAAGTAATTATAAATCCTCTCTCTCAAGCAATAAGAGACTTAATATTATAAAAAATTTATCTCACTGTGTTTATCTGCTTGTCTATTTTAATTTTTTATTTTGATTGCTTTCCTTAATTCTTTGATTATAAAAGCTTATCCAAATTTTAAAAAACGAATGTCGCAATATCGTAATTACTATTATTCCATTATTTTTGTTTTAGCTAGTATTTCATGTTTGTTGTTATATCCTTTTAGTTTAAGTATGCTGTCAAAGTTTCAGTAATTTATCTGTAATTTTGAATATTGTGAATATAATGCATACTTTTTTAGGGAGCCAAAAGGACACATTCAATCAACTTCTCCATCTACTCCAATGGAAAATCTTTTATTAGAAACTCCAATACAGTTTGATTTATTTTCTCCTGCTGAAGACAGAGAAAGATCTCAATCAATGGACCCTCCACAAGCGTAAATATTTTCCTGTTAAATATTTTACTTAGTGTAAAATCCAGCATATAACATACACTTTTAACAGCAAAAATAAGATTGAAATTTACTCATGTGCGTTATATGCTGGGTATAAAAATGATAGCTTTAAAAATAAAAAAAAAATAAACAAAGATGATGTGATGTTTTAAAATTTGATGCGATGATATTTAAAAATAAAAGATGTAACAGGAAAAGAGCATTGCATTGTTTTTATAATTATTACCATGAATAGAACATAAGAGATAATACAAAATTTAAAATATCAAATGAAAGTCACATTAAATATTTATGCATCAATTATTAATTGAATATAATTTCATCTTTTGGCTTAAAATAAATTAGGAAAGTGAACCTCTCAAATAATAAAATAATAGTTTACATTCATTTTAAAAAAACCCCTGAAATACTGCTGTATGACTTTGATTCTTATTTTTATTTTGATATACCATAGAACTACTCCACCTGATGAAAAATCAATTCTTTCGGATGATTCAGGACAAGATACTTTGACCACAACTCCTTTCTGGGAAGTATTTGCTGTAAGATTCTTAGGGTCTATGCAAGTCCAGAAAGACAGAGGTATATTATAGTTCAATAATAACAAACATTATTTTGATCATATTAAATTTAATGCTTTCTTTTTTATTGTGTTTATCAATATGTTTTCTTTTAATTTGCAAGTTTTCAATATATGTGATTTGATATTATGTGAAATTTCAAAAATAGGTGTTTTGTCACTGTGTATATATCTGTACTGTAAATATTAGTTATACTTAAATCAGTACAAAGTTTTAAATTTTGTTTTTCAATTTATTTATTATTTTATGAGGGTAAGTAATGATTCAAATAGCTTTACTATTAACAATTTCTTTGTAACAAAAAATATCTCATTTTGTTGTTTTTTGTGGCTTTAATTCCAGTACTTAACAAAAAAGACTTTTGATGATGAAATGTTTGTGTACAATTCTTCTTGATAGTTTAAAAAGGCTTTTATTTATTATACTATGTGTTCAGCACCTTATGTCCTTTGATAACTCAGTGCCAAATCTGCAATTGCACTTCCTTTTTATTACTTAAAATGAATATAAAAATTATTGCTGATTTTAATTGTTTGTCTTCCTTATATAGCATTTTGCTGCATGTTGACTTTAAATCGAATATTTCTCTATTATTGAAATATTTATTAAACACTGTAGTATTGACATTAAGAAACATTTGCTGTATATAGTACTCTTTAGAATAATGTTAAATATTAAAATCAATGATAAATTTGGATTAATAACTCTTAAATTGTTCTATTTTAGGGGATTATCTTGTTTATCAAACAATACGCCATATCATGGCTGCCAGAGCTATTCATAATATTTTCAAAACAAATGAATCTCATCTGGTTATAACTCACAGAACATTAAAGTAAGATTAAAAATTTGGTTCTTCATTTTTAACTTAACATTATTTGATTAAATATTAAAATTTTTGTTCTTAATCCTTTTACTGTAATAATTAACTTAATTTTAAACACTTTTTTGTTGTTGTTATTTTTCTCTTGGTGTATAATTATAGGGAAAACTCAAATAATTTTACTGCTTCATTAATTTGGAATCAATAATGAATAAAACTAATGTTTTTAAAGAATTTTCTATTACGGTAGCTATTAACATGTATAATATCATGTAATCTGGTATTTATTACATTTACTGAATTAATTTTCTAACATATTTTCAAAAATACTTTATAATTAAAAATTATTTTCAAACTGCACATAAAAATGGTTTCCTCATTTCATTAAAACTAGTTATTTTCTTTTTTGTGTTCTAAATGAAGCACATAATTTGCTTATTTTAGTATTTCTTTTTTTATTGCTTATAATAATTATTCACGTGTAATAAAAGTTTTTCTTTCCAATAACCTTTTTTTAAAGTAAATAACAATTACTTTTAGAATATTAGATCCATCTCATCAAGCTATTAGAGCTCTATATCCTTTGGAAGATGTCTCTTTTTGGACTACACACAAGGAGAATGACAGGTATTCTGATTCTTCTAATTTCATACTGTTTAAAAAGCATTCAATGTTATTTGTGTCTTAATGAATGCAGGATGTTTATGCTTCTACATGTTATATTATTTAAATTTATATTAAAGGAATATGCCGTTAAAGAGTAAAATTATGTATTTATCTGTTTTAACATTTCTTTATTTATATTTCATGTTTTTTCAGTAGACATTTTAAACAACATGAAACTTGCAAGAAATATAAATTGATATCCTTATATTTTACATTGTCCTCTGTGACAGATAGTCATAAGTAATTATACCGAAATACAGATTCCTTCTTAATAGTCTTTGTAATTTTTATAAATATGAATGATGAAAAAGAGCCTATATAAATACATATGGCTTTAAAGGAAAGAAGTATTTGCATTCAATCCCCATTTCATCCCAAATTTTTCAAGTACATTGTGAATAACAGTTCTTTCAAGAATACTTCATTCTTTATCTTATTTCATTTACTGTTAATTTTTATACTCTTTATTTCATTTTCATTGTCCGTAAATGTTCACAAATAAATGTATGTTTTTTAAATTTTCTGAATGTTAGATTTTGAGTTTAACATTTGAATTTTAAATTAATTTTGAGTTTTGCATGTTTAAAAATTTTGCATGATTAATACATTGAAATGTCACTTTTTTGTATAACAGTATATTATTCATTCATCTTATCATAAAGAATTTTGTTTCTTTGTTAACTTATTTTTAATATACTGTAAAATATTTTTGTATCATGCAAGTTTTAATGTTATTGATGGTATAAACCTGCATTTATCAAAAGTGTCTTGTGTAATGTATTGATTTCTAAAGTTAGTGATTGCAACTGCTACTACTATATTATCTACTGATTAATTATAAACATTAAATTTTTTGTATGTATTTGCAATTTTATTATTATATACATTTTAGTTGTGATTTGGATTAAATATTTATTCAGAGAGTCATATATTTTATTATTTGGTTTTTATGAAAGATTTATACTCTAATAAATTTACTTATACATACTAATTATATAGTTTTTCTTCTACTAGATTACTTGGCTTTATAACAAGAACTAAAACTGAAACAGAAACAAAAGCTTCATTTCATTGTCATGTATTTGAAGCCCAGCCATCTGCTGATGAAGTAAGAATACTAATTAGAAACATATATTTAACTGAATGAATTAAAATAATTCATTTATAAAATTATATTTTATGTTATCTTTTTATTCGGTTATTGAACATGTATTCCTACTTTTTTTGACAATTTTTTTATGTTCTGTTTTCAATGTTTTCTGAAATGTAATGAAGCTAAACATTTATTTATTTTGGTGGCAGTTTTTTAGATACTAAATATCATTGGAACACTTTAGTAAAAATTAGTCTACAGATGATATATCAGTTCTAAATGAGATTTACTATTCACAGTACTATAAAATTAAACACTTTAAGTTGATCTAACATCATGATCGTTTGCTGTTAAGAAACTTTGTATTTTAAGATGTATGAAAATACAAAAAATCATAGAAAATATCTAACTAAACTTATTGTTCAGGTTTTAAGTAACTTCAAAATACTCTTTATCCTATGAAAATCTGCTCAAAACATTCAGATTTGCAACCTTTTCCTTGGTGGTTTCATAGTGAAACTACTACCTTTCTGACATAGTGGTTTCTTCCCTAGCAGTGATGGTTTGAAATAGTTCTGTGAAGATCATTTCTTGAGTATTTTGAATACAGAGGAGAACATATGAAAATGGTATAGAGGGTTGGTTATAATTGGGGGAGCATACCTGATTTTATAATAGCATGCAGTAAAACAATAAATAGCATGTCTCAATGAATAACACATGTAGACATATTCTTCACAGAACAAATATGTAATTCTAGTAGAAGGCTCTGAAATTTTTCATTCTCTCTTTAGCTACCTTCAAAGATCTTACGTTCAATATATGCTTGCTCTTTTCCCATTATATGTCATGCTGTTATTTTTATATTGATTTAGTTTTTTTGTAGTTAGACACTCTCTACCAGTGGCGCACACAGGAATTTTTCAGGGGGGGTCCGGGGTCGAAAGTTCACCATTCTTGTATCATGCTCCTTTTGATTTTGTCTATTTTCGGGAACAAAACACAGTAAAAAACTAATTTTTGAATAAATAATTAGCATTAATTAATAAAATTAATCATTAATAACAAGTAATTAATTAAATTTTACGTACTATATACTTAGAATTATAATCAATAGGAAAAAATAAATGACTTTGGGGGGTCCAGACCCCCAGGACCTCCCCCCCTTGTGTGCACCACTGCTCTCTACCAGTCCTCACTCTCTCCTATCTTGTACATCATTCCAACTCTGTTGAGGACATTTGTACAACACCACTGTTGAAACAGCAACATGTATTTCCCAAACTGTTTTATTTATAATTTTGCAATACTTTTTTACTTTGTTCATCTGGTAAAGCAATTAAATAATGATATTTTTACATCATTATTAGTGTTCACATGTAGGATTTATTTGTTAAAAGTATGCAACATTTATAGATTTGTATGATCATGTTACCCAAAATATTTCATGTGCAATTTAAAGATTGCCTTTCAGTGCAGTAGAGGGGCACTTGTTTCACTATTAAATCATCACCTCTAGAACAACAGGCATTTCTATTTTTTTAATGCATATAATTCAAATGATCATAATAGTAGATTTCATTCATTGTTTCATTAAAATTTATGGTAATAAAAATATACCTGTCAAAGAGTTAATGCATATTACTTTCATACAAACATTTTTTAACCTTTTCACTTACAGAAATCTAAGCTTGTTAGTTTATTATCATTAGAATAATAGAATTTGCTTATGATTTATGAAAACTACTTATTTTAGGGATGAGGAAAATTTTTGTCTTCCCAATATGAAATCAGAATGTATTCAGGAAGATTGATTTTATTACTAAAAGTTTCATATGGCTTGAAGTTGCATATTTTTCATCCCTGTTCTAGACTATTTTCTTACTTTACAAAATAATAAATAAAAATTATTTTTTTGCATTTAAATTCTTAAAATCGTGTTTAGTTACACGTATACTGCAATAAGTATTTTATTCAATCCCTTTATTTAGAAAATACATTTAGGGATTTTCACATATTTTCCAATTTTAATTAATAACTATGCATTTATGCTGTTTTTCATTTTAGATATGCTCTGCTCTCTCAAAGGCTGCTAATATTGCTCTGACAGTCCTTTTAGTAAGTAGGCAAGCTGTGTTTCTCTCTTCTCACTTTTAGGATTTAATTTTGATAAAGAAAAAGTTTTAATCAAATGTTCTTTTTTTTATAGGAACGGACACTGAACACAAATGAAGTAAGATTTTAATGCTATATAACACAAAAATAGAATTATTTACAATTCATTTTGATTGCTTATAATAAACAATTTATAATACCATATATAGTATAGTAGTACCTGATTGATATATAGATACTCTGTATGTTCTTTACTTAAATCAAATTTCAAACTGTAATTTTTCTTAAATAATTTAGTGTAGAAAGAGCAAAAAATTATTATGTAGTTCAAATTAATTTTATTTTTTCGTATCTGATATGAAAATTAAATTCCTTGTATTTTAATTAAGATATTAAAGAAAAATGTTTGATGTATGGTTTATGTTCAAAATTGGTACTTTCTGTTTGTTCCATATGATCTATTTAAATTTAGTTTGGTGTATCTTTTTTTATATATTCCATATATTATTTGTATCTTTCTTTTATCCCCTATTTATTTTATTAAATTATAAAAGTTATTAAGTTTTAATAATAAAAGCATTGAATTTTCTTATGCAGAAACATTTGACAGTTACAATTTTTATCCCATTATATAGCGTGCTCTTAATTTTTGTAAACAATTTATGATCTGATATACGGTAAACAAAAAACAAACTGTTGTTTAAAAATAAACTTAATACATATTTTTACAATTTAGAATTTTTCCCTCTTTAAAATGAAAAAAAATATTTAAGGCTTCCATAATGTTTTTCATCATTTTATAAGGAACAAAACCCTGAACCGAATGCTAATGTTGAAAGTACTGATCTTCAACAGTCCGAAAATATGCAACAAGATGCAGTGAAAGAAAAGACTCAAGATTCAGGTTGTGAAGTTATTCCTGAAGCAGGAGATACCAAGTGATTTAGATGATTATATAATTGAATAGAGTATTTATCTGTGGTAAAAGTGCTGAATGTTTTCAGGTGCCATAAAAATGCATGTTTGTGATTTTTATCTTGACAGCGATAATCAACTTTATTTTAAATTTTTTACTTTATTGATTTTAACATCTATAAATATTTTTACTTCAATGTTGTAAATGTATTATAGGCTTTCTTTTTATTATTTTATTTATTCTAATTGTAATTTGAGTATTTTGAAAAAAATTTAAATATTTAGTTAAAAAAATCTTTTTTTTTATAAATAATTAATGAAAAAATTTACTAATTAGTATTAGTATGTTTCTAAAATATGTTATTAAAAGGTTTTATTTTATGGAAAGAAATAAAATTTAAATTTCTTTATCTTGGATTCCAAGAAGTTTCCGGAAATTTATATATATGTACACTCTGACAATTACACAGTCTGACAACATTAACACTACATAGTCAGGGTCCATGGCTTCTAAATCATGTACTAGTTGAACTGATATTTATATTATTAATATAAATCGAATGATAATGTAAGCTTCAAAATTTATATGAATTTTCTATATAACTTCATATTGTTATTAATGAAACTTATTTAGCACTTAAAATATGTAAAGAAAATTGAGTTTACCATTTTATTAACCAATCGTCTTATTGTTCACTGACATTTTGTTTTTAATCTCTTGCATTGTAGATCTTGCTGTGTTCTAATTTGAGGTCCTTGTCACTCAGAGTAATTTAGTAATAACTCTGTTGCTTTGAGGGTCTTAAATAGTGACTGGAATCTGGTAAATCTTCTCATTATCTCACATCTTTTCACTTTGAACATCTATAACTATATCTTTCTCTGTTCTTGCTCTTTTTCGGGTCATACTTTTTTTCTGTATCAATATTTTCAACAAATCAGCAAGATTTATTCTCATTTTTTTGATAACTTACTTAAGTCTACACTACGTAAATTAAGTTTTTTGACAATTTCTGTGTGTTTATAACACCCTTTTTTTCAATTTGTTCTAAAACACTGGTAAAAAAAGCAGCTCTCTCCATTCACACAAGCCTCTTGTTCACAATTATGCTTCTTTTTTATATTTTAAATTGTTACAGAAATTACTTTTTTAACAGAAAGAAAATCTTTATAATTCTTATAATTTGACCAATATGAATTAATTGAAAACACAAATAATCTCGCTGATCACAAGATATTGAAGTAATTTTTTATTAAGATATTGTAAAGTAGTCCAAACTGAAGTATTTCATTTTTGGAGAAATTGCAATTCATATATATAGGGTAGAAGAAGTATGTGATCTTAACTGGAAGTTTTGATATCACCCAATAAATGCTTAATCTAAATTTCATAAGATAAAAACTGTTACAATATTGGAATATTATTACTTATCAAAGGAGCCATGGTAAAAATGTATGTTTAGCAGGCTCCTGTGTTAATTAGGTCTGACTGTGTATATGTATATAATTATCTTTGTGTAATTGTGTACAAAATATATATAAAACTTTGCTACGTATATGTTTTGAATGAACTAGCAATAGATTACTGTAATTTAGGATGCTATGATATGACTTAGTATTTTTGAAACTGAAAAAGAAAAAGAAGAATGAGAGAGAAGCTGCTTCAAGCATAGAACATTATCTATTCAATGGGGGAAAGGGTTATTGCATGTAAAGTTATTAAAATTGTGTTTCAATTAAATAATAAAATGTCTATGTGGTGAACAAATATGATGTATTTCTATGATTTTTATTTTCACTATCATTTGAAGTGTTTGCTGATTTTGATAAGAATCTTAATCAGCTCATACAGGTTTTTATTTCTTTAATTTTCTATTGCTTAAAATATACCATTTCTGAAAATCTTTATATAATTATTTGTATATTTGTGTATTATTTACTACATAAAAAATTAATGATTAAATTGTGATATCTAAATTTAGTTTGGTACTAAATCAAGTAGTTTTGTAAGTTGATTTGGAAATTAGAGTAAAATAATCTATATAATACTCTTAAAATGTATATTTTATAGATCTTGGGTTAGTTTTTTTTTCATATGCTAAATTTATTGTTAAATTTTCCCAAGTTATATTATGCTCAAATAAAAGGTAGTTTTTTGTAAATTTTAATTTGGTTTTATATTTTATTTTTGAAAATTTATGCTTACTTTGTTTATTATTTGTGATTTTCTTTAGTATGCTTGTGTTTATTTTTAATTTCAACTTTTAAAAAATAAAATTTTGATTCTAAGAGATATAATATTATTAAAATAGATTTTAATAACTGAATTTTTAAACAGGTTTACATGTAAAATACTTAAATGTCTGCAAACACTGCTTGAATTAATGATATAATAATGTGAAAAAATAGTGTCCAAAATATGAAAGTTAAATTTTGCAACATTGATAACTTGTAAATTCATGCAAACATTTTGTCAAAACTTTTTACTGTCATTACATGTGCATATTTAATATTGTTAATCTGCTTGTAGTTGTATTAAAATTCAGAGACAGATGTGTGTGGTTTCTTAATCAAATATCTATTCTTTTTTTTTTCTAAACATTTTTAAAGTTCTTACAAGGAAATGTGATCTTCCTGTACTTGTGTATAAATTTATTAATTGATTACATAATTATCAAATAAGTGGTATAATTGAACTTTCAAATATATTACATACTATTTATATGAAATAGAAATTATTTTAAATAAAAACTTAATGTATGTAAAATGTACAAAATATTGTCTTCTGCTCATTATATAATGTTTGCATGAAAACTAGTCTTCTAAATGTTATCTTAATATTTTGTGCTAAATTTATAAAATCTTTTAATCATTGTTTTTTAGAAAGTAGTTAAGACTATATTCTTTGTATGTTGGTTCTTTATCTTGTCATTCTTTGGGTATATTTTCACTGTTTCTTGTAAAATAATAATCTCTCTTTTTTCTTTGTAATTTTTGCTGTAGAGCATCATTTTGTTGATTTTTTTAATCAACATATCTTTTATATTTATGTGTTTTACATGAAAAAGGTCAGTAGTATCTAAGCTGTTGATTATAAAAAGTATTAATTAATCTATTGAAAATTCTATGTATTACTTGTCTTGTAGAGACCTTTAATAATTTAAAATGTATTTAACTAGTCTTTTTGATAGTATTTACTTTTTTGTCTTGTTATTCTGTGAACTTGCAATTTTTGAAGGATTATGAAGTATTTAAATATTTCAGTATGCTCTCTAAATGTTTTGTGACTTTATTTCTTCAATTTCTTTCAATGTGCTTTTATAATTGTATTATATTAATGTGTAAAGCTTTGGAAAGCTTTTTATGTGTGCTTTTTATTCATGTGTAAAGTGGAAAGCTTTTTAATGGGTGTCTGTAGCTGTTGAATTTTTTACTGTTGCATGACTGTTAGATGAATTAATATAGGCACATGTCTGAATCAGTAATTCTCTAATTGTTTATATTTTCAACATAATTCAATTTTTCTTACTTTATTAAATTTTTTTATCTCTTTAATATTATGAATCATATGTATATTTTATTCAGTTATGGATCCAATCATCTATTACTTAACATATAGCCGTAAATAACTTTTTATAGACATAGTGTATCCTTACTGACTGAAATTTTAGTACTTGGTGCATTTTAAATGCACAGTTACAGCAAAGTACTAAAAGAATATATTTTGCAATGTTTTAATGAGAAGTTTCATTTATAGTTTATTTATTAACAATTTTTATGAAATTCAATGAAAGTGAAATTAATACAATTGTCTAGTTTTTATGGTGAATATATTATCTTTGTAGTATCAGTAACACAGGAATAATTTTTTTTATGAAGAAAAATGAAACCAAGATTTTCTGAAGCAATACTTTTGTTATCTAAACATGCTGACAATTTGGAATTTTCTAAAGTAGAATTGCGCATTTTATCTATAGATTTTATTAACCTAAAAGGCTTTAAATAGGTTTTTTGTAATTTTTTTTTTACAATTTTAAGTTTATGTAAACGTGTATCTTTTTTAAATTGCATCTTAAAATATGAAATACGAGGCTTTGTGAAAACTGTATGTAGCAATTTATTATACATTTTTTTTACGAATGAACTAGTTTTCAATTTTTTTACTGTTGAAAATATTAAGTGAAATGCACAAGTAAATTTAGTACTTGTTAGTATTTCACTAATATGTGTATTTAGAAATTTGAATCTGCACAAAGATATTGAACTCCAGTCCTGTGTTAGGGTGTCCTTGCTATAAATTAGGCATGCTTATAATATAAGCAGATGTAATTTTTGTAATGTGCATTAAAACAAAAGCTTTTCCGAATGCTGCTCAAATAAATGTTTTGCCTGTGAACTCAAAGTACTGTTTGTAAAACTTGATTTTTAAAATCATGCATCTAAAAAAAGCATTAATTTTAGATTGTGAACTTTTACCTGTGATCTAGTTTTACTTGTATTCTAATTGATGGTTGTGTGTAACATGCATTAGTTATCTTTTTGTAACCTTTGTAAATAGTGTAATTAAAAGTATATACTACCTGTTGTGACATGCAAATTGTGAAAGAAAAAACCGTAGTTGTTTTCAACATAAAATATTAATCCAATCTACTAAACTAGAAGTAGGTTTGTGCACGTGTTATTTCATATTTTCACACTTTCATCCTATTTTGTACAGTATAAAAAGTTTAACTGCTTTGTGAAATAAAAATTTATGATCCAAGTGACAATTGTCGTTTTTATTTTATTTGTTCAGCAGTTAATCAAAATTAACAAGTTTAGAAATAAAAACCACCTGATAACTGGACTGATAAAACTATTAAACTGAATTCCTTTTCATCTTAGTTGTCTTAGGTGCTAACCTACAGACTTGTAAACAGGCATTTCGAGGGAAATACCCAAAGCAACATCAGATTTCTTGGGTGGGGGCCTGGAAAAGAGCACTAGGGGGCAGCACAACCTAGTCTAGAGCTACTAGTTGAATGTAAATCATAAATTCCCTTCCCCCACAAAAACAAAAAGATACTTCTCTAACTCTTTGAATGATAAACGGTTATAGCGCATGCGTTAAATATACCCGCTCCTGAAATAAAGGCTGTTAGTGAAGACAAGGGAACATTCCAAACAATGCTCAGTACAAAAAAGGTAAGTACTGAACGTTGTTTGTACATTAAAAAGAGTAGTAATTGAAAAAACCAATCATCATTCAAAAAGTCAACGTTATATATGCTCGTATTAAAGAATTTCTTCTCTAGGAGTTGTGTAGTGACTCATCTCCCCCTTAACCCTTTATCTACCGACCGTACTTATAAGTACCACTTACTTTAAAATTACATAGAATAACCATTTTTTGACGAATACACTGACGATACTTAGCAGGAATATTCTTTTAAATCCACTCTTCCAAGATATATGGCAACACGGGTTCTATGATGAGTATTTTAGCGGGGAGGGCATTTTCAGCAAATTGCGAAGATTGTCATTTTTGTTCCGTAAAAGTAATTAATGTCAAAAGATAAGTGTCTTATTTTTACAAGCTTTTATTTAACTTGCAATGTAAAATGTTCGGGTGGGATCTTGCAACTCAACTTTGAAGCTGATGTCTTCAACCGATTGAGCTGAAATTTTGTATACACGTTTAGTTTGGATGACAATGCATGTTTTGTACATATATATTCCAAGATCGCAATTAGTTAAAAAGATATTAATTAAAAAACTCTTATACATATTAGAAGCTTAGTTTACCTCTTTCAACAAGCCCTCGTGGCCTAGAGGTTAGAGAAGCTGACTTCAAAGGAATTACTCATGGTTCGATTCCCGGGAGCTAGCAGTTTTTAAATTTACTTTAAATCACTTTCATTTTCATTCGAAAATTATTCCTCTTGAACAAATTTAAATTTCCGCATTCTTTCCTATTTGTTTACAAGTTTTTTTTCACTTTCAATGTAAAATGTGCGGGTGGAATCTTGCTACTCAATTTTGAAGCTGATGTCTTCAACCGATTGAAATTTTGTATACACGTTTAGTTTGGATGACAATGCATGTTTAGACGATTTATATTCCGATATCGACCTAGTTACTGTAACGATCTTGTTTAGGTGTTAAGGCGAACATGTTTACAATAACACAGGTGTCGACCAAAAGCGTAGCTCAGATGGTAGAGCACTTGCTTAGCATGCGAGAGGTTCGGGAATCGATACCCCGCGCCTCCAATTGTTACTTTTTCACATAAAATATTTTTGAAATTCATTTAGTTTGGTTCATCGCGATATATTTTACAATACTTCCACTCTGCATACGTACAAAGAATGTTATATTACTGTTCTACAGGGAACACTAAGAGAAAGACAGATCTTTAAAACTATTTACTTTGAAACATTCTAAGATATCTATTTACTCGATTCTAGTTTCTCCCGTAACACTTATAATTGACCTAGTTACTGTAACGACCTTGTTCAGGTGAGCCTGTTTACGATATAACATAGGTGTCGACCAAGAGCGTAGCTCAGATGGTAGAGCGCTCGCTTAGCAGGGATTGATACCTTGCGCCTCCAATTATAATTTTTTCGTTTCGTGTAAAATATTTTATTTGTACTTCGAGATATTTTATAATACTTCTACTCTGTACACGTACAAAGTATGTTACATTTTACAAGCTTTTATTTAACTTGCAATGTAAATTCGATGTCTTCAACCGATTGAGCTGAAATTTTGTATACACGTTTAGTTTGGTTGACAATGCATGTTTTGACCATTTATATTCCGATATCGCATTTCGTTAAAAAGGCTAGCCGCATGGCCCGGCGTTGCACGGGCTTTCTCTACTTTTATAAATTTTGCCTTTTCTTCACAAAATCAGCACTTCTAATAATCTTTTTCAAAATGAATTCCAACCTCTCCCCCTCCTCTACTTAGGCCGACATTGCTCGGGCTTCTACCTAGTGTTTAACTTAAAATTTCCTGTTTCGAAATTTTTTTTTCCGCTTTTTTTCTTTGTCAGACAGGTTTACTCCCCCGGCGTTGTGCGAATATTTTTAAATGCGTAACATATTGTCATGGAAATTCCCCTTCCCCTGTCACTATCAGAGCTCTCGAAAAAGTGAACACTCAACGATTCTTAAACAGCTTGACAGGTGCAGGACTCTAGTGGCACAATGAATTATTGCACAAAAAAAATTCGTAAAAAAAGTTTTCGACATTTTATTTTTTAAATCACTAACTGTTAAAAGCAAAGAATGAGTTTTTTAAGAATCAATTTCATATAAACGCATCGATAGTGATTCATTTTAGAAAAAGTCGTATGGAAAGTATCGTTGTTTTAAAAAAAAAGAAAAGAAAAGCATGCGATATCGTCACGAAATAAATCTTCTTTCCAATTACAAAATTGCTGGCAAAGTTATGAAATGCGCGAATAAAATTTTGAGTATTTTTTTTACAAAAGATCATAAAAACTAAGCGATGGTGTTGTTTATAACTAGGGGACAAAAGTTAATAACCCAGCGTTCTAAGCGTTCAATCCATGAAATCTTCGGAAAAAAAAGAAAGAAAAGACCTGTAAAATAAAGGGAAGAGATATTCAATTTCGCATAGTGTTATTTGTTAAAATGTAAATTTTGAGGGCTTCATTTTTAATTTAATGCCTTCGAACTTCATATATTGATTGCAAGCAACGGTAATTTTTAAATAAAAAAGGTAAAAATAATGCTTCAATATTTCTCGCAAAAAGGGGATAAAAAACGAAAAACACAATTTTTTTAAACTGTAATTTTTAATTAATATTTTCAAACTTTATGCATATTACGGATAACATCATTCTACACACGGGAAAAAAATGTCATGAGATTATTTTTATTATTAAAGAAATTATTAAGTATTTAAATAAAATTTTGAGTATTTTTTAAAAATCGTAAAAAAAAAAAAAATTGTCATTTTATTTTTTAAATGACTGATTCTGAAAGAAAAAAAGCATGAATTTTCTTAGTGTAGAATATCATTTCAGTAATTTGAAAGAAAATTCAATCGGAGTGATTTAGAAATCATTTTCATAAAAACGTATCAATTTTGACTCATTTTAGTAAAAAATCGTAAAAAAAAAAAAGAAAATATCATTATTTTGTAAAATAAATTATACCGTATCGTGGCGAAGTAAATGATCTTTCCGATTCTGTAATTTTTTTTTGTTTGAGTCTCCTAAAAAATTAGACCGTGTCTTAAAAACGTCTGGGATAAAAAAAAAAGTTCAGGAAATTGGAACTTCGGTACCTGGCGGGAAAAAATGGCATTAATTATGCGTTTTAAGGTTTTTATTTAATATATTTTTAACTAATTGCACTATTGAAATATAAGTGGTCAAAACGGATTCCTCGGATCAGTTCCAATCTTTTGGTACCTTTGGCGAGTTTCTGCATCGTGCGGTTCGTGAGAAGATACACCTAGTCGTATAGTTGCATACGTTTGTTTACCTTCGAGTTTTAATAGTGCAGATATTAATTAAAGTAAATTTTTCGGGTGAAAACCTTGCGACTCAAATTTGAAGCTGTTGTCTTCAACCGATTGAGCTGAAATTTTGTATGCATGTTTAGTTTAGATGACAATGCATGTTTTGATGATTTATATTCTGATATCACAATTAGTTGAAAAGATATTAATTGAAAACCTTTTACTCCTGTTAGCTTTTTATTCTGCCCGGCAGCTTATCGGATAGAGCTTAAAGAATTTCCGATTTTTCTAAAATGAGTCAAAATCGATGCTTTTTCATGAAAATGATATCTAAATCGTTCCGTATGATTTTTTTTTCGTGTTAATGAATCGATATTCTGCCCTAAGAAAGTTAAGGTTTTTTTCTTTTAGAATCAGTCATTTAAAAAATAAAAGGCCCAAAACTTTTTTTTTACGATTTGTCAAAAAATAATCAAATTTTGAATAAAACATTTAAAGACTTCGTCATTTTTAAATATAGTCGCACGAAAATATTTTCTCGTTTGTAGAATAGTATTATCCAAATTTTGCACAAAAATTGAAAAAATTGGTATAAAATTACGGATTTACAAAAAAAAAAATATGTTTTTTTCGTTTTTAATGTAGTGTTATAGTAAAAGCAAAAAAAAAAAAAAAAAAAAAAAAAGAGAAGGAGTTTTAATATTTTAATTAATTTTTCTTCGTCCAATGTTGTTTTGATTTAACAGTGTTTATCCTCCCCCACCCCACTTCCCATAGTCCTCTTATTGCGGCTCGAGTGACATATCTATCATATGTATGTAGCCTGGCGGAAAAAAAATGTTGAGTACCCCTTAGCTGGACTGTTCAAAATTAACCGGCAAACGACCTTTCAACAATGATGCGTTGAATGAGATTAACAGACTGAAAAACCTCTGTCTAGCGATAACTAAAAAGTAAAAAATAAATTAAAAGTAAAAAAAAACTTTTTTAAAAACAAGCTTTTATTTAAATGCTCTAAAAGGAATAAAATAAACTTTTCTTTTAAAACTTTTTTTGCTATCAACTTATAAAGTCATTATACAATTTATGATATAAAAGCTTGTCGCGAGATTTACCTGTGTACATAAACAAGCAAATTAAATACCTTTATCTGATTGATTTTAATTTTTAAAATTTTCAGACTAAGTAAATATGAGTACTTAAATCTCGCGACAAGCTTTTATATCATAAATTGTATAACGACTTTATAAGTTGATAGCAAAAAAAAGTTTTAAAAGAAAAGTTTATTTTATTCCTTTTAGAGCATTTAAGTAAAAGCTTGGTTTTAAAAAAGTTTTTTTACTTTTAATTTTTTTTGTATGTTAATGAAGACATTAGTAAACGATTTGGCTATTTATTTTAAATGAACTGTGCATATAATTAATTTTACAGTTGAATATCTTTAATTAGCTCTATCGAATTAAATTTCCCATATTTGAGTATTTTCTTTATATATATCCCTTAATTTTCAATGTAGTGATTAAAAAAAATGCATGAAAAAACTGCAGTAAATCATAATGAGGTAGATAAAGGATTAAGTCGAAACTAGCATCGGCAGGCAGTGCCGATTTAAATACATTTCGGACCCTGGGTGCAGAAGATCTACAGGCCCCCTTGGCGCTGGCGAATTGAAAATTCTTACCAGAAAACCTAGTTAATTCCAGCTTTGGGTAAATCAGCACAGATGACAGGAGTAAAAGGTGCGTAGGGAGAATTCCTTTTCAGGTCAGCTGTTTAGGGTGTGCAAATTGCAGATGGGTATAAAATCAAATTCTCCAAAGCAACCTTGAACTCCAGCCTTTGCCTTATTTCTAAGTAAAAAAATATATATATTCATTAGTATTTTTGCTTTCACACACATTATGAGTATATTTTACAATAAGTGATTTCTTGTTGAAGTGTGGGGTTATAAACTTTCTTTTTGTGCAAGTAGTTTTAAAAATAACGCATTTTTAAAATTGTTTTATGTTCCATTTTTAAAATTATAATTTGATAGAATATTTAAAAAATGGAAATGAAAAACAAAATATTTTATTGAATTTGCTGCAAATTTATAAATTGCAAAACTTTATGTTAAGCTGTTTAAATTAATACTACAGTTAATATAAAAAGAACAAGTTTCTTTCAAGTACGAGGCAAATTTTAAATTTCCCTTCTCTATTCATGAAAATTGTTCAACTTGTCGTTAAAAGAGAAATATTTGGTACTCTTTCTTTTCTTAAAGTATCCGTAAAAGCCTAGTTGTTTATTTTAATTTTTATTTTCTGAACCAGGGGTGTCCAACACGCGGCCCGCCAGTACGTAAGTAGCGGCCCACCGACTCTTTTAAAAACTTTTTTAAACATCAGGTTTTTAAAGTTTTTTTAATTTTGAAATTTATTTAAGGGGAAATATATATAAATCTACAATGTATTTGCCTGTCAACTGTTCTTGTTTTAAAATAAATCCTTTTTGATTATAAAAACGTCCTTTAGATTAAAATAGATTTATATTTTATATCAAACAGTTGCGTTTCATTTTACAATAGTAAATTACTTTTTTAATAAATTCCGTATTGCATTATGCATATCCTTTATTATGGATGATGCATGATTCTCTGTGTGCGACTTTCATTTCTCCTCCTCCTTTTCTGTTTGGAGTGCCCAAAAAGTCAGAGATGTTTTTTAAAGTTTAAAAAAATTATTCATGACGGTTAAGGTTTATCATTTTCAGATTCAAGATCTGAAAAACTATTATTTATTGTGACTGGTTCACTAATTAAAGAAGAGACAGGTCTAGCTGTTTTGTTGGGGAAGACAAAGTCTTTTCCACAGAATCTTTTAATTTTCAGATAGAATCACTATCTTATGCTTTTCAGTCAGTAGCGGGGAGGGGGGAAGTGCAGTAACTACCTTTGCAATTATTTTTCGGGAACCCGCGTGTTTTGCTATCTCATAGATTCGACGGTTTCCCCACACGTGAGTATGCAACATATAGTTACCCATTCGAGAAATGTGGATTTTCTAAGTCCAAGCATCAAATGGGCATTGTTTGATTTTGAGATTTATTTATGGTCATCGCGAAAAGCGAACAAATCAGGAATTGAATTCTTTTGAAAGGTATTTGGAATTCTGACGATATCAGTGGAATACGTGGCAACAGGACTATTTCTCCTTTAAATATTATAGCCAAAATGTTTGCTTCAAGAAGTTTCCCGGTAATTCTTTTAATGATCAGAAGTGTACCGCTGTGTATTCTAGATGGAATTAAGTTTCGCAGCAGAATAATCAGTGAAACAATCTTCACCGGAAGATTGTGTGGTGGCGTTCCTGATATATCCAGAGAATTCAAAAACTCAGCTGGAAAATTTAAGGGTTTGTTTTCATCAACAATAATGTCGATTGATTTAAAAGGCATTGGATTACCTGGCAACGACTCTATATCTGGAAGTTTATTTCGTCAATATTAATATTTTTTCTGATTAAGTAAAAGGACTACAAATCCAATCATTTCATAGATAATTATACAGTATATATCCGGGAAGACACTCACCATCAGTTCTTTTTTTTTGTCGGAACAACAGTAAAGAAATTGGCTGGCTATTTGATACAGTATTCATTGGGAAGCAGTTCTCATTCATCGTTTCCAATATCCAGCAGTTGGTTAGAAAATATTTGCTTCTTTTGATCATCTTGCAAATGTACTCGCGTGTTTATGGTCAATCGAAGTGTTTCCATGTTTTGCCATAAAAACGATTGTTTTAAACATGCGTTAATCTCTTGAGCAAAAGTAGAGCGAGGAATGACTGGTAATGTCTGTCGGAAATCACCAGACAGCAGTACCACAGCACCACCGAATACTTCCTCTTGGCCGTTAAAAATCTTGCAAAGTTCTATGTAAGGCTTTGAGTGAATATTTAAGGGCAATGGTACACTTATACTTGATTATGATTGAACTTCTTTGCACTACTGCAGCCAACCCGCTTTTTTTTTTTCAATGGTACACATTGCATCTGGTTTCTTGCGAATGTCTATTGACGGCATGAAGGCGAAATGAGAAGTTTGTCCACCATCTAACAAAGTAACAACAATGCCTGAAAAGGCCATTTCCTATCGCGATCGTATTTTCGCAAGGTTGCGCTAGCAAGTTTAGTTGCTATAGGAAATGAATATCCGGACGCGGGACTCGAACGCAAAGAAATTCGACTTCGTTCCGGCAATATCCAGGAAAGTTATGGGATTTTCTGAAATCTGAATCTAGTTACATGTTCCCCACTCCGAGATGCGCTTGGTGCGGGGGACATTACGGTTGTCCGACATTATCCGGCAAAGTTACGGGAGTTTCTGAAATCTAATTTCAAAATTTTGTACTCCGCCCAGAAAAATACCAGGTTATCACTTTTCACAGCCTCAAGAACAGAGCCGCGCTACATTTCGAGTAAAATACGGTCGCCTGGCATTGTTTGACATATTTATGGGACTCTTAAATTAGATGAAATATTCGGATCAGCGGTCCCGAAATACGTCTAGGACCCATTTTTTGCGTCGCTACGTTTGCAAGTTGGGATGGTGCCGCTGTCTGCGACTATTACGGTCATCCGGCATTATCCGGGAAAGTTTCGGAACTCATAACATTCGATTTCAAATTTTCATTCCACATCCCAAAACGCACACGTGTGTTCAAATTCAAAGTTCAAAATAATGTTCAAATTCGTATTTCATTCGTTATCGTATTTCAAAAATTCAATTCAAATTCATTCATTAAAAATGGAATAAATTATTGCTCTTACCTGTTAGAAGGATGAGGCGACGCTAAAAACACACGACCAGTTGGATGGAGGACAAACGTTTATTTATAAGACAAACAGGAATACTATATACACTTGAAAACAAGTGACTGCAGCGTCGCTGAACTAGAGTTACAACAACAGGACTTACTTTCGATGCCCCAGTGCGTATAAGTACAGACGCTAGAAGGAATGCTAATCCGGGCGCAGGACTCAAATGCATAGCCTTTCCACCTAATTCCAACAATACCCGGCAAAAATACGCGAGTTTCTGAAATTTGATATCAGATTCTCATTTCCCGCCCCTAGACGCTACCGGAGACTACTTTCGGCGTCCTCGAGCCTGCAAGTTCAGTCACTGGAAAAGGGCATTAGGATCGTCCTGCATTATCCGGCAAAGTTACAAAAATTTCTACAATTATATTTCAGATTCTGGTTCACTATCTCGAAATACATCAGAAACTCACTTTTTCCGCTCTATGACTATAAGGATAAGCTTCTACCATGGTTCGTGTAATAGACGGTCATCCGGCGTTATACGGCAAAGTTACGGTAACTTATAAAATTCTGTATCAGATTCTCGTTTGTGACGGGATCACGCGTCTTTTCTTTAACATGTCCTTTGGGTTCTTTGGGCCAGAATTAATGGCAACTCTTTTCCAACCAAATCCAAGAAGTGAAGTGAGAAAGAAAGATGCAAATGAACAAGCTTTTAAATATCGGAACTTAGAGTAAACGAAATGGCAATGTAAGGAAATGTATGGCAATTGATGATAGTTTGTGGCAGTTGATGGTAAGTAGAGAAATGTTAATATAGTTCGTGGTTCAAGTTTGGATAAAGATACGAGGCCGTAATTAGAAGTTATAAGTGATAAATTTATATAATACAAGTTACACACCAGTGCATGCAAATAAGGACAAGATTGAGCATAGGACAATATTGATTCTTCAAACTGCAACAAGGTAGGATTGACTATTTAATATTATAATCAGTGATTGAATTGGAGTCGAGTTTGGGTGGTTCAGTTATTGATAGTGGTCCGAATTAGATTAAGTCGCTTATTATCTATATTTATTGTGCGTTGCGTATTTTTACATCGTAGATTCTCTCACATTAATTATTATAATTTAATTTGTTTAAGGTTTAAGTTGAATATCTTAATAAAGTTATATTAAGATAATGATTCCTTCTAGTTCTTTCGTTAATCCTACACCTCTAGCTCACGCTGACACTCCGAGAGATATGTTCCCAAGGGTGGGAACATCACACGTTCACCATCCCGAAATACACCCAAAACGCACTTTTCCCGCTCCAAGACTTTTAGAGTAAGCTCCTGCCATGGTTCGTCCGGAATATCCGGCAAAGTTACTGGAATTTCTTGGATCGGATATCAAATTCGGTTTGCCCGTCTCGAGACCCTTCAGGGACCAAGTTTTCGCACTCCAAGGATTTTAAGTAAGCCCCTGCCATGGTGTGTCTAAAATATGGTCGTCTGGCATTATCCGGCAAAGTTACGAATGTTTTTGGGAACATTTTGCGAATTTTCCCGTTTTCCGGATTCTTAACATTTCCGGACCACCTTTATCACTTAGGGGTATGAAAAAGGTTTACTTCCTATTCTCAGACCTATTGAATATACGCAGAAAATTTCATAAGAATCAGTCCAGCCGTTTCGGAGGAGTTTTGTTACAAACACTGTGACACGAGAATTTTACATATTAGATATGCCATATGAGCATGTAAGTAAAAATAATATTAAATATAAATAAAGTTCTCAATTTTGTATTAAAGCAATAACTTAAATAACAATGAATAATTTAGATATAAATAAAGGATTGTGCTACTGTAATGATATTTAATAAATTTAAAGTCAACGATAAATAAAATTTTAACCTGAAAGGGTAAAAAGAACTCTTTTTAATCTGAGGTATAGTTAAGGGCGGTTCTAGGACAGGACAAACCGAACCCTTGCCTGAGGAGGCATTTGGACCGAATTTAAAAATTACTTTTTATTGTTCCAAAAAAAATTAATATCTTTTCTGTGTGTAAATTTGGTATTTAATGTAATATATCTTATTTCCTAATTTTGTACTCTGAACATTTAATGCCAGTTTTCTTTTATGTTGAAACTTAAAGGGTTCGAGGCGGGAGTATATGCGATATGTTTACACATTTTCTCTAGTAACTTTCTCCCCATCCCGGAGAGGAGTCACAACGGACTCCTTCCCCCATTACGATGTCCGATGTCTGCTAACCAAAAATGGACGAGGGGGGGGGAAAGCTTTTAGTGTATTGAGAACCATAGGAAACATTTTATTTTAGTCTTGAGTGTAGTTAATATAAGTTAAACGCTTGTGATCCCCACCATCTTTTTCGAAGAAAGTGGCCTGCTGAAAAGGCCGATACTTTCTCTTACATTTTGCTCATTTGAAATAATAATAGGTAATCATGCCCTTAACTTAATTTCGAATTATTACGGTAGAACGTCGTTTATCCGAATCAAATGGGACCAGGCACCGTTCGAAAACGGGATTGTTCGGATAACTGAAAACCGAATGCGATCCATGCAGTAAATAAAACCGGACGCTATACGAATACTGAAAATCAACACATGCGGGAAACGTGCTTAAGGTATCCAAACACGTTCAGAGTACTTTTTGACAAAATAACATATTTAAACATATAAAGGCTTTTTAGGATTCAATACCCCAATAAATACTAATATTTAATCAACAATATTTAAAATAAATTGTCGGAATTTCATAAAAATCACAATTATATGTGAAATTTTAGCAATATTTTTGTACAAAGCAATTAGAGAAAAAAGTAATAAACTTATATTAGTAAAAGAATTACCAAAACAATCTAGAGGCATTTATCTAGAGAATGTACTAAAATTTTAATGTTTTATTAAAATTTGAAACTTTTAGAGATGATTGAGTAAACGTTATAGGAAATATAACGCCTTTATGAGACCATTATTTAAATAACATGCCCTAACTCAAATAATATTCATACTATAAGAAATATTTTAGTACATTCTCTAGAAAACAGCATAAATATTAGGGGCAAAAAGTTTTATAGAAATACATTTGTAATATTTTGTGTGATCAGACTCGCCATAATAGATTTCGAACAATTTAAATGCCCACTTCTGGTAGATCAAAGACCCACTTCCAGTTTTTCTAATTTAATAAAATTGACTGTAACTTGGCCTCTAAGAGGCATAGAATCAAAACAAAGTATGTTTTGTAAAGCCAAAATATAGATGTATTAAATAAAATAGAAAACAAAAATATCGGACTTGTCCGAATTTGGTCATTTTCAACGTGCTCGGATACCTTAAAGAAAAAGCCAAATAGGTGCAAAATGTCGCAATTTTACCTTTATTGTGGAAAATAATGTATTTTTGCTGTACCAATGTACACCTTCGTTTTTTCGCTGCAAGGTCTCTGAAAAAACTGGTCCGGATAATAAACGTTCGGATAAACGACGTTCTACTGTGTATGTATTTTTAAGACAAGATAATACACAAATACAGTAGTACTTTTTGTTAGGTATACTTCCGAATTAGGCACAATTATAATGGTACTAGTCTCTTTGAATAGGGACCATGAGTATTTCTTATTCAGGGAAATTATATTTAAGTGACACCGAAAAAAGCTTCTAATATAATATAGGGGAGACAAATAAATAAAAATATTCTTTCTTTGTAAAATCTCAGGAATTCAAAGACAAAAGCTCGTGTTTCTCTTTAAACAGATCAAATATACTGATAGCCTAGTAACTTCAATAAAGGAAAGGAACAAAGAGAAGAAAAGTGTAACACTGATCTGTTCGGCGCTTCAATTTATAGGCAAAACAGAATATATAATAAACTGATTGTTCTTCAGGAGTGAGTTATCTCTAGATTCACACACATAAGAGATAAAAATGCTGGCTTAGGCTAACATAAAGCACAGGCTTAAAAAAACAACAACCGTGCAACGGATTATTTTTTTAGTACAAAATATATATTCTATCTCATTTCAAACATTTATACAATTACAGAATTTTTTTTCAAATTTTAAAAAAAGGTTCCTGTAAATATTGTACTTACTTATATTTCATTTATTTAAATCTTGATAAACCTGAATTTAAAATTAAATTACACAAATATTAGTAATAAAGGACAAAATATGCAATATCTGGTCTGGTAGGTGCCCCTCATTAGGTTGATTGGTTTAAATTTCTAGCAATATGACTTATTGCGTCAAACACAAGGTTCGTTATTGGGAGTTTCTTTTTTTTTATTAAGATAAAGTGTGAAGGAATATCTTATCACATTTGTGTTTTTATGAAAAAAAAGGAACTGCAAAAATATACTTAGTTTAGTGAAATCTCTTCCTTTAATATATATGTATTAAATGTGTAATAGGTAAATTCATTGAGTGAATAACGATTTTAACTTAAAGGATTACTCTCAGTTAATAGAAAACTCAGTTATTTTGTGACGAATCTGTACGGAACCTTTCCACTAATCTTCCTAGGCGCCTTTTTGGGGAATATAAATTCGCGTTTATTTGCAATCAACTCCAAAAAGATGGACGGGATATTTAAATTAGATAAGGTATTTAAGTCGAGCGTTGCGAGATAGGAAAAGAGAGCGGCCCATTTTGAGTTATGGTAGTCCTGTGTGGGGTTATGCTGCTAAAAGCAATTTAAAAACGCTAGAAATTTGCCAAAATAAAACCATTCGCATGACTGTTCATGCGAATATGTATATGAGAAATTCAGATATTTACAAAGCACTGAAACTTCCGACCTTTAAAAGTTATATTAAAAAACTTGCCACAAAATTTTTGATTCCTTACCTCTAACTAATAACTATCACATTCTTAATCTTGAAAGCTACACTCCCCATGATATCACCAAAAGACCAAGGAGAATTCTCCTTGACTCCTATAATTCACCCTAACATTAAATAACATCATTTGCCTAAGGCAAATGACCTGCTAAATTTTTATTTTTTAATTCCAAATGTTTCTTCTTTAACTTAATATTAATTACCTAGTTTTATACCACTCACCCACACAGGCTACTTTCCCATTCAGTAATTCTAATTTTAACATCAGGGCAGCCAATCAAATGCCAGTTCACTTTTCAACATCGTCAAATCACAAGGAACCTTCACAGCTACTACAGGATGAACTTTTCCAACTTTGACTTATACGTTGGGGTGACTGTTGGAGCTCTTAGTCCTGTCGGATTCTAATCTCCTATCCTGGAATTTAAGATGACTGTACATAATTATACCATTGCCCTTTTTAGAAAAGTATTAATTTAAATGAAAATTAAATATGAGTATAGATTTAGAATATATAAAAATTTAATGGGTGAAAAACATTTAAAGTTAAATAAAATGAAAATAAAAAAGATCTTTAAAGAGCTAGAAAATCAATATTCCAATCGTCCATTAAGTGGGCAGAGGTGGGTTGATTGATTGATTTAATATTAACGTCGCACTGTTCAGCCAATCGGGTTGCAGCAAGAACCGAGATCAGATTTAACGTGCAGTGAGGGTCTTTAAAAATATCAGGAGGTGGGAATATGGGCTGAAGGATGAATGAAAGCAATATTATTGGCCGAGCCAGGAGTTCGGACAATTAACCGCACCTCTCTCCTACGTCACAACGAATGCCAGGCTGTTTCTCCGCATCAAGGACATTTAACTCTCCCGGGCACCATTAACATTTATGATATGGGATGGAGGCTCGCTTCGCGAGCCATATGCCCAGCGACACTCAGCGATAGGAAAAGAGATGATGGTAGGCTATTGAGCCAGTAACTTGAAACGCATTACTAGAAGATTCAAGGAGATTAGATTCGTGAAGACGTCGTGCTGCGAGACGTACCAGAAAGCTGATATAAGCCAGCGGTAAATATAATTCACGTACGCTTAAAGTAAGCGTCAGTTTGAGCGACTTAGTTAAAGTTAATGAAAGTTAAGAATTCGAATACGTGTGTTTCTCGGATCTTCTATTTCGGTAAACCTTACTTGAGTTTGAGCTAGATTATTAATTAATTGTATTCTTAGTAATTTAATTTAATATAAAGGCAAATCCCTTTAAGAGACGTAACATTATCGTATTATATGTTATCAGAGATTTTTGAGAAAATTATAATAATAAATAAATATTATTATTATTCAAAATGGCTCTCAGTGGTTCTTTGCCTCAAATTAATCTTGGTGTTCAAGGTGTAACCCAGGGGGGGTTATCACAGTGGCGCCCAACGAGTAAATCCCGAGTTTAGAGTCGGATCTAATTTTCGAATCATCCCTGAGCAGTATTTTTCGGGGGTGGAGAATGTGGTGGAACTTTTGGAAAATATGGATAATAACTTAACATATTACGAGATACCCACACAGCTCACTTGTGCATATTTAAAGGGTCATCTCACAGGACGGGCACTAGATTGGTTTGAGGTTCTAGGTTATAGGGTTGTTGAAGACACGGCGACGGATTACGCGCACTTAAAGCAAGCGTTGTCAGAACAGTTCCCCGTGGTTAGAAATAGGTCGGAGCTAGAAACGCGTTTCTATTCATCATCTCAAAAGCATAACCAAAAACCGTCTGATTTTGTGTATGATTTGTTGAAGATTCACAAAATCTTAAAACTCGAAATGACAGAGGAAAAATTGATCGATCATATTATTAGTAGGTTAGAACCTCAGATTTTGGATTATGTAGAGGTTAGGAATCCGTAAACCACATCTAACATCTTACAAATTATTGATAAGTATGAGAAACGGTTTCTAAATAGAAAGATCAGAGATTCGAGTTGGGAATCCCGAGATATAAAACCAAACGAGAACAATCGTTTCCCTGACAGGAATCGACAGGAAAATTGGAGGGAAACGAGAGGTAACAATAGATACGTGGACAATAATAGACCACGGAGAGAGTTCAATAGATTTGAGAGTCGAGGTGTTGTGGATAATCAGAGATTCGATGGTCGACGCCGAGGTGGTCAATCAGATCATAGATTCCACAATCAAGGTGGTCGACAAGGTGGTTCGAGGAATAGTACTTTCGGGGGTCAGAATGATCGAAACAGTAATTTAAACTTTTAAGCGATCGATACGAGTATGGGGGTGATCGATCGCGATGTACGGAAAATCCTCCAGATACAGAACACCAAACTATTAGGGTATCCTCATTACGAATGACTCCAGTAGATTTACCGTATGTCCCTATTCTTTTAAATGAGACATTCATTACAGCCCTTTATGACACGGGGGCGGAGAAATCTTTCATATCAGAAGAGGTCTATCGCAAATATTTTTCGTATCGACCTCGTCAAAAGACGAAAGATAGAGTAGTGACGACACAGGGAGCCCCGTGTTGCCACTTAGGTCGGGTCGAATTATAGATTCGGATCCGAGAATTCCAGAAAACCTGGGAATTTCACATTCTTAACAATATGCAGTACCAATGCATTTTAGGCATTGATTTTATGAAAGAGTCCAAATTAACTTTAGATTTCGATCAGAAATCGCTGATCATTCTAGATAACCAAATTAAGCAGTTGCAGAAAATGGACAAGCCGGTCGAGATTGATCTATCAGATACAAAGCTAGGTGACGGGCAAAAGCAAAAATTAAGGAATTAATTTAATGGTTTTAAAGGGCTATTTTCAGATCAGCCGGGGTTAACTCATGTTTTATACCATGAAATCGATACTGGGGACAAGGGACCGGTAGTGTCGAGACCCTACCGATACGATAGGGTCAAACAAGGAATAATCGATTATCACATTGAGAAAATGTTGCAAGAGGGTACGATTCGTCCTATTCAATCCCCATACGAGTCACCAGTAGTTTTAACGTGCAAGAATAATGGCCTTCCTCCGGATTCTCCTGAGGCGTATCGATTCGCGATTGATTATCGCAAACTTAATGCAGTAACTAAATACCCCCGATATCCATTACCGGTGATTGATGATCTAATCACAAACATTCCGCATACCGGCGTGATGTCTACATTGGATTTAAAAAGTGGTTATTTTCAATTGGCGATTAGTCCGAAAGATATCGAGAAAACCGCTTTTATAACTCGCAATGGCACCTTTGCATTCCTCAGAAAGCTTTTCGGCCTTTCAGGGTGGCCGCGGTAGCCGAGTGGTATAGGTATCGGACTGTGGCTTGCTTTGTCACGGGTTTGAGCCCAGTACCACTAAAGACCCGCCGTGTAGGGCAGCGATGCACGTTAAATCTGTCGAGAGCTGAAACGTCCTCCCGTTGGTGTGGTGTGGTAGTTAGGAGAGGGGGTGCCAGCTCAGGTGTCGTCCACGTCACTTGACCATGGTTCAAAATTACGTGGTCCGTCGCCAAAAGCCCTCGTGTAGCTGAACAGTGCGACGTTAATATTCAATTAATCAATCAATCGGCCTTTCAGGGGCTGCTCCAAATTTCCAAAAAGCCATTGATATATTAAAACCTGTTATTTGAGCGTTTCGTGTCGGTTTATATGGATGATGTTATCATCACATCTCCATCATTTAATGAACTCTTAGATCATTTGAATCAGGTATTTACATTGTTGAGAGACGCAGGGCTAACATTAAATAAGGAAAAATGCCACTTCGCACGTGACAAATTGAAGTATTTAGGTCTCGTAATTAGTAAAGAAGGGATCGAAACAGACAATAGTAAAGTGAAGGCAATCACAGAAATGAAACCTACTAAAAATAGCAAGGAAGTGTCGAAATTTTTAGGGATGGCGGGGTGGTATCAGAAATTTATACCCAAGTATGCAGATATATGTGAACCATTATATCGGTTAAAGAAAAAGGGGGCTAAATTTAATTGGTCAACAGAAGCACAGGATTCTTTTGATAAGATAAAACGAGCATTAACAGAGGCACCAGTTTTACAATTGCCGAATTTTACAGAACAGTTTAACTTATTTACTGATGATAGTGGGGTCGGAATTGGTGCTGTGCTTAATCAAAACCTCAGACCTATTGCATTCGCGTCTAGAACCCTCAATAAAGCGGAGCGAAACTATACTGTTGCTGAACGCGAATGTTTGGCGATGATATGGGCATTAAATAAGTTTAAAACTTATTTCGGATCCCTGCCGGTGAAGGTAATCACAGATCACGCGGCATTAACAAAGCTAACGAATGGGAAAAACTTATCTAGTCGAATGATTAGATGGGCACTCAAGTTATCTGAGTTCAACATAGAATGGGAACATCAGCCGGGGGTCCAAAACGTTGTCGCAGACGTTTTGTCTAGGAATCCAGTAGGCAATATGGATGAATCACAAATTTCGTGCGTAGCTCTTCGAGCCCTAGCCTTAAACTCCCGATAACAACTCATTCGAGAGCAAAGGGAAGATCCTGAGTTAGGACACATCAATCGTTATTTAGAAAACCCAGACGACGGTTCCGTTAATGCGACTGTATGCGAGGGTTGGTCCCAGGATTTTAAATTAATCAACGGTCTACTCTTTTACGCGAAATATTCTACAACTCTTGGAGAACTAAGAGTGTATATTCCTAGATCGCTTCGGCGAAGCAATAATGAAAGAATTTCATGATCTGCCATTAGCAGGCCATCTAGGAAAGAGGAAGACCTATTTAAAATTACGCGACACATGTTATTTTCCATATATGAGGAAATATATATTTGAATATGTATCAACCTGTGACCGGTGTCAAAAATTTAATTACAAAAACGCGCTACCAGCTGGTCGTTTAATTCTGATAGTATCGAATTACCCCAATGAAATTGTAACGTTAGACCTATTAGGCCCCTACCCCGCATTCGGACCCGAAATATATAGATTTTTATTAGTAATAACTGATCATTTCACTAAGTGGAGTGAGCTTATTCCTTTACGAAAAGCTTCGGCCCAGGCCATAGATGACGCCCTTTTTGAGAATTATGTTTCACGCTACGGAGCTCCGATTTCTTTAATTAGTGATAGCGGCCTCCAATTTATATCAGAGGTATTTGAACACTTAAGTCACAGGTTGGACATAACAAAAGACGTAACATTATTATATTATTTGTTATCAGAGATTTTTGAGGAAATTATAACAAAAATAAACAAATTATTATTCAAAATGGCTCTTGGTGGTTCTTTGCCTCAAATTAATCTTGGTGTTCAAGGTATGACCCAGGGGGGTCATCACAATTTTATTGTCAATGAATTATACACTGCTGGACAATTGCTAAGGACGGATAACACTATCATCCATAACAACCACAAAATGAAAGGAAGCAAAATGTGGAAAATTAGAATAAGTGCGGGATATTAGTAAGAAGAAGTATGAGTATGCAAATTTTTTCTCACGTCTGTTCATCACGTGATAGCGTTCATAAGAGCTTTAAAGGTTTTGACACGTGTGGACAGTTGTTGTTTCAAGTCAAAGTTTTACAGAAACGATTTAATAGACGAACTTAAAATTTTTGGCATGTCTTCCCGACATCACATAGATGATTTTATGCCTGGAAAGATCGAAGAATGGCGAAAAATAACAGATGTTGCCAGGGAGTTCGACATCGCTCACAGCGTTGTTTCACGGCTGTGGAAGTCATTTAAAACTACTGGAATGTGTAGTAGACGGAACGGGGAGGTCATGTTAGAAGTACGACGCCTGCAGAAGACAGATATATCGTCCTATCAGCAAAAAGGAACAGGCGCACCACAGCTCAGCAGGTGGCAAATCAGTTTCTTGCTGCCTCAGGAAAGCAGATCTCCCGAAAAACTGTTGCCAGACGTTTGAGGGGGAGGAGGACTATACGCACGCAGACCTGTTGTGTGTATCCCATTGACCAGACAGCCCCGTACTGCCCGTTTGCAATGGTGTTGTGAGCATCACAATTGGACTGAACAGGACTGGGCATGCGTACTATTCTCAGATGAGAGTAGGTTCAGTCTGTCATCGGATTGTAGACGCCAACTGATCTGGCGCGAGAGTGGTACTGCTTATCGTCCAGAAAATATCCAGGAAAAGGACCGATATCCGACATGCAGTATCATGGTGTGGGCCGGCATCATGATCAATGGCCACATGCGCCTACATGTGGTTGCGAATGGGACTATGACGGGCCAACTATACATTGATGAAGTTCTACTTCCTCATGTTCGTCTTTTCCGTGGTGCTGTCGGTGATAAATTTGTTTTTATGGACGACAACGCAACATGTCATCAAACACTCGCTGTTCAGGATTGTCTAGACAGCGAGGGTATTCAACGTCTCGTATGGCCAGCGCGTTCTCCAGATCTAAACCCCATTGAAAATGTCTGGGATGCTTTGGGAGGCAAGTTGCTGGTCGAAACTATCCTCCGACAAACAAGAACACCCTCATCCGTGCACTCACAAAGGAATGGGATAAATTGCCTCAACAGCTGCTGGATAATGTTGTGCAAAGTATGGCACGACGTGTGGAATGTTGCATCACACTCCACGGTGGACATATCCCGTACTGATACCTTTCTTTATGGTGCCTGCTGATTTTAGATGCATTGTTCCATTTCTTCGTACGCAGATCAAATGAACATTTTTTTTTTTTCTTTCAGATGTTTCACAGCTTTTGTACTTTCCAGAACAATAAATTTTCTTTATTCTAATGTCTGAACAGTGTGGCAACTATATTTTATCCTACTAGGCCTCATGTCTCGCTTAATGTTATGGTACACAGCAATTTGTGATCCGTCCTTAGCAATTGTCCAGCAGGTTAGTATGACTGCAAAATTGTATCTTTAGGTTAAATAAAAATAATGTTGATACGAATTTTTCCCGCGTAAGAGAACTTCCTTTTCCGGACTGAGGCATTGCACAGCTTTCGGTACTGTACTCCAGTATTAAAAAAACGTGATCCATTTGTCTGTTGCCTATTGTAAATTTAGATTTTTTCCCTTCTGAATCATCAAATGTTTTTTTTTTATTTCAAATGGGGTGCGGATAGGTGTTATACCATTGCACAGACTTAGTCCATTCCCCGGAAGCTGGTATCTCTTTTTAGTGTGGCACCATACAGGTGGATACCAATTGCCGCAGGCAATTTGGACGGCCAGTTTCCTCCCCGGAGAGTTCTGGCGATGCGAAACCCTACCTAAGATTTTAATTTTGCCAGAACCACTTAAGCCAAACAGGCAAAATCATCAAATGTTAAGTCAATATTCTTACTCTTATTGGTAAACTAATTTAAATTTTGCAAAGCTAGCAGTGAAATTTATGTGTCGAGGAGGCATGAAGACGAAAAACAGTTTCTTAAAATTGGCCTTTAATAATCAATCATAAAGTCACTTTGCTCGTTACTGGAGCGATAAAAAAACAATAAGTTCAAAAATCAACATTACCAGAGACATCCGATTCGAACCGTCTTCTACTATTGTAAAATGAATTTCTAATCTAAAATGGTGATGCAACCTGCAGTTGCATTGCCAACCAGCCGTTCTCTCCCTCTAAGAGTTAAACCACTCACATACTTCTTATATTTCCGTTTCTCCTTCCTTTTTTTGAAAAACTAACATGAGCCGAGTTTAAATACTCGCTCGATTTGCATGGCAGTTGCTGCCAACCACAAATCACGAAACTCAAAAAGATCGGGTTCGAATCGGTGTGCTTACTTTCATTGAGATCATGGAACGGGATTGGAAAAACAACACAAGGAGATCATAAAAATTTGGATCAGATTTTTAAATGTCTAACAATCGGCCCCCTTTTTCCAATCTCGCACCATTATCTCTTACAAATCAGTAAATTAATTTTCATCTATAATCACATGTTATACAATTTAACACAAAAAAATACATTTTATTCACAATCTTTATTGTAATAAACAAACTAATATTTTAATCTTAAAGAAACAAAGTCTTATTCTCTAAAAAGAAATAATTTTCTACAAAATTCTAACAATTTTATTATTTTCATCATATTTAATGGTATAAACCCAACGGTTTTCTAAAATTTTTATATTATCCGGATGGTCAACTAAATCCCAAACTTTACGTTCCTTCATTACGTTAATTTCTTTATTCATTGCATCATGCCATTTAGATGCGTCTCTGGATCTTATCGCCTGTTTGTAACAGTTAGGAATAGTTACTTCAACCATAAGAGCTTCTTGTTGCTCTGACAAATCTGAAAATCCCTGGGATTCGGTATTATCTTTTCTAAAATTAAATGAACTAGGATCATACTCAATATTATGCCTCTTACAGTATCTCTCTATTTCGTTAAAAGATTTCAATCGGGTTGCTTCCCCTTCTATACTATAATATACGTTAGATCCAGTTACTTTCCTACCTATATTTCGAATCCACTTAACCTCTGTACATGGGATCAAGCTATGATTATCGGAAGATACATCTGATTTTTCAGATGTTGAGGGCGTTTCCGTACTTTTCTTTGAAACTAAACGACTCGTTAATGAATCTTTTACTCTATCAAAATCATCCTCATAATAATCAGTAAGGTTTAAATTATATCCAAGGTTACTATTAACTTTGTCTAAAATTAATTCCCCTCTTATTTTCATCGAATCTTACATTAATAGTCTCGACTAATTTATTTTCATCTATCAACCATATTCTATAACCCTTAGTACGTTGTGCGTATCCCATCATAATTCCCATTTTCGCACGCATATCGAATTTTTTCTAATTTGTTTTGGCACACCAGCATATGCCAAACATCCAAAAGGTATTAGATGCAATACCGATGGTTTTCTACCTGAATATTTTTCGAAAGGCGTTTTGTTACTGTCTTTGTGACAAATTCGATTCCACGCATAAGTGAAACAAAGTAATGCTTCTCCCCAAAACTTATGGGGAACTTCACTAGACTTAAGCAATGTTTTGATGCCATCTAGAGCGGTTAAATTGAATCTCTCCGCGACCCCATTCATTTCTGGCGTATATGAATTTCTTACCTCATGCTTTATACCCAGTTCTGTTAAGAAATTATCCATATCCTTATTACAAAATTCTAGTCCGCCATATATCAGTTCTAACTGCTATTACCTTTTCACTTAGAAAACGTTCTGCTCGTTTCTGAAATCTTATAAACGTATGAAATACGTCAGATTTATTTCGGATGGGAAATACAGTCACCTTTCTTGAATAATCGTCAATTATACTCAAGAAATATTTATTATCGCCTTGGCTTTCAGTTGGCATTGGACCACAGAGGTCCATATGCAACAATTCCAATGGACGTTTTGATCTTACGGCCCCCGTCTTTTGAATGAAACTCTCTTGGACTTTGCTAATTTACACGGTATACAATGAGTCTTACCATTATCAGTTAAGCGTGGGAGACCTTTTTACACTATCATTTTTACTAGTTTTTACCAAGTAATCGTTATTAACATGACAAAAGCGTTGATGCCATATTTCTATTGATCCGTTTTTTGTTTTAGCGGTTACATCACTAAAAAAACTAATTTCTTTACTCTTTGGTATAATATAATGATCCGGCTTAAAAAAATACAAATTTTCATGGCGTGTCGCCGAGAACAATTTTATCCAGTCTTTATTAAAAACATTAATTTTACCTTTAGTACCCACAAAATGCGCACCTTTACTTTCTAATCTGGAACCGGATAACAAATTTCTCCTCAACTTAGGATTAAATAATACATCAGTCAAAGTTATTTCATGAAAACTCCCCTTATATTTTACCCGAAATCTAAGTGTACCGATTCCTTCTACGGGACAACTTTTATCCTCCGTTGCTAACGACATTTTCATGTTAGTTATCGGTTTAAGATCTAAAAATAAACTCTTGTCATTACAAAAATGACTCGTGGCAGTAGTATCTATTACCCAAACACCTTTATCAAACTCTGTGTTAAAAGTTTCATTTACAGTTGAAGGAGATTTTTGTAGAGACTTTTTCTCTTTACAGTTTACTTTAAGATGCCCGTACTTATTACATACATAACACGGACCTATAGTCTTAATGGATTGTTTAACATTTTTAATAGTTTTACAGTTAAATACCTTACCACCTTTTTTTTTTGGTAATCATTCTTGCCATTTGGATTTCCATGAGCTGCAGCCGTAGCACCAGGTAACGTCTTCGACTTCTTCAAAGTGAAACCGCTCAAGTAAGCATTCTCCGCTTTCTCCAAATCTTGTTTCATCAACTGAAGACGATTGGCTTCTAATATCAGCTCTGCTTCAATTTTGACAACTCTGAAGTCCTCTTCTTTCCATCTGTAGATTTGTTGCACGGTAGACTGGAATTCCTGAGGAAGCCACCTTATTAATTGAAATCCTATGTACAGGTCGTCCAATTTATGACCCGCTTCTTGTAGTCTGGTTGCCGCTGTCTTTACACGAGATATGAAGATTCCAACATCTTCCCCTGGTTCGTATTTTGTTCCAAAAAATTGATCTAATAGTTGAATTACTCTTGCTTTTGTGACTGGTTCGAAGTGATCTTTTAATATCTTCCATGCCGCTACTCCGTCAGTTGTTTCCGTTATCAGATTTTTCAAATCTGAACTGATGTTAGTATAGATCAACGTATAACATCTATCCTTACGAAGTTGTAGATCTAATTTTTCCTTGTATGTTGCCTCTTCATCAGGTTGCTCTGGCTTGGTCTGTATTATAAACTGCCAGCAACCATAATGCATTAAGAGTACTTGCATATCATGCTTCCATGTGTTCCAGTTATTTGGAGTCAACACCGATATCTGGTTGTTAAACTCCATACCTGTTACTCGATTTAGCGTACTAGCAACAGAGTTCATAAAAAATAGTTCTAGACTGGAACAGTATTTAAATAGACAAAGTTCATGGCCTGGTTCAACTGTTTAGCCTGCCTCGACACAGTACATGGACTGGGCAAATAACCAAATTTGTTACTCTTATTGGTAAACTAATTTAAATTTTGCAAAGCTAGCAGTGAAATTTATGTGTCGAGGAGGCATGAAGACGAAAAACAGTTTCTTAAAATTGGCCTTTAATAATCAATCATAAAGTCACTTTGCTCGTTACTGGAGCGATAAAAAAACAATAAGTTCAAAAATCAACATTACCAGAGACATCCGATTCGAACCGTCTTCTAATATTGTAAAATGAATTTCTAATCTAAAATGGTGATGCAACCTGCAGTTGCATTGCCAACCAGCCGTTCTCTCCCTCTAAGAGTTAAACCACTCACATACTTCTTATATTTCCGTTTCTCCTTCCTTTTTTGAAAAACTAACATGAGCCGAGTTTAAATACTCGCTCGATTTGCATGGCAGTTGCTGCCAACCACAAATCACGAAACTCAAAAAGATCGGGTTCGAATCGGTGTGCTTACTTTCATTGAGATCATGGAACGGGATTGGAAAAACAACACAAGGAGATCATAAAAATTTGGATCAGATTTTTTTTTTAAATGTCTAACAATCGGCCCCCTTTTTCCAATCTCGCACCATTATCTCTTACAAATCAGTAAATTAATTTTAATCTATAATCACATGTTATACAATTTAACACAAAAAAAATACATTTTATTCACAATCTTTATTGTAATAAACAAACTAATATTTTAATCTTAAAGAAACAAAGTCTTATTCTCTAAAAAGAAATAATTTTCTACAAAATTCTAACAATTTTATTATTTTCATCATATTTAATGGTATAAACCCAACGGTTTTCTAAAATTTTTATATTATCCGGATGGTCAAGTAAATCCCAAACTTTACGTTCCTTCATTACGTTAATTTCTTTATTCATTGCATCATGCCATTTAGATGCGTCTCTGGATCTTATCGCCTGTTTGTAACAGTTAGGAATAGTTACTTCAACCATAAGAGCTTCTTGTTGCTCTGACAAATCTGAAAATCCCTGGGATTCGGTATTATCTTTTCTAAAATTAAATGAACTAGGATCATACTCAATATTATGCCTCTTACAGTATCTCTCTATTTCGTTAAAAGATTTCAATCGGGTTGCTTCCCCTTCTATACTATAATATACGTTAGATCCAGTTACTTTCCTACCTATATTTCGAATCCACTTAACCTCTGTACATGGGATCAAGCTATGATTATCGGAAGATACATCTGATTTTTCAGATGTTGAGGGCGTTTCCGTACTTTTCTTTGAAACTAAACGACTCGTTAATGAATCTTTTACTCTATCAAAATCATCCTCATAATAATCAGTAAGGTTTAAATTATATCCAAGGTTACTATTAACTTTGTCTAAAATTAATTCCCCTCTTATTTTCATCGAATCTTACATTAATAGTCTCGACTAATTTATTTTCATCTATCAACCATATTCTATAACCCTTAGTACGTTGTGCGTATCCCATCATAATTCCCATTTTCGCACGCATATCGAATTTTTTTCTAATTTGTTTTGGCACACCAGCATATGCCAAACATCCAAAAGGTATTAGATGCAATACCGATGGTTTTCTACCTGAATATTTTTCGAAAGGCGTTTTGTTACTGTCTTTGTGACAAATTCGATTCCACGCATAAGTGAAACAAAGTAATGCTTCTCCCCAAAACTTATGGGGAACTTCACTAGACTTAAGCAATGTTTTGATGCCATCTAGAGCGGTTAAATTGAATCTCTCCGCGACCCCATTCATTTCTGGCGTATATGAATTTGTTACCTCATGCTTTATACCCAGTTCTGTTAAGAAATTATCCATATCCTTATTACAAAATTCTAGTCCGCCATATATCAGTTCTAACTGCTATTACCTTTTCACTTAGAAAACGTTCTGCTCGTTTCTGAAATCTTATAAACGTATGAAATACGTCAGATTTATTTCGGATGGGAAATACAGTCACCTTTCTTGAATAATCGTCAATTATACTCAAGAAATATTTATTATCGCCTTGGCTTTCAGTTGGCATTGGACCACAGAGGTCCATATGCAACAATTCCAATGGACGTTTTGATCTTACGGCCCCCGTCTTTTTGAATGAAACTCTCTTGGACTTTGCTAATTTACACGGTATACAATGAGTCTTACCATTATCAGTTAAGCGTGGGAGACCTTTTACACTATCATTTTTACTAGTTTTTACCAAGTAATCGTTATTAACATGACAAAAGCGTTGATGCCATATTTCTATTGATCCGTTTTTGTTTTAGCGGTTACATCACTAAAAACTAATTTCTTTACTCTTTGGTATAATATAATGATCCGGCTTAAAAAAATACAAATTTTCATGGCGTGTCGCCGAGAACAATTTTATCCAGTCTTTATTAAAAACATTAATTTTACCTTTAGTACCCACAAAATGCGCACCTTTACTTTCTAATCTGGAACCGGATAACAAATTTCTCCTCAACTTAGGATTAAATAATACATCAGTCAAAGTTATTTCATGAAAACTCCCCTTATATTTTACCCGAAATCTAAGTGTACCGATTCCTTCTACGGGACAACTTTTATCCTCCGTTGCTAACGACATTTTCATGTTAGTTATCGGTTTAAGATCTAAAAATAAACTCTTGTCATTACAAAAATGACTCGTGGCAGTAGTATCTATTACCCAAACACCTTTATCAAACTCTGTGTTAAAAGTTTCATTTACAGTTGAAGGAGATTTTTGTAGAGACTTTTTCTCTTTACAGTTTACTTTAAGATGCCCGTACTTATTACATACATAACACGGACCTATAGTCTTAATGGATTGTTTAACATTTTTAATAGTTTTACAGTTAAATACCTTACCACTTTTTTTTTTTTTTGGTAATCATTCTTGCCATTTGGATTTCCATGAGCTGCAGCCGTAGCACCAGGTAACGTCTTCGACTTCTTCAAAGTGAAACCGCTCAAGTAAGCATTCTCCGCTTTCTCCAAATCTTGTTTCATCAACTGAAGACGATTGGCTTCTAATATCAGCTCTGCTTCAATTTTGACAACTCTGAAGTCCTCTTCTTTCCATCTGTAGATTTGTTGCACGGTAGACTGGAATTCCTGAGGAAGCCACCTTATTAATTGAAATCCTATGTACAGGTCGTCCAATTTATGACCCGCTTCTTGTAGTCTGGTTGCCGCTGTCTTTACACGAGATATGAAGATTCCAACATCTTCCCCTGGTTCGTATTTTGTTCCAAAAAATTGATCTAATAGTTGAATTACTCTTGCTTTTGTGACTGGTTCGAAGTGATCTTTTAATATCTTCCATGCCGCTACTCCGTCAGTTGTTTCCGTTATCAGATTTTTCAAATCTGAACTGATGTTAGTATAGATCAACGTATAACATCTATCCTTACGAAGTTGTAGATCTAATTTTTCCTTGTATGTTGCCTCTTCATCAGGTTGCTCTGGCTTGGTCTGTATTATAAACTGCCAGCAACCATAATGCATTAAGAGTACTTGCATATCATGCTTCCATGTGTTCCAGTTATTTGGAGTCAACACCGATATCTGGTTGTTAAACTCCATACCTGTTACTCGATTTAGCGTACTAGCAACAGAGTTCATAAAAAATAGTTCTAGACTGGAACAGTATTTAAATAGACAAAGTTCATGGCCTGGTTCAACTGTTTAGCCTGCCTCGACACAGTACATGGACTGGGCAAATAACCAAATTTGTTACTCTTATTGGTAAACTAATTTAAATTTTGCAAAGCTAGCAGTGAAATTTATGTGTCGAGGAGGCATGAAGACGAAAAACAGTTTCTTAAAATTGGCCTTTAATAATCAATCATAAAGTCACTTTGCTCGTTACTGGAGCGATAAAAAAACAATAAGTTCAAAAATCAACATTACCAGAGACATCCGATTCGAACCGTCTTCTACTATTGTAAAATGAATTTCTAATCTAAAATGGTGATGCAACCTGCAGTTGCATTGCCAACCAGCTGTTCTCTCCCTCTAAGAGTTAAACCACTCACATACTTCTTATATTTCCGTTTCTCCTTCCTTTTTTGAAAAACTAACATGAGCCGAGTTTAAATACTCGCTCGATTTGCATAGCAGTTGCTGCCAACCACAAATCACGAAACTCAAAAAGATCGGGTTCGAATCGGTGTGCTTACTTTCATTGAGATCATGGAACGGGATTGGAAAAACAACACAAGGAGATCATAAAAATTTGGATCAGATTTTTAAATGTCTAACAATCGGCCCCCTTTTTCCAATCTCGCACCATTATCTCTTACAAATCAGTAAATTAATTTTCATCTATAATCACATGTTATACAATTTAACACAAAAAATACATTTTATTCACAATCTTTATTGTAATAAACAAACTAATATTTTAATCTTAAAGAAACAGTCTTATTCTCTAAAAAAAAATAATTTTCTACAAAATTCTAACAATTTTATTATTTTCATCATATTTAATGGTATAAACCCAACGGTTTTCTAAAATTTTTATATTATCCGGATGGTCAAGTAAATCCCAAACTTTACGTTCCTTCATTACGTTAATTTCTTTATTCATTGCATCATGCCATTTAGATGCGTCTCTGGATCTTATCGCCTGTTTGTAACAGTTAGGAATAGTTACTTCAACCATAAGAGCTTCTTGTTGCTCTGACAAATCTGAAAATCCCTGGGATTCGGTATTATCTTTTCTAAAATTAAATGAACTAGGATCATACTCAATATTATGCCTCTTACAGTATCTCTCTATTTCGTTAAAAGATTTCAATCGGGTTGCTTCCCCTTCTATACTATAATATACGTTAGATCCAGTTACTTTCCTACCTATATTTCGAATCCACTTAACCTCTGTACATGGGATCAAGCTATGATTATCGGAAGATACATCTGATTTTTCAGATGTTGAGGGCGTTTCCGTACTTTTCTTTGAAACTAAACGACTCGTTAATGAATCTTTTACTCTATCAAAATCATCCTCATAATAATCAGTAAGGTTTAAATTATATCCAAGGTTACTATTAACTTTGTCTAAAATTAATTCCCCTCTTATTTTCATCGAATCTTACATTAATAGTCTCGACTAATTTATTTTCATCTATCAACCATATTCTATAACCCTTAGTACGTTGTGCGTATCCCATCATAATTCCCATTTTCGCACGCATATCGAATTTTTTTCTAATTTGTTTTGGCACACCAGCATATGCCAAACATCCAAAAGGTATTAGATGCAATACCGATGGTTTTCTACCTGAATATTTTTCGAAAGGCGTTTTGTTACTGTCTTTGTGACAAATTCGATTCCACGCATAAGTGAAACAAAGTAATGCTTCTCCCCAAAACTTATGGGGAACTTCACTAGACTTAAGCAATGTTTTGATGCCATCTAGAGCGGTTAAATTGAATCTCTCCGCGACCCCATTCATTTCTGGCGTATATGAATTTCTTACCTCATGCTTTATACCCAGTTCTGTTAAGAAATTATCCATATCCTTATTACAAAATTCTAGTCCGCCATATATCAGTTCTAACTGCTATTACCTTTTCACTTAGAAAACGTTCTGCTCGTTTCTGAAATCTTATAAACGTATGAAATACGTCAGATTTATTTCGGATGGGAAATACAGTCACCTTTCTTGAATAATCGTCAATTATACTCAAGAAATATTTATTATCGCCTTGGCTTTCAGTTGGCATTGGACCACAGAGGTCCATATGCAACAATTCCAATGGACGTTTTGATCTTACGGCCCCCGTCTTTTTGAATGAAACTCTCTTGGACTTTGCTAATTTACACGGTATACAATGAGTCTTACCATTATCAGTTAAGCGTGGGAGACCTTTTTACACTATCATTTTTACTAGTTTTTACCAAGTAATCGTTATTAACATGACAAAAGCGTTGATGCCATATTTCTATTGATCCGTTTTTTGTTTTAGCGGTTACATCACTAAAAAAACTAATTTCTTTACTCTTTGGTATAATATAATGATCCGGCTTAAAAAAATACAAATTTTCATGGCGTGTCGCCGAGAACAATTTTATCCAGTCTTTATTAAAAACATTAATTTTACCTTTAGTACCCACAAAATGCGCACCTTTACTTTCTAATCTGGAACCGGATAACAAATTTCTCCTCAACTTAGGATTAAATAATACATCAGTCAAAGTTATTTCATGAAAACTCCCCTTATATTTTACCCGAAATCTAAGTGTACCGATTCCTTCTACGGGACAACTTTTATCCTCCGTTGCTAACGACATTTTCATGTTAGTTATCGGTTTAAGATCTAAAAATAAACTCTTGTCATTACAAAAATGACTCGTGGCAGTAGTATCTATTACCCAAACACCTTTATCAAACTCTGTGTTAAAAGTTTCATTTACAGTTGAAGGAGATTTTTGTAGAGACTTTTTCTCTTTACAGTTTACTTTAAGATGCCCGTACTTATTACATACATAACACGGACCTATAGTCTTAATGGATTGTTTAACATTTTTAATAGTTTTACAGTTAAATACCTTACCACCTTTTTTTTTTGGTAATCATTCTTGCCATTTGGATTTCCATGAGCTGCAGCCGTAGCACCAGGTAACGTCTTCGACTTCTTCAAAGTGAAACCGCTCAAGTAAGCATTCTCCGCTTTCTCCAAATCTTGTTTCATCAACTGAAGACGATTGGCTTCTAATATCAGCTCTGCTTCAATTTTGACAACTCTGAAGTCCTCTTCTTTCCATCTGTAGATTTGTTGCACGGTAGACTGGAATTCCTGAGGAAGCCACCTTATTAATTGAAATCCTATGTACAGGTCGTCCAATTTATGACCCGCTTCTTGTAGTCTGGTTGCCGCTGTCTTTACACGAGATATGAAGATTCCAACATCTTCCCCTGGTTCGTATTTTGTTCCAAAAAATTGATCTAATAGTTGAATTACTCTTGCTTTTGTGACTGGTTCGAAGTGATCTTTTAATATCTTCCATGCCGCTACTCCGTCAGTTGTTTCCGTTATCAGATTTTTCAAATCTGAACTGATGTTAGTATAGATCAACGTATAACATCTATCCTTACGAAGTTGTAGATCTAATTTTTCCTTGTATGTTGCCTCTTCATCAGGTTGCTCTGGCTTGGTCTGTATTATAAACTGCCAGCAACCATAATGCATTAAGAGTACTTGCATATCATGCTTCCATGTGTTCCAGTTATTTGGAGTCAACACCGATATCTGGTTGTTAAACTCCATACCTGTTACTCGATTTAGCGTACTAGCAACAGAGTTCATAAAAAATAGTTCTAGACTGGAACAGTATTTAAATAGACAAAGTTCATGGCCTGGTTCAACTGTTTAGCCTGCCTCGACACAGTACATGGACTGGGCAAATAACCAAATTTGTTACTCTTATTGGTAAACTAATTTAAATTTTGCAAAGCTAGCAGTGAAATTTATGTGTCGAGGAGGCATGAAGACGAAAAACAGTTTCTTAAAATTGGCCTTTAATAATCAATCATAAAGTCACTTTGCTCGTTACTGGAGCGATAAAAAAACAATAAGTTCAAAAATCAACATTACCAGAGACATCCGATTCGAACCGTCTTCTAATATTGTAAAATGAATTTCTAATCTAAAATGGTGATGCAACCTGCAGTTGCATTGCCAACCAGCCGTTCTCTCCCTCTAAGAGTTAAACCACTCACACACTTCTTATATTTCCGTTTCTCCTTCCTTTTTTGAAAAACTAACATGAGCCGAGTTTAAATACTCGCTCGATTTGCATTGCAGTTGCTGCCAACCACAAATCACGAAACTCAAAAAGATCGGGTTCGAATCGGTGTGCTTACTTTCATTGAGATCATGGAACGGGATTGGAAAAACAACACAAGGAGATCATAAAAATTTGGATCCGATTTTTTAAATGTCTAACAATCGGCCCCCTTTTTCCAATCTCGCACCATTATCTCTTACAAATCAGTAAATTAATTTTCATCTATAATCACATGTTATACAATTTAACACAAAAAATACATTTTATTCACAATCTTTATTGTAATAAACAAACTAATATTTTAATCTTAAAGAAACAAAGTCTTATTCTCTAAAAAGAAATAATTTTCTACAAAATTCTAACAATTTTATTATTTTCATCATATTTAATGGTATAAACCCAACGGTTTTCTAAAATTTTTATATTATCCGGATGGTCAAGTAAATCCCAAACTTTACGTTCCTTCATTACGTTAATTTCTTTATTCATTGCATCATGCCATTTAGATGCGTCTCTGGATCTTATCGCCTGTTTGTAACAGTTAGGAATAGTTACTTCAACCATAAGAGCTTCTTGTTGCTCTGACAAATCTGAAAATCCCTGGGATTCGGTATTATCTTTTCTAAAATTAAATGAACTAGGATCATACTCAATATTATGCCTCTTACAGTATCTCTCTATTTCGTTAAAAGATTTCAATCGGGTTGCTTCCCCTTCTATACTATAATATACGTTAGATCCAGTTACTTTCCTACCTATATTTCGAATCCACTTAACCTCTGTACATGGGATCAAGCTATGATTATCGGAAGATACATCTGATTTTTCAGATGTTGAGGGCGTTTCCGTACTTTTCTTTGAAACTAAACGACTCGTTAATGAATCTTTTACTCTATCAAAATCATCCTCATAATAATCAGTAAGGTTTAAATTATATCCAAGGTTACTATTAACTTTGTCTAAAATTAATTCCCCTCTTATTTTCATCGAATCTTACATTAATAGTCTCGACTAATTTATTTTCATCTATCAACCATATTCTATAACCCTTAGTACGTTGTGCGTATCCCATCATAATTCCCATTTTCGCACGCATATCGAATTTTTTCTAATTTGTTTTGGCACACCAGCATATGCCAAACATCCAAAAGGTATTAGATGCAATACCGATGGTTTTCTACCTGAATATTTTTCGAAAGGCGTTTTGTTACTGTCTTTGTGACAAATTCGATTCCACGCATAAGTGAAACAAAGTAATGCTTCTCCCCAAAACTTATGGGGAACTTCACTAGACTTAAGCAATGTTTTGATGCCATCTAGAGCGGTTAAATTGAATCTCTCCGCGACCCCATTCATTTCTGGCGTATATGAATTTGTTACCTCATGCTTTATACCCAGTTCTGTTAAGAAATTATCCATATCCTTATTACAAAATTCTAGTCCGCCATATATCAGTTCTAACTGCTATTACCTTTTCACTTAGAAAACGTTCTGCTCGTTTCTGAAATCTTATAAACGTATGAAATACGTCAGATTTATTTCGGATGGGAAATACAGTCACCTTTCTTGAATAATCGTCAATTATACTCAAGAAATATTTATTATCGCCTTGGCTTTCAGTTGGCATTGGACCACAGAGGTCCATATGCAACAATTCCAATGGACGTTTTGATCTTACGGCCCCCGTCTTTTTGAATGAAACTCTCTTGGACTTTGCTAATTTACACGGTATACAATGAGTCTTACCATTATCAGTTAAGCGTGGGAGACCTTTTTACACTATCATTTTTACTAGTTTTTACCAAGTAATCGTTATTAACATGACAAAAGCGTTGATGCCATATTTCTATTGATCCGTTTTTGTTTTAGCGGTTACATCACTAAAAAAACTAATTTCTTTACTCTTTGGTATAATATAATGATCCGGCTTAAAAAAATACAAATTTTCATGGCGTGTCGCCGAGAACAATTTTATCCAGTCTTTATTAAAAACATTAATTTTACCTTTAGTACCCACAAAATGCGCACCTTTACTTTCTAATCTGGAACCGGATAACAAATTTCTCCTCAACTTAGGATTAAATAATACATCAGTCAAAGTTATTTCATGAAAACTCCCCTTATATTTTACCCGAAATCTAAGTGTACCGATTCCTTCTACGGGACAACTTTTATCCTCCGTTGCTAACGACATTTTCATGTTAGTTATCGGTTTAAGATCTAAAAATAAACTCTTGTCATTACAAAAATGACTCGTGGCAGTAGTATCTATTACCCAAACACCTTTATCAAACTCTGTGTTAAAAGTTTCATTTACAGTTGAAGGAGATTTTTGTAGAGACTTTTTCTCTTTACAGTTTACTTTAAGATGCCCGTACTTATTACATACATAACACGGACCTATAGTCTTAATGGATTGTTTAACATTTTTAATAGTTTTACAGTTAAATACCTTACCACCTTTCTTTTGGTAATCATTCTTGCCATTTGGATTTCCATGAGCTGCAGCCGTAGCACCAGGTAACGTCTTCGACTTCTTCAAAGTGAAACCGCTCAAGTAAGCATTCTCCGCTTTCTCCAAATCTTGTTTCATCAACTGAAGACGATTGGCTTCTAATATCAGCTCTGCTTCAATTTTGACAACTCTGAAGTCCTCTTCTTTCCATCTGTAGATTTGTTGCACGGTAGACTGGAATTCCTGAGGAAGCCACCTTATTAATTGAAATCCTATGTACAGGTCGTCCAATTTATGACCCGCTTCTTGTAGTCTGGTTGCCGCTGTCTTTACACGAGATATGAAGATTCCAACATCTTCCCCTGGTTCGTATTTTGTTCCAAAAAATTGATCTAATAGTTGAATTACTCTTGCTTTTGTGACTGGTTCGAAGTGATCTTTTAATATCTTCCATGCCGCTACTCCGTCAGTTGTTTCCGTTATCAGATTTTTCAAATCTGAACTGATGTTAGTATAGATCAACGTATAACATCTATCCTTACGAAGTTGTAGATCTAATTTTTCCTTGTATGTTGCCTCTTCATCAGGTTGCTCTGGCTTGGTCTGTATTATAAACTGCCAGCAACCATAATGCATTAAGAGTACTTGCATATCATGCTTCCATGTGTTCCAGTTATTTGGAGTCAACACTGATATCTGGTTGTTAAACTCCATACCTGTTACTCGATTTAGCGTACTAGCAACAGAGTTCATAAAAAATAGTTCTAGACTGGAACAGTATTTAAATAGACAAAGTTCATGGCCTGGTTCAACTGTTTAGCCTGCCTCGACACAGTACATGGACTGGGCAAATAACCAAATTTGTTACTCTTATTGGTAAACTAATTTAAATTTTGCAAAGCTAGCAGTGAAATTTATGTGTCGAGGAGGCATGAAGACGAAAAACAGTTTCTTAAAATTGGCCTTTAATAATCAATCATAAAGTCACTTTGCTCGTTACTGGAGCGATAAAAAAAAATAAGTTCAAAAATCAACATTACCAGAGACATCCGATTCGAACCGTCTTCTAATATTGTAAAATTAATTTCTAATCTAAAATGGTGATGCAACCTGCAGTTGCATTGCCAACCAGCCGTTCTCTCCCTCTAAGAGTTAAACCACTCACATACTTCTTATATTTCCGTTTCTCCTTCCTTTTTTGAAAAACTAACATGAGCCGAGTTTAAATACTCGCTCGATTTGCATAGCAGTTGCTGCCAACCACAAATCACGAAACTCAAAAAGATCGGGTTCGAATCGGTGTGCTTACTTTCATTGAGATCATGGAACGGGATTGGAAAAACAACACAAGGAGATCATAAAAATTTGGATCAGATTTTTTAAATGTCTAACAATCGGCCCCCTTTTTCCAATCTCGCACCATTATCTCTTACAAATCAGTAAATTAATTTTCATCTATAATCACATGTTATACAATTTAACACAAAAAAAATACATTTTATTCACAATCTTTATTGTAATAAACAAACTAATATTTTAATCTTAAAGAAACAAAGTCTTATTCTCTAAAAAGAAATAATTTTCTACAAAATTCTAACAATTTTATTATTTTCATCATATTTAATGGTATAAACCCAACGGTTTTCTAAAATTTTTATATTATCCGGATGGTCAAGTAAATCCCAAACTTTACGTTCCTTCATTACGTTAATTTCTTTATTCATTGCATCATGCCATTTAGATGCGTCTCTGGATCTTATCGCCTGTTTGTAACAGTTAGGAATAGTTACTTCAACCATAAGAGCTTCTTGTTGCTCTGACAAATCTGAAAATCCCTGGGATTCGGTATTATCTTTTCTAAAATTAAATGAACTAGGATCATACTCAATATTATGCCTCTTACAGTATCTCTCTATTTCGTTAAAAGATTTCAATCGGGTTGCTTCCCCTTCTATACTATAATATACGTTAGATCCAGTTACTTTCCTACCTATATTTTGAATCCACTTAACCTCTGTACATGGGTTCAAGCTATGATTATCGGAAGATACATCTGGTTTTTCAGATGTTGAGGGCGTTTCCGTACTTTTCTTTGAAACTAAACGACTCGTTAATGAATCTTTTACTCTATCAAAATCATCCTCATAATAATCAGGAAGGTTTAAATTATATCCAAGGTTACTATTAACTTTGTCTAAAATTAATTCCCCTCTTATTTTTTCATCGAATCTTACATTAATAGTCTCGACTAATTTATTTTCATCTATCAACCATATTCTATAACCCTTAGTACGTTGTGCGTATCCCATCATAATTCCCATTTTCGCACGCATATCGAATTTTTTTTTCTAATTTGTTTTGGCACACCAGCATATGCCAAACATCCAAAAGGTATTAGATGCAATACCGATGGTTTTCTACCTGAATATTTTTCGAAAGGCGTTTTGTTACTGTCTTTGTGACAAATTCGATTCCACGCATAAGTGAAACAAAGTAATGCTTCTCCCCAAAACTTATGGGGAACTTCACTAGACTTAAGCAATGTTTTGATGCCATCTAGAGCGGTTAAATTGAATCTCTCCGCGATCCCATTCATTTCTGGCGTATATGAATTTGTTACCTCATGCTTTATACCCAGTTCTGTTAAGAAATTATCCATATCCTTATTACAAAATTCTAGTCCGCCATATATCAGTTCTAACTGCTATTACCTTTTCACTTAGAAAACGTTCTGCTCGTTTCTGAAATCTTATAAACGTATGAAATACGTCAGATTTATTTCGGATGGGAAATACAGTCACCTTTCTTGAATAATCGTCAATTATACTCAAGAAATATTTATTATCGCCTTGGCTTTCAGTTGGCATTGGACCACAGAGGTCCATATGCAACAATTCCAATGGACGTTTTGATCTTACGGCCCCCGTCTTTTTGAATGAAACTCTCTTGGACTTTGCTAATTTACACGGTATACAACGAGTCTTACCATTATCAGTTAAGCGTGGGAGACCTTTTTTACACTATCATTTTTACTAGTTTTTACCAAGTAATCGTTATTAACATGACAAAAGCGTTGATGCCATATTTCTATTGATCCGTTTTTGTTTTAGCGGTTACATTACTAAAAAAACTAATTTCTTTACTCTTTGGTATAATATAATGATCCGGCTTAAAAAAAAATACAAATTTTCATGGCGTGTCGCCGAGAACAATTTTATCCAGTCTTTATTAAAAACATTAATTTTACCTTTAGTACCCACAAAATGCGCACCTTTACTTTCTAATCTGGAACCGGATAACAAATTTCTCCTCAACTTAGGATTAAATAATACATCAGTCAAAGTTATTTCATGAAAACTCCCCTTATATTTTACCCGAAATCTAAGTGTACCGATTCCTTCTACGGGACAACTTTTATCCTCCGTTGCTAACGACATTTTCATGTTAGTTATCGGCTTAAGATCTAAAAATAAACTCTTGTCATTACAAAAATGACTCGTGGCAGTAGTATCTATTACCCAAACACCTTTATCAAACTCTGTGTTAAAAGTTTCATTTACAGTTGAAGGAGATTTTTGTAGAGACTTTTCTCTTTACAGTTTACTTTAAGATGCCCGTACTTATTACATACATAACACGGACCTATAGTCTTAATGGATTGTTTAACATTTTTAATAGTTTTACAGTTAAATACCTTACCACCTTTTTTTTGGTAATCATTCTTGCCATTTGGATTTCCATGAGCTGCAGCCGTAGCACCAGGTAACGTCTTCGACTTCTTCAAAGTGAAACCGCTCAAGTAAGCATTCTCCGCTTTCTCCAAATCTTGTTTCATCAACTGAAGACGATTGGCTTCTAATATCAGCTCTGCTTCAATTTTGACAACTCTGAAGTCCTCTTCTTTCCATCTGTAGATTTGTTGCACGGTAGACTGGAATTCCTGAGGAAGCCACCTTATTAATTGAAATCCTATGTACAGGTCGTCCAATTTATGACCCGCTTCTTGTAGTCTGGTTGCCGCTGTCTTTACACGAGATATGAAGATTCCAACATCTTCCCCTGGTTCGTATTTTGTTCCAAAAAATTGATCTAATAGTTGAATTACTCTTGCTTTTGTGACTGGTTCGAAGTGATCTTTTAATATCTTCCATGCCGCTACTCCGTCAGTTGTTTCCGTTATCAGATTTTTCAAATCTGAACTGATGTTAGTATAGATCAACGTATAACATCTATCCTTACGAAGTTGTAGATCTAATTTTTCCTTGTATGTTGCCTCTTCATCAGGTTGCTCTGGCTTGGTCTGTATTATAAACTGCCAGCAACCATAATGCATTAAGAGTACTTGCATATCATGCTTCCATGTGTTCCAGTTATTTGGAGTCAACACCGATATCTGGTTGTTAAACTCCATACCTGTTACTCGATTTAGCGTACTAGCAACAGAGTTCATAAAAAATAGTTCTAGACTGGAACAGTATTTAAATAGACAAAGTTCATGGCCTGGTTCAACTGTTTAGCCTGCCTCGACACAGTACATGGACTGGGCAAATAACCAAATTTGTTACTCTTATTGGTAAACTAATTTAAATTTTGCAAAGCTAGCAGTGAAATTTATGTGTCGAGGAGGCATGAAGACGAAAAACAGTTTCTTAAAATTGGCCTTTAATAATCAATCATAAAGTCACTTTGCTCGTTACTGGAGCGATAAAAAAACAATAAGTTCAGAAATCAACATTACCAGAGACATCCGATTCGAACCGTCTTCTACTATTGTAAAATGAATTTCTAATCTAAAATGGTGATGCAACCTGCAGTTGCATTGCCAACCAGCTGTTCTCTCCCTCTAAGAGTTAAACCACTCACATACTTCTTATATTTCCGTTTCTCCTTCCTTTTTTGAAAAACTAACATGAGCCGAGTTTAAATACTCGCTCGATTTGCATGGCAGTTGCTGCCAACCACAAATCACGAAACTCAAAAAGATCGGGTTCGAATCGGTGTGCTTACTTTCATTGAGATCATGGAACGGGATTGGAAAAACAACACAAGATCATAAAAATTTGGATCCGACTTTTTAAATGTCTAACAAATATAACAGATTTTTTTGTTGTTATTGTTGTTTTTCTTTTTTTTTATACACCAAGAAATAAATTAAGAAATATTATTTGGTTATTTTCAGTATATTTTTTTAGCGATTGTGTTATTGCTGATTGAAGAGTCGAAAAGGCATATATTCTTAAAAAGATCTTTCTGAATATTCAAAGTTTAAATTAGTTCAGTAATTGCTGTGTTATTTCAATGTTTTTCTTATTTTTTAATCTAAATAGAGATCAATTTAGTCATATTATTTTGTTATTGTTATAACACTACATGTGTTATTATTTAAGTGATTAAAAATATACTGAAACATTTTTTGAAGAATCTAAAAAGCAAAATTTTTATTGGACGAAGAAATATAATTTTTTATTTTTATTTTTAAAAATTGTAGTATGTTTATTGAGGATTTTTATTAGGGTTAGTTTTAATGTTTATAATTATGATTTTTAATTTCTAGCGATATAAAATTTCTGGAAAGTATTTTCTCCGGGGGTGGGGGTTCTTGTATAAGTAAAATTCTTTTTTATTTTAAAATTTATGCAAATTTATTGTCAGTGCTATGTGAGTGCTATGTACAAAGGCATAAGTGGGTTTGTCGAAAAAAAAACTTAAATGTTGAATTCTGACGACGCGTCATAATTAAAATTTTGTAAAATCTTGTCACGTAATCAATCAATTCTAAAGATACTTAATACAGATTAATACAGTGTTCCTTTTTAATGTACGAAAATATTTTGGAAAGGTACATATATATATCGATTTTTAGTTCAAATGTGCTAATTTTAGATGAATTCAAATTTTTGTGTAAAAGCAAAACAATCTTTCAATATTGTTTTATATACTTTTCCTACACTTAATTTAAATATATTTTTTACACTCATGTCCATAAATTAAGGATAATGAAGTTCAGGCAAAGAAAGAGACAGAAGCAAAACAAATTTGACTTATTTGTAAAGTCTATTTATTAAACAAAAGGTAAAGAGCAAAAAAGATGCTATATGTTTGACATAATTAATAAAAATTGCGATTTTTACTCCCTGGGGCAAATTTCAAAAAAGAACCTATTTACAAAAAACAGTATAACATGGTTAGTATGATGGTTAATACGGAGTATGTCTCCCGGACGATGAAATACAGGCCTTACAACGCCTAGTCATGCTGAGTATCAAATTATCAATCTGATCTTGGGGAATATTACACCACTCATCAAGCAATTGTAGACAGGTGGGGTGGGAGGGGGTTGACGGGTTGCAATTCGTCGGCCAAGCATATCCCACACATGCTCTATTGGATTCAAGTCCAGTGAGTATGCTGGCCAATCCATAGGGTGATATCCTCCGATTGAAGGCATTCGTCTACAATGTTTGCACGGTGAGGACGGGCGTTGTCATCCATAAACAGAAATTCAGCACCCATGGCACCTCGAAACAAACGTGCATGTTGTTCCAGAATGACATCTCGATAGATGTGGCCTGTCATCGTTACACTCTGAACATGCAGGTCCATTCTGGAACCAAGAATAGCTCCTCCCCAAACGAGGCATCCTGCACCACCGTAACGGTGTCGTGCAATGGTGTTCTCTTGATGGTAACGGGTACCTGGCACTCTCCATATTAAAGTTTGGCGAGAATCAGACTGCAAACTAAACCTGGACACGTCTTAAAACATCACACAAGACCACTGTTGTGGTGTCCACAATGCATGCTGTCAACTCCAGGTAAATCGCAGGTGACAGTGAGTTGCGGTAAGTGGAACACATCTGACAGGCCTACGAGCATATAGACCAATGTCCCTAAGCGCCTGTACACGGTCTGCCTCGATACTGTCGTACCGGTAGCTGAAGAGAGCTGACAAGACAGGTCTGATGCTGTGCTCCGTCGGTTTCTTTTGGCAGTAACTGCCAAATATATACCTGTCCTCATTCGGCGCTGTAACTCGGGGGCGACCTATGCTGTAACATCTACTCACATTACCATCATCTTGGAATCGTTGCCGAAGCTTGGAGATGACACTCTGGGAGATTCCATGTTCCTCGGACACTTCCAGCTGGGTACGTCCACATTCCAGTCGTCCAATAATTCTACCACGTAAAAAATCATCCAAATGCTTTCATTGTGCCAGTCTTTTTAAGCGCTTGTGAACAATTTTACGTCTTTGCCACCATTCCTTATATACCCCTCTCTTACACTCTCGCCATTGTGACGTACTATCCGCGCCATCTGGTGGTTTCCTGTAATTTGCATATTCTTCTTCAAGATGTGTGTGATAATTCTACAGGTGAAAATTTTATTTTAGAGTTCAATTTCTGTGTGATTCTGAATTATCCTTTATTTATGGACATGAGTGCATGCTACCATTGGAAAATTTGGTCCGTCTTACATGCAATAATAATTTTGAGCATTTTTATTGTATTATGCACCAGTAGGTACTATGTTCCAATGTTTTAAACATAGGATATGTTTTAAAAATTGTCACCAAATTTGTAAATTTTATTCGAAAATATAGTTTTTTTTAATCATTGTCAATTTGCTTCCTTTCTGGCAGATATAGAAAATGAATACAACGATTAACTATATTATATGGAAATTTACAATGGCTTTCAACTCATGAAGTGTTAAAATATGTCTTCAAATTTCTGGACGAAATTATAATTCTCTTTGGAACAAAAATAGTATGAATATGCTGAATTAAAAGATGAATATAATCGATAAAGGACCAGGCTTTCTCAATTGATATTGCAAGCCATCTTATTCAATTTAATTTTAAACTTCGACAAAAATCATGCTACAACTCTGTTTGATAATATTAAAAATTATTACTTTGGCGAAAATAAATAGAAAAAGAAAATTTGTCTCTTACACTTTGAAAGCTTTTAATGTGTGTATGTTGATTAAATCCCATAAATTCAAATTTACTAAATGCGCGAACAAAATTAAATTGTTTGAAACGGAATTATTAATTCTAATTGTAAAACTTGTGGGCTATAATTTCACACTTTTACTTCATCTCTATCTATCGATATTGAAATTGTTGATGAAATCTTACAAATAAATTAATTGAAATCCAATGTGATTCTTTGTTGAAGTAAAAATCTATGGAAGAAGGAATTCTAGATTTTTATATATCTAATATATATTATAAATGTGAAAGTTTGTGAAAATCTTTGTTGGTCTTTCACGCAAAAACTACTGAATGGATTTTAATGAAACTTTATAGTAATATAGCTTATACATCAGAATAGCACATAGGCTATAATTTATAGCATAGACTATAATTTATAAAGATTTGGGAAAAGTGTCAAAAATATAACGATATTTGTCAAGTAAGTAGGAAAAAATTCTGTCTTCTGCTGGCAATTCTGGCATGCGCAAAAAAAAAAACTACGTCTGCATATATCTATCTTTGTTTGTGAAAAACCTTTTTTGTTTTGGCTACGCAAGGTGCTCGCTTCTAATTAATTCCTCTAATATAATGCTTATTTTTTTTATTTCAGAATCAAACTAAGTTTTGAAGGGAGAGGTTGTTATAAATCTCTCTTTATTTTTAATGGGTTTTTTTAACATCTTATACACATTTGGTAGTAAGAAATTGATCTTTTTTCCAAATAAATGCTTTTATCAGTTCTGATACTTAAAGTAAATAAGCTTTCTCTTTCATACTGCATGATTTGGACATATTTTCAAAATTTATTTGTGGTTAGTAGTTAATTATAACGCTATAATTTTAATTGAATAGGCAGATATAATTATTTTTACACTTAAAAACGCCATAACTATTGTTCTGTATTTCTTGGAGTGTGAGAGTGAGTGAATATTAATGTTGCACTGTTCAGCTACACGAGGGCTTTTGGCAACGGATCACGTAATTTTGAACCATAGTCAAGTAACGTGGACGACATCTGAGCTGGCACCCCTTTCTCCTAACTACCACACCACACCAACTTAGAAGGAATATTCTACCAATAATTAGCAGGAATATTCTTTGAAATCCACTCTTCCAAGATATATAACAGCACGGGTACCATGATGAGTATTTTAGCGGAAAAAATAGTTTGTCAAAATTTAAGTGTCTTATGTTTTTGTATGTTAATGAAGACCTTAGAAAATGATTTGACTACTTACTTTAAGTGAACGATATATATAATTAATTTTACAGTGGAATATCTTTATTTAATTTATTAGCTCTAACGGATTAAATTTTCCAAAGTGGAGTATTTTGTTTATGTATATCCCTTAATTTTAAATGTAGCGATCCAAAAAAAAATATTGTATGAAAAAAACTGCAGTAAATCATAATGCGGTTGGATAAAGTATTAACGTGCATCGTCCCCATACACGGCGAGTCTTACAAAGCTCTAATAAAGCTCGAGTTATGAAAGTAGCTAGGCATTTGCCAACTTGACTCTATCGTTAACATTTCGCTATGTTTTTCATTGGATCGTCATTATAATTTAAGAAACGGCGTTGCTTGCGAATATTACAATTTTAACATAAAATAAATACTACAGAAAGTAATATTAATGTATTATACTTTCAGATAAAAATTATTTAGACTATTTTAAGCGTTCATTACACAAAACTTTTAACAATGTGTTACTTTTGCTGAGCAGAGATCAGCTTAGGAAGGTATTTTCAAAAATCAACCCTCAAGAGTGTTACGGGGAGTTATAAATAAAAAAAAATCCTTTTTATCAGCTATTAGACCTACATACTTAAAATTTAACAAAGGTGTTTTATTTCTCTCTTTTTTTTGTTACCTGAGTTACGCCAAAAGCTTTTTTTGTTTAATTTGCAATTCACGTAAAATTAACTCATTAAAAACTTCTTTATCCTTCAATCTGTGTTGTTTAATTTTTCAGTTCACCTGTGCGAAGAACGGGTATGCCAGCTAGTATTTATATAAGTAGATAGATTTCCTAAAATTTATCATTTATTTCGCACATAATGGCTATGTTCGGAAGCACTCATTTATGCGGGCAATTATTTTTTTAATGAAAAATAGCGAAAGTTCAGGAAGATTACGATTAACCTCAATCACTATTTATTGTCAATTTTAAAAATTACATCAGCACAGTATTTTTAATCAAATCTTGATCACTTGCTTTGTGAAAAAAACAATGCCAAATATCTTCTAAATATCTTCTGAAATTCTGAATATTTTTGGGTTTTTTAAAAAATATATAAAATTTGTGTATAGTTTAAAAATTTAAAAAATGACATGAAATATAAGATGGCTATGCATGTATAACTAAAAATACTGAGTCTAATAAATGCATAATATAAGAATCGTATGTTATTGATTTTTTGAAGATTGTAAACTGGCGGCCCCCAACTGATAATAAAATAGACCATGTGGCACGTAATATTATACGAGTTTGACACCCCTGTTCTAACCAGTAATCTTGATTTTTTTGTCTCTCATATTGGCTTGGTTATCGTAGGGAAATCTAGGAAATTTAGTCCTAATGTTTTAAGTTTCTCACGTATTCAATTTGAAAGTTGCTTTCCAGTCAATCTTTCAACTGGAAGAAAACCTAACAAACTTCCCTAAATTTTAACGATAAATTCATTAGGATTAGATTTCTTAATATCGTATCCAAACTGTCATTTGTTTGATCTTATTGGCATCACGAGAGCAATCTAAAATTATCGAATAAATTTCGATATAGTCGAATATTTACACTCATGTCCATATATTGAGGATAATTCAGAATCACACAGAAATTGAACTCTAAAATAAAAATTTCACCTGTAGAATTATCACACATATCTTAAAAAATAATATGCAAATTACAGGAAACCATCAGATGCCGCGGATAGTACGTCACAATGACGAGAGTGTAAGAGAGGGGTATATAAGGAATGGTGGCAAAGACGTAAAATTGTTCACAAGCGCTTTAAAAGACTTTCAGTGCAATAACCGCATAGTTATGTTTTCTAAAAAATGCTAAAGTTGATATTTTAAAAATTTTCGTGTTTTTTCCAGGTTTTTCTAGAAAATTAATTATTAAAAATCAACAAGGGAATAGATTTTCAAATCCATACTAAATATTGTTTGTAATAATCTAAGAATCATAAATAACTTACAATTACTAAAAGATTTTAAAAATTGAGTATTTTATAAGAGTTTGAAAAACTTCAAAAATTTCTAATTTTTTAAAATTGTAAAATAATGGCTGGTCATACTGACTGTTTGCTTACAGAATCAGCTTAATAATGTAATCTAAATATAAAACATCAATTATTTTTACTGTGACTGTCTCCAAAAAATTTTTTTGAAAAAGGGTACCGTGTTTTCTTAATGTAAGTTTAAAACAATCATTTTTACGGCGAAATGTTGAAACACTTCGATTGACTATTAACACGTGAGACCAATTGCAAGATGATCAATCGGTGCAAATATTTTCTAACTAACAGCTGGATATTGGAAACAGTGAAGTAGAATTGTACCAAAATACACAATCTATCAATTTTCCAGGCAATTTCTGTAATGTTATTCAAACAAAAAAGGAACTAATTCAGAGTATCTTCTCGGATATACTGTATAATGATCTGTAATGACTATGGCTCAGTGTAATCCTGTTACTTCGGTAGAAAAAAAATGTTGATGTTGACGAAATAAACTTCCAGACGCAGAATTGCTTCCCGGTGATCTAATGCCTTTTCAATCAATCGACACTATTGTTTAGGAAAACGAAACTGTAATATTTTTGAATTCCTTTGACATATTAGAAATGCCACATCACAATCTTCGGTTGATGATTGGTTTTCTTTTTATTCTACTGCGTAACTTAAATACACCTAGATTATGTAACGGTATACGCTTGTTCATCAAAAGAATAACTGGAAATCTTCTTGAAGCAACCATTTTGATTGTACAGTGTGATGTAACTTAAACCACGTAAGTCCAGGTCTTAGAAGAAAGAAGCTGTTGAATAGGCTTTTAAATTAGTTTTAACGACACACATCACAACTTTTTACATATATACATTCAAAAAGAAAAATGCAGCATAACATTTCTGCCGTAACTTACTCCGCCATCTTACGTACTCGTAAATCTTTTTCTCCTTTCGCCACGCGCGTGAAGCGCATGCGTGGGCGAGACACTAATGACGTAAACAGGCGCCGAATGAGTTGGTGCTTGTGTTTCAGTTGCAACACATCCTCCCACCTTTTGAATGGATATGTTACAACAAATATGCTCAAAACATCTTATACATTTCAAAAACAACTTTAAAAATTTCAAAACACTTCCAAACATTTCAATGTTATAATACTTACAGAAATTAGAAAAAATTAGCACAAATGCGATACTTATATAACACAAAAATATGAACAAAAATAATACATAACACAATTACAAACAATGAAATTTTGACCAAAACTTTTACAGCCGCGTTTAGGTGTTTTGACAATTCTACCACTACTTGTAGAACACACACGAATAACATCATCATTCACCTTTCCAACTGGATTATCCAATTCCAGTCAGAATAACCTTTGCACAGGCCGTAAGAATTCTGAATGTTCTGTCTTGATAAGAGCAAGTCTTATATGACCATCACGACCATCATCAGGTATTAATTTTAATACACGTGCTAAACTCCAATATGCACGCTTTTTGCTATTATCTTCCAGTTGAACAATTTCTCCCACACTGAGAGGTTTGTCTTCATAATTCTTTATGGACTGTTGACGTAATTGTCCAAGATATTCGATTCGGAATTTTGACCTGAGTTGTCACATTTTCTGTAGATATATTTTGCTCTTTTACTTAATTTCTCTCTATCTACAGTGTCAATGTCGGGAACTCCAGATTCAGGAATTTCCCGCAAAAACATTTCTGGAGTTAGGAAGAAACATCCTCAATGTCTTCTGACACGTAGGTGAGTGGTCTGGAGTTAATCACTCTCTCACAATCACATAGTACCGTAATTAACTCTTCGTAATTAAGAGCAGCACGACCAAAAATTTTTTGTAGAATTGCCTTTATCATTTGCACTAAGCGCTCCCACCATCTGCCCCATCAGGATGCAGATGGAGGGTTAAACTTCCACTGAATTGTTTCTTCTGCAGCTCTGGCAAGGATGCTATCCCAATCCAAAGTATGCAGAAGCCTCTCTGCTACCTTAAAATTCGTGCCGTTGTCAGAATATATGGTGGTAGGTCGTCCACGACGAGAAATAAAACGCCTTAGTGATTGAAAAAATGCTTCAGTTGTCAAGGAGGTGATCAACTCTAAATGAATAGCCCTATAAACAGCACAAGTATAAAGAACTATGTAAGCCTTTGGACCATGTTTTAGATACAGCGGTCCTGCAAGATCGACACCTACAATTTCAAAGGTAGTGGCATCACGTACACGATCTTTTGGCAAAATACATGGACTTACATCACATTTCTTAGCTTTAAACCTTTGGCACTTTACATACTTTCTGATACAATTCCGTATAGTCTTACAAGCCTTAATGATCCAATACTTTTCTCGTAAGTGAGACATTGACATAGGGGTACCAGCATGCAATAAATCATTATGAGCATTCATTATCAATAACTTAACTACAGTATGATCAGAAGGTAAAATAATAGGAAATCTAAAATCAAAAGTATCATCTCTATTAGAAACATTGGTTTTTGCTCTTATTAGACCTTTACAATCAATTATTGGTCTCTCTCAGTTGCTTAAGTTTATCATCTTTTATATTCTTAAACGATTCCTTCTGAACCAAATGCATGAAGGCTATTTCAGCATTCTTTAACTCAGAAACAGACAAAGTTTCTTAGGAATCACAAGCAATTTTTCTTATCTTATTATAAAATCTAAAAATGCAAGCTAGCATTCGTACAATCTTTCTTATAGATGAAAAATACTTACAATACCAATTAACATTTTCATCAGTTTTTGTAAAAGTTGTTATAATAGTTTTACACTCTTCTGAGTTAACCAAATTCTAATCTGGCTCATCCTCAGATTTTGGCCAATTCTCTTCGTTTCCACTTACGAAGTAGGTCCCTCCCACCTTTGTAATAAATGTTCTCCAGAACACCCTCTAGATACGAGATCTGCAGCATCAAGTGTCCCTGGAATGTGGCGCCACATGGCGGGAGAAGTTAATGAACGTATTTCCTGTACTCGATTTTGAACAAAAGTCCCCCAATTTTGCTGTCTCTGTATCCAACACAATGCTGTTGTGGAGTCTGTCCAACAATCAATTTTTACATCGTAATGTTTTAGATCATTAATCACAGTAGATAGTAATCTTGCCTCAATTAAACAAGCGAGTCGTTCTAAACGGAGTATAGCAACAGTTTTCACTGGTGCAACTCTACTTCGGGCATGTACTAAACTAACTTTTATTTGATTGCTATCTTTAATTCTTAAAAATATACATGAAGCAAAAGCTTTTTGGCTTGTGTCAGAAAAAAGATGTAAACTAACAGACTCGACATTTGGGGAAATGTCAAACCATCTTGGGATCCTTATATCTGAAATTAAATGTAACTGTTGATACCATGGTTTAAATTTTCTTAATAGGTCATCTGGAAGAGTGTCATCCCACCTAAGTTGTAAGTTCAATGTTTCTTGCAAAATTAATTTTGGGATCAACGTAACAGGTGCCGTAAAACCTATAGGATCAAAATTCTGATGAGCTAGAGCTAAAACTAACCTTTTCGTAATAGGTTTTTCTGAAATATTAGTTATTTCTAATTTGCAAGGTAACATATCACTGTCTGTATGCCACACAAGGCCTAAGACTGAAACAGTTTTATCTGTGGATGTATCCTGAATGGGTTCTACACTATGTAAATTTGACTTCCAACCTCTTAAATTGAAATTGCCAGAAGACATCATTATTTGTGATTCTTATCTAAGCTTTCGCATTTCTAATTCAGAATCCAAACTAGTTACACAGTTATCGACATAAAATGCTGTGTAACTCAAATTTTCTTCTACCTTGTTAAATGATATTGTAGTGTAGCAGCCAATAAATAAGGACTACATGTTAATCCCCAAACCACTCTTCGATGACTATACTCCTTAACACGCTCGAAGTCCTCCTTCCCCAACCATAAGAAACGTAAATAATCACGATCTTTTTCCCTAATCGATATTTGTAGGAAAGCTTTTTCTATATCTCACGTAACACCAATGTAGTTCCTACGAAATCGATTTAGAATCATTGGGATGATTTTTATCAAATTAGATCCAGTGGATAAACAATCATTTAATGATGGAGACCTAATACATGTGAACTTGCATTAAATACAGGCCTTATGCTCGTAGTGCTGCCTGCTTTTATCACTAGCCTATGCAGTAAATAGTGCGCTCCACTTATTTCTCCCTGTGGTATTTTCTCGATAATACCAAGATTTAACCAGTTATCAAAAACTTCCCCGTAAGCCTCTAATTTTCCTGATGCTATTAATTTCCTTTTCGTACTCATTAGACCCTTTTCGGCCAATTTTCTATTTTCAGGCAAGAAAAAATTATCTGCTACCCATGGCAATGCAACTTCATATATGCATTCTGCATTTATACAAAGAGTTTCATTAAAATATTTCGTAGTCTCCTCTTCTAATTCTTTTACAGTTTGGCGTGATGTGCCGTCCCCATAATCCCCAGTACATCTAAATTCCAAAGTTCACTGATGCATTTAGTTAGTGTTAACAACGAAAAAAAGAGCAGAGAATGTTTACTTTCAACACTTGGCTCACTGCCAAAAAGTTTTCCCATAACTGTCCAGCCTAAGCGTGTATGTAGTGCAGTCAGGTTTGACTTAAGAGGTATAATTTTTCCCGTAAACAATTTTACCCCAACATCAGCACCAATTAATAACTTATTTTCCTTACTTACTTATAAAGTGCTGTTTTGCAAATCCGTGAGTTTAATACCGTGCATTTTAAACTCTTTTAACCACGGACCAGATGGGGTTTGTTTTACCTCAGAACAGATACGATTTTGACCTAGTACTTCAAATTTAAACTTATAACTATTATCAACATTACATAATTGAATAACATAATTCTCTTACACGACATTTCATTTGTTTCAATACCACAAAATAGTTACTTTTTTAAATTCACTTCACTCACTGGCTCATAATTCATATTTTGAACAATATCATTGCATATATAGGATTTCATACTACCAGTATCATATATGGCTCTTACTAACATTTACTTTTACCATTACATAATTTTACAACTAAAGTTTGTACATATACATCAGAGAGTTGCACACGACTGTTTAATGTACTAATTTTGTTTTCTTCATTCTCTCTGTATGAGAGTGTATCCAACTTCTTAGAATGTAAATCTGGACACAAAATAACAAAATGTCTTTTCTTACATATATGACATTCATGGCCCGATTTACACTGGTTTGCCCTGGGAAATCGTTTAAGGCGCACAAAACAGGCATTTTTCTCTTAAGAATATGCTTTTAGAATTCTAAATTCACATGTTAGACACTTCATTACAACTTTCAGATGCATGCAATTTATCACAAAAAATACAGTTATCAAATTTCTTAAATTTACGACTATTGTCAATGGATTTACTATTATCATTAGCAGTTAACAATTCACATGCAGTTGATGCAACAGCTTTAGGTTCAGAATACTGATTTACATTTTTCTTATTTACTTTATCAGGATGAAATATTTCTCTAGCAATTTTAACTCTAAATTCACTATCAACTTCATTCTTTATAAATTCCATTAATAAATCTAGATCAGTCTTACCTTGGTTTTTATCAGTTGATAAATGCCGTTGTCTTTCCTATAATTTAACAACATATACCGGCAATGCCGATTCTTCTAAAGGAAAAAGAATGTCTGCGTATTTGTCCTTGGTCAAACCGAGAGAGTCCAATGCACGAATTCGGGTTTGCAGTTTATCATAGAGAGAGGAGAGATCTGATTTATTTTTTGCCATGACCAGCTGTAACAAGTGCCGAGTGTAGACTTGGATCAAAACACTGGTGTTTCCATACCTTTCTTTCAGATATTCCATTGCCTTTTTGTAGTTAGCTGCCGTAGCAGGGAAGCTTTCGACAATCTCTCTTGGACTAGACCTAGGTGCAGTACTCTGTATGAGATACTGAAAGTTATTATGATCGTCGATATTGACATCATCGTATATTTTTTCAAATTGAGTCCAGAAGTTTAACCAGTGCCTTGGGTTACCATCGAATGTTGGTAGCTCAATATTCGGGGGTTTGAATTTCGTACCTGGATCTGTGAACGTTGCACATCCACTCCTTGTGCTTTTCCAGCTAGAATATTTTTAACTTTGAATTCATACAAAATAAATTTGTTTTTATACAATTCACAGGCTTTATATTCCTTATCATAGTCCTCTTGAGTACACTTATCTTTTTGCAGGAGATTCAAAATTCTAATGTCGCAGTCCTTTAAATTCTTAAATCGCTCAAACAACTGTTCGTATATTACTTCAATGTCTGCTGCCTTTGCTTGGGCAGCCGTAAGCAGTGTACCCAAACTATTTGCGCTCCGGGTAAAAGCGCTTCTTAACGTAGCGCGCATTTGTTTTAGAACCTACATATCGCTAAGCCTAACACGTATACAGCTTCAGAATTCAACAGAATTCTATCCCTGCTGGCTGGCTCACAATTATATATGATGTAACTTAAACCACCGTAAGTCCAGGCCTTAGAAGAAAGAAGCTGTTGAATAGGCTTTTAAATTAGTTTTAATATATGACACACATCACAACTTTATACATATATACACTGCTAGCCACCGTAAATGCAACACCAAGAAAGACAAGAGGTATCACTACAATATTTATTTTGTAGATAACATGTTGCCCAAGTATCAAAAATGATTAAATTTATAGACTTCTGTGAAGTGTGGTTCCTGCCAGAATCAGTAGCCAGAGTAGCCACCATTGTTGGAGATCATCGCTGCCACACGCCTCGGCATTGATTCAAAGATACTTTGGATGTGTTCTGGGGGTACAGAAGACCAAGCAGATTCCACACGTTACCAAAGTTGATCTGGTGTGGCAGCTGGGGTGTAATCTGGATGAATCATTGAGCAATCATGGACACCATGTTTTCTATCGGCGAAAGATCCTGAGAGCGAGCCGGCCGGGGAAGCAATTCAATCTGGTGATTGATGAAGAACCTTTGGACAATGCGTGTCACGTGTGGTCGCGCATTATCCTGTTGAAATATGGCTGTGGCCAAGCCCTGAAGGTAAGGAAGGACAGCTGGCCCCAACACCTCGAAGATGTAGCGCTGGCTGTTTAAAGTACCGGCAATGTGTACTAGAGGAATTCGAGAGGGATATCCAATATCACCCTATACCATAATACCCGGTACAGAACCAATGTGGAAGTGCATAACGCAGCTGTTTAGCATCCTCTCTCCATGGTGTCTTCAGACTTGAATCCGATCATCGCGGTGTTCCAGACAGATGCGTGACTCGTCAGTAAAGACAACTTCATTCCATTCTGTCGGCCACATCCTTCTTTCATCGCACCATTGGCGGCGGAGACATCTGTGGTTCTGCGTCAAGGGTAGACCTAGCAATGGTTGTCTTGCGGACAGACCACTCTGCTGTAAACGACGTCGAATGGTACGCGCAGACACTGAATGATGCGTTACAGGCTCAATGTGCTGTGCTACGGTTCGTGATGTGACTGAGCGATCCGTTACTGCCATGCGCACAATTTGCCTGTCCTCACGTGAAGTGGTGCACTGAGGTGGATGAGATTGACCACGTCGGTCCGTCGTACCCTCTTGCATCCAACGGTCACATATCCGCATTACAGTTTGGTTTCATCCAACACGACTACCGATTTTTCTGAAAGATAATCCACAATCTCGGTAGGCCGCTATCCTTCCTCTGTCTAACTCGGATACTTGATCAAAAGCTGATCGCTGTTTTCTACGAGACATAACTGATCCGTTTTTTTTGTAAAAACCACAATTTCCGAACTTGAAATCGTCGAAATCTCCAAGCCTTAAATAGCGCTTTAAGGTGGCACCACAGGTGCGCGTGATGTGTGTCTGCGCTGAAATTCTAATATTTTGCATATCTCACCTCCGCTAATGCATGTTGTAAATTTCATGTTGTTTGCATGCTTCCTTCAGGGTGTTGCATTTACGGTGGCCAACAGTGTACATTCAAAAAGAAAAATGCAGCATAACATTTCTGCCGTAGCTTACTCCGCCATCTTACGTACTCGTAAATCTTTTTCTTCTTTCGCCACGCGCGCGAAGCGCATGCGTGGGCGAGACACGTATGACTTAAACAGGCGCCGAAAGAGTTGGTGCTTGTATGTCAGTTGCAACATACAGTTAGAAGAAGAATTCGTCTTATTGCCATGTATTCCATGATACAGTCAGAATCTGCATTACCTTTCAAAAGACTTCAATTCTTAATTCGTTAGGCTTTCGCGATGACCATGAATAAATCTCAAAGCTAAACAACGTCAGTTTGGGGCTTTGACGGAAAATCCATGTTTATCGCATGGGCACATACATGTTACATGCTTACGTGTGAGGAAACCACCGAATCTATTTGCATAAGCAAAAGACAAGTTACCAAAAAATACTTTGCACCGATTAGCGATTAATTATATAAAAATTACTTATTGTTATGATTTAGAATAATAAAAATAAAATTAAAAACTGCTAAAAATCAACGCTATTAATCTCATTTATAAAATTAAACCTTCATATGTTGTTACGAACAACTTCGTAAATAATTCACGCATTATACTATACTCAAATAATAGATGAATAAAATGCAAAATTAAAAAGATTATGTTGTTTTATGCTTAAATTCAACTCTCCAAAATTGTAAGCGCAAAATAAATTTAACTGCATTGAATAGCTGACAATAATATAAAATCAAGGTATTAAAACAAAGCCACAGCAACGCGTGGCCGGGTCAGCTAGTAATATATAACTTTTACAGCAGATGTATAATCCAAAAAATTTAATGAGTGTGCTTTATTGCTTTTGAAGAATTGATCACACACACACAACTCGGACAATTTGTCTTCACAATGTTTTGCAAAGTATTGGTCATAGCTAAATCATGATTTGTGTCATAGTACCTTTCAATATCATATTTCTTAGCAACTGAAATAGAGTTTTAAGACATCAAACGTATTTTAATCTTATTTTGAGCACAAAAATATCAGTTGCCATTTTCTTAAAATTACCGCATTTCTTTTGAGTTAACCTTTCTTTACTTATTGTTGAAATTTGACTGTGCATTCATTCGCAAACGATTAAGTATACACTTCCCTATCTTAGCAGTCTTCAATATATTTTTTTAAACTTTGAAAAAGACCCCTGACTGCCTCTTGCTAACAAGTCACTCCAAACACAGAAAAAGATATACAAGTCGCACTCTCGAAGAATCAGGGTACAATCTATAGTTTAGAATATGCATAGTGCATTTCAGACTTTAATAACTAATGCTTTATTATAGTAAAATTAAATGAAAACGTTTAAAGAAACATTAAAAAAATATTTTTAATCTAAAGACCCTTTTTATTATCAAAAAGGATTTCTTTTAAAACAAGAATAGGTAATAGGCCAATATATTATAGATTCATATATATAAGGTTCACCTCAAATATATACATTTCAAAGTAAAAAAACTTTAAAAACCTGTTATTTTAAAGAGTTTTTAAAGATAATTGTGTGGCGGATCGCAGCTTACGTACTGGCGGCCACATACGGCCCGCGTGTTTGACACCCCTGGTCTAGAATTAAGAAGTTAAAGATGTGTCATCGATGCCACTCTTTCAATTTGGTCATTAACGAGATAGCAAAAGCATATTCAGAAGCCTGTAATTTTTTTTACTGTGGTCCAAAAAAAATTTTTTTTTCATTAACATTTCGATGGGTCATGTTATTAAAATAAATCAAGGGGCCTAACTTGAAGTCCACTAGGTGCAACTAGCTGAGAAAGCCAGATAGCGGCTAAAAAATCTTTAAAGTATCAACTAGGACAGCGTTTCTCAAACTTTCAATACTGGCGACCCAATTTTCAATCATAATTTTTGTCTCGCCCCCTGTACAACAATAATGTATTTACTGCAATAAAAATACAATTTGACGCTAAAGCTACAATGCAATCTCAATTATAAACTGTATAAGTATTAAATTTTGTATATGTTACTTTTAAGTAATATATATTTTAAGAAAATTACTTAAAATATATATTACTTACTTATATATATTATGTTATTTTTCCTCTAATTTTTAATTGGAACAGATCACAAAATGATATATTTAATTAAAGATATATTTCCTTCAGCATCTATTTCTCAAAGTACAAATGCCATTAGAAAAATTGTCTAGTCTATGTTGCTCTCTATCATATCCATCACATTTGGCATTATCGGGTACGTTTGCGTGAGTCTGGGCAGCCTATCGGACGTCTGCGCAAAACATGTAAAAATGCTTTTTCTCGTACAATTCGAGTTAGTTTTGGTCGACTAGATACTTCTATAGCTACCGATTCTAGCTTGAATGTACATTTTTTAATTTGCACGTTAATTGTAATTCACGGTAATTAAGTAATTACAGCAGTAGATTAAAACAAAATCCTACATACATTTTTAAGTCGTAAGCGAGCATTCGACGATAATAAAGGATTAACAAGTACACAGACGAGCATCGTTCCGAAAATCAAATCAAGGAAATAATCTTAAAAATACTTAAATTTTAGATTTACCTCTACTGAAGTAAATGATGGGAAAAAAAGCCCCAGCTCGTTATGTGTTAAAACTTACAAATCTGAAGAACAACATGTGAAAGTTATTTTTAAAACCATGTAAAATCATTTAGCCATGTTGGCAAAGAATTTTAAAAAGTATTTTCTTGATGAGGACAACTTGGTAGCAAGTTACGAGTGGATTAGGGGTCTATTTCAAGATACTCCAGAAGGGCTGTCAACTTCCGAAGAAGAAATTTTCATAGATTTCACATCCAGTGAAAGATTAAAAGGCAATTTTGTAATAAATTGCTCTTTGAATTTTGGGTAAAGATGGATGGTGAATTTTCTGCACTGAAAACAAAAGCACTTCGTATACTATTACCATTTTCAACATCCTACCTATGTTAAACCGGATTTTCTGCGGTGGCTGCTTTGAAGACAAAATATAGATCTCAGCTAAATATAGAAAAATAACTCAGAGTGTCAATATCTGATATTAAACCTTCCTTTGAAAACCTTGCTCTACAAGACAAGCCCATGGAAGTCACTAATAATTATTAAACTTGTTCTTAATTTAGTATTAAGAAACTATTTATAAAATGCCTTCTTCAGTACTGATACATTAAACGTATACTGGCTGAAACACCGGCTCTTCGCACGAGTTCATTTTTTAAAAAATATAACATTATTCTTGATATAATAGCTGAACTGTAAGGAGAGTAAAACTGCGTGCACAACAATGTATACAAAAATGTAAAATGATTTTTTTAGATAAATGCTATAATTGTAAATAACTGTTTAAAAGAACTGTAATTTTAAACCTCACAGAATTGGCATTTAGAATTAATGTTAAATAATGAAAAAGAATATAAAATTCCGGTGAAGAATAATTGTGTTACTTTTTAATATTTAAAGCGAGAAGACATCAAAATGTTTTAACCCGGGAGCAGGCGCGCACTCGATACTAACGCTAATGATAGTGCGGGGGGACTCAGTCACCCCAATCATTTGTTTATAATTATTTTTACTCTACACGATACAAATCGGAATTCCAGTGAATAATTTAACAAAGAGGAAGTATATTTACCAGCTTTCAAGGAATGTTCAATTTTTCTTTGATTTATTTGAGAAAAAATCCAATAAAATTGAACTAAAAGTATTCAAAAGTGCAAGACCTTAATAAAGGACGCAAATCAGAGATACTTTTCACTAATATTATAAAAATGTTATTTGCTGGCAAAGCTGTCACATTTTGTTCAAGTAATTGTAGTTTTAATGAGCTTACATGATTGAGTGAGTGAATATTAACGTCGCACTGTTCAGCTACACGAGGGCTTTTAGAGACGGACCTCGTAATTTTGAACCATGGTTGACGAGGACGATACTTGAGCTGGCCTCTTAACTACCACAACACTCCACAAGAGGACGTTTGAGCTCTCGACGGATTTAACGTGCACCTCCCCCATACACGACGGGTCTTTAGTGGTACTGGGCTCGAACTCGTGACACCTTTGGTGATCAAGAAATAGCAAGTTGAACATTTTTTTTTCTTGTGTCTTTTTGACAAGGCGAACTGAACCTTGTGGTACACTTATGGCTTCATATTTCAGTTGATGGAGTTCTTTAGGAAGCATTTGAAAATTTTCCTTTCGTTTCATGTTCATCGTGTTTCTCAATCATGAATAATATGCATTTTTTGCTTGATCAACTCACGCCACCGCTCCCGGGTTAAAAGTGTGTATTCAGAAAAAAATATCGGATGTTCTAAAAAGAATTTTGACGTTTTTCATTACGCTTTATATGTTTGAGATAACTCTTTAAAAATAAATCTTAGCCAAATAATCCTTCAAAAATCAATCAATTCTTTTCCAAATATCGTAAAACTCTTCATTATTTACAATTTCCCTAAGCGAAAAACAAATACATAAAAGATGAGACGGAACTAATGTAGAAACCATACCAGTAAGTTTGAAGGTCAATCAAATGATCAGCAAATGTATTATGCTGCCTAGCTGAAAAGTGAATCATGTCTTCCTTTTCCTTCTACAACTAATGTACAGTATTTCAATAATAATTACAGTGATGAAATGTTTATCTTAGAATTTTTCTCAGGGTCTGGGTTTCGTTTTTTATTTTAACGAGTAATATTTTATGCTAAAAAAGGAAAACGCCAGATGATAAACATAAATTATATCAGTGTTGTGTATTTTTTATTATGGAAAAAAAGTATTTTGTTTTACTCCTTTCCGGTTATTTTTTTAAAAAAAAATCTTTAAATTTTCGATATGCTCGCGCCCCCCGGGGGGCGCGCCCCACACTTTGAGAAGCACTGAACTAGGAGATATTTATGACGCTTTAATTAAAGTTTTAATAATACACACTCTCACACATATATTGCTATGTTGCTTTTTTGTTCGAAAGAATTATTCAAGCTTTATAGGTGTGCATCCATGTGAACAATTTATCTTTTTCAATTATAAGTTTTTGCTTTAGGGGAGAGGGGTGGCAAAACTGCTAGAGCCGACAATGAGTATAGTAAAGCAATTTTATGAATAAATTAGAAAAATAATCACCAGCTGTCAGTGAAATGAAATGAAATTTTATTATTCTGAAGTTCAGAACATAATATTAAATAAATAACTTTTTATTTTTATTTTATTGCTAGTGTTAATAAATTTATATAATGTAATGGAGTGTATAAATGCATTGTACATTTTTCTTTCATTATTGAAATATTACGAAGGGCAAATGTCAAAATAAATCAAGAAAAAAAACTCCTACTTGTATTGGAGATATCACATTTTATTTAAATTCCTTTTTATAAAAATATAGCAAAAATTTCGTTACAACCATCTTGATAACAACAAATATATAATTTTTAAAAGGCGAATTATAAAACAATTATTTAATTAGGATGTTATGGGGAGTATAAACGAAAAATGTAAGACTCATGACGTAATACAGGGTTGCTCCAATTTTTTGTGTGTGATATCTCCCCCTTTTTTTCCATGGAAAAGGCAGAACTAGTGTTTATGAAGTAATTAAAATTATTATCCGTATAAAAAATATTGCTTTGCGGTAAATAAAACTTTATAGATGTGTACTTAAGAACATATTATTAAGACTTTGCTTTGATTGTAAATTTTATATCTTAGTGTGTGTGTCTTATATCATGGCGTCAGAAAATTCGGAAGAAAGGATATATGTATTTTTTCGTAATTTTAAAATTTTTTCGCCTATTTCCGACATTTCTGCATTTCATACTTGATTTATATGAGTAAATTACATTCTTAGCAAAGATTTCATATCTAAGTTATGTGATTTCATTGTGCTAAAGTATCGTAATCTTTTCAGTACATTTAAAAGTTCCCTTTAATTCTCGAACTCTGGATACAGGTTTGCTCGAAGCAAGAGATTCAAACGAAACATTAATTGTATGTACGGTAAGCCTGGCCCTCCTGATCATAGGATTATCTTCTCCTAAAATAGCAGCCCCTTCACTAAGGTATTTTTGGTAAATTCTGAGTGCTTCACCAAACTGATCCTGTTTATATAGAACATCTGCTATCTGGAGCTGAGTTATTAAAGTTCTTTTATGATTTGTACCGAATAATACCTCTTCAGAATCCAGAATTCGATGCAAAATTTTTAAAGATTCTTCATATTCTCCTTGCTTATAGAAAATTAAGGCTAGATCAGTTAACACTAGCAAAATGTTAGGATGGTGTGGATCTAATATTTCTTCAATTTTAACATGAATATCATTCATTATTTTTATAGATTCTTTAAAGTTACCTAGTTTTTGCCATAGTCTTGCTTTGTTCGACAAACATAGCAAAAGTACAAATGAGCTGTTCACATCGTTACATTTGAAACTATTTCCAATAACTTCATCAATCAATTTCAAGGCTTCGTCAAATTTATTTTCCTTTTCCAAAGCTGTAACCAATAGGAGCTGAACTTTTAAAACATTCATATCATATAATCCAAGCATTTCTTTTAGCTGAATAAATATTTCGTCTAAATTATTCAGCGCTGGTTTGTTCTCTACGATATCTTGTATGACTCTTATTTTTAGATTGTAACGTTCTAATATCGTAAGCAGAGTATACTTCTTTAAGATTTTCAACTTTTTGGTTAACTTCTAAAAATAAATTTAAAGCTTCTTCATATTTTCCTTTTTTACAAAGTAGTACAGCTATTTTCTGCTGGATATCTAGAACACCTGGATCATCTGCAGAAAATATTTCAATCCTTCTCTCTAGCACATTCTTATAAGAAGAAAGAGCTTCATCTAAACATCCTTCCTCGGTAAATGTTGATGCCTGCTGAAGATTTTTTAATACATCCTCTTGAAACAGTTCTTTCAAACACTTGACTTTTGGATGATTGGCAATGATGGAAACAGAAACCAAAGTTCTGCCAGTCTCGTTCTTAGCTCTCATGATCGCCTTTGCTGTTTCAACATCTTTTATTTTTTTCAAATAGTCTACCACAGCAGAATCACCTTCTTCGATCTTTTTGAAAGATTCATGTAATATGTCTAGGAGGCAGATAACGTCTGGATCCACAGCATAGTAACGAGGAGTTCTGTTATTGTCTGTCAAATGATTATATAATGCCCCACTACTTAACAACATTTTGATTATTCCAATGTGAGAAAACTTTACCGCGTAATGCAATGGAAGAGAATCGTGTTTACCCCGAACATTAGGATTTGCTTTGTGTTTCAGCAACAAGTCAACTGCCTCGTCATAACCTTTCCAAGCAGCATAATGTAGAAGCGTCGTTTTTTTAGCGCTTATCGCATCGATGCAAATGCCATTTGGAAAACTAGCCCCTTCTTTCAAAATACTTTTGATCCCTGGAACATCATTTATTTTTACTTTTGTGAACAAGTTTTTAACATAGACAAGTGAAGTTACAATATCCTTGTCTTTCGTGACTTCCATAAGCGTAAATGAATTACTTTTTTTGCGTGTGTTATAAAAAGCTCCGTTGCGCAAAAGAGTATTAAAAAAGTCTCTATGACCCAATAGAGCTGCCTTATAAATAGGGGAGAAGCCTTTTTCGTCAAAAACATTCACATCAGCTCCTTTTTTGATCAACAGTTCGAAAATGGCGGGATGATTGTTAAAGATCGCCAAGTGCAACAAAGTATCGCCATCTTTTCCTGGTTCATTGATGCAGAATGTATAATCAAGAAAGTACTCTACAACATTTTTATGATTAGCTTCAGCTGCAATATGTACAGGTTTCATGCCATACGCAGGTCTAATTTGAGCTCCATTTCTAATCAAACACTTAACCATTGGTAACGAGCCAATTTTCGCTGCTTTGTGTAGCAAAGTACAACAATCTTGGGTGCGAAAATTAATATTAACTCCTTTCACTTTTAATAGCAATTCAAGGACACGCAAATGATTATGTTCAACGGCATATTCTATTGCTAATTTCTCATCCCAATCTTTAACTAAGACATTTGCTCCTCCATTTAGTAAAATTTCTACTAGCTGAGTATAGCCTTCAGATGAAGCTATATGAAGGGGAGAAAAGTCGATTGGTTGAATATTAGGATTTGCTCCTTTTGAAAGCAAAAAATGAGCAGCTTCACAATTATCAACGAAAGACGCCATATGAAGAGCTGTATTTCCATCTACCGCTGAATTAATTTTAAATCCTCTTTCTAATAAATAAGTAACAACATTTATATGAAAACAGCTTATTGCTGCGTCAAGCAATGACGAATTTTCAATTCTATGATTTATATCAAAATCATTGAATTGAGATAAAAGTTTCAAAATGGTTACGTAGCCCTTTTGAGCAGCAATATGTGCCAAATTGCTTTGTCGTTCTGCTCCTTTTTTTAACAAAACATTTACAATATTTTCGCAGTTGTTTTCAATTGCGATGTATAATGCTGTACAACCATCGTGTCCCTTAGCATTAATATTCGATCCATTTTCAAGCAAGAGTTGCACTATTTTTAGATGTCCACCTACTGCTGCGAAATGTAATGCCGTAAAGCCCCTTAAGCACTGAACATTAATGTTGCAAGATTTGTTTAGGCAGTATTTTAACAGTGTTTCATCACCATATATTGCAGCTACATGCAATGGTGTATATCCGTGAGTATCCCTGAAATTAATATCTATTTCTGTAACTAAATAAAGCTCACTCATTTCCTTTGCAACTGATAAGTAAAAAGGTGTCCAGCCGGAACAATCAACTGTGTAAATATTCGCTTTGTTTTTCAAAAGCAACTTTATAATTCCGTTGTGCCTTTTAGTAGTACTTATGTGTAATGCAGTCAAGCCATATTCCTCTGTGGCATTGATATCAACTCCTCTATCAATCAAAAACTCCACAATGTGAATATGACCCTTTCCAGCTGCTAGATGTAAAGGTGTACACCCATCAATATCCGGTGCATGGATATTTCCTCCAGCTTCAATAAGTATTTCTAAGATATGCTTGTGACCACATACAGCACTAGAGTGCAAAGCCGTCATCTTATTCTTATCCTCAGAGTTAACTAAGGCCTTATTTCTTAGTAACAATTTAACAAGTTCTCTGCAACCAGTCTCAACAGCTAAATGAAGGGGAGTCCTACCATCATTGTCTTTCTTATTTACATTTGCTCCATTTTTAATTAAAAATTTCACCATATCCAAATATTCCTTGCGCGCACACACAACAGACGCAGTTGAAATAAAATTTTGGTCATCTGTGACTGTATTTTCGGTAGACCCCTGCTGAAGGCTCAGAACTGCTCCGTCGCAATTTCTTATAGCATAATACAATGGTGTACTTCCGCTCCTGTCAGATGCATCAACATCTGCCTTTTTTTCAATCAAATACTTTACAATTTCTAGATTACCCGACTCCACCGCACAGTGCAAAGGTGTAAAATGATCCAAACATTTGCGATTAACATCAGCATTTCTTTCTAATAAAGTATTCAACAAGTGGACATTTCCCCTCCTTGCCGCCAAATGCAGTGCTGTCATGGCAAAAACTTCATTTTCATCTACATTTGATTCCCTTTCTAAAAGGATGAGAGCTACCTCCAAGTTGTTTTTTACGATAGCGAGATGAAGAGCAGCAAAACCAAAAAAGTCTTTCGAAGTGACGCTTGCCTTGTATTTCAGCAAAGTTTGCACTCCTTCTGTCCAACCATTCTCAGACGCAATATGCAAAGGCGTTTTGCCAAATGCATCCCTAGTATCAACAAACATTTCTTCTTCAACGATTAAATATTGAATTATATCTCTCCTTTTAAAAATAGTAGCTATATGCAACGCAGTTTGACCTTTAATATCTCTGGTATTGACATCAGGAATCATCGTTAGCGAGAGTTTGATACATTCGATATTTGGTCCCTTAGCAGCAAAGTGTAATATAGTCCATAAATTGCGATCTTTTCCGTGAATATCCGCTCCTTTTGTAATGCATTCTTTTACTTCCTCTATATTCCCTTCCGAAAACGATATAAACATTTTTTGCTGATTCATTATATTTGATAAATCTTTAATATGAGTGGTTTTCGTCCTAACAAGATCTAGTTTAACTCGTTTGCCAATTTTTCTGTCATCTCGCAATAAATTTTCCGTTATTATTTTTCTTGCATTTAAGAGAATGGCCATACAGTCTTCTCCAATGAGAATGTAATTCAAAACGTTTCCATGCGCTAAATGATTGCGTAAAATTTTACCAACAGGCATACAGAAATCACTATCCAAGAAAAAAGGATTATGTGTCAACGAATTAATTGAATCCCCTAAAATAGCCATTATATCAAGCACTAACATTTCAATAAGAATTTGTAACTTTGATCTTTTTTTACATGGAGGTAAATGTTCTAATACATTAGTATTTAAATTGTTTTCAACCAAAGTCTTTTGTAGTTGAGAGCATTTATTAAATAACAGTTCTTTCATTTTTGCATCGAATTCATGGGATTGTTTAGCAAATCTACGATGTGACACCTTATTTTTAAAAAGAATGTTCCTGAATTTTTCTAACCATTTAATTCTTTTCTTACAGTCAGGAAAGATGGAAAAGAATTTCAGAATATTATTTCCCAATTCATAATTTAGACTTGTTATTCTGGGTTTTATACTGCACAATAAGCTCAAGTAAAGATTTTCGATTCTTCTCAAATTGGAGTTGGAAGTATCTATTTCAAAGTTTTCTCTAACGTAACTTCTAATCCAATGTATAATGTCTTGGGGATCGAAATAAATAAATTCTCTTTTAATAATACTAAGAACATTCACCAATACTAAAATGTCATGTTCACAGCGACTTTTAACAATTTGAAATTTTGCTTTTTCCATTTGGATAGCGTTGCTTAAGTCGTCGAAAAGTGTCTTTTCATAACTTGTCATGTATTCTAGCAGTTTTTTGAAGTCTGTAACTAAATCTTCCAGAATTTCTGTTTCGGACTTGATGGGCGTTTCAGAGAGAGTCTCTATTAAATCATTGCTTATAGATTGAAATGCCAAATAATTTACAGGCAAAACTGTTTCAAGAATGACGGAATCCTTGCACTCAGCGATTGCCCTGAGTAACTCTCTTGTCGCTAAGATTTTACTTCTGTAAATTATATTTGTGATTTCCATTTTAATTTTAGTGAGATCAGAAAAAAAATTAACGAAAATTGAATCTTCACAACTTTCGATTTCAGACCTTTGACAAAGAGAATCAGCATGAGATAAAGAATCTCGTAAACTCATAACAATATCTTTAGTGTTAGTCTGCAAACTCCCAAGCAAAATTTGAGCTGATTCATTAGATAATTTCGGAGAGTATAATGTATTTTTTATATGTTCCCCAAGAACTTGAAGAGCCCTAGTAATAATTAACTGCCCTTCCCTTTCAGTGGCACTGCAAGATAAGGCTATATCTATATAACTCTTTATTTTTGTTAGCGAGTAGAAATCTCTTACTACAGTGTAATCTTCATACAAATTTTCAAAGGAAGGTGTTTTAACGATTATTTGTTGAAGCACCTTATCCCGCTTACCCCTTAAAGGTTTCGCATGGTCATCGATGCTAGTTTTTCTAATATTTTCTTTAGCAGAACTCAAACAGTCCGAAAAATTTTCTAGATGAATTAATATTTTCATTTTGCTTAAAACAACTCTATAAACAAGGCTGATTTCGATTTGATTCAAGCAATAATGAATGTACATAATCAAACAGAACTCCATTTCTTCCCATGGTATCACACTGTAAGTTGATTTTAATTGGGATTTAATCACATGAATGTTTTTCGCAATGAATGTGGCTATCAAGACAAACTTCTCATCTGGTTCTGAGTCCCAGAATTCGGTTCTGATACATTTTATGTTTTCGAGAACCATATCGATCCGTTGTATTATAAGACTAGTTGAATTTTTACTTTCATTATTTTCACCCATGTGAAAAAAGCGAAGATCCAATATTTTACTTTGAATGAAAATTTCCATGTCCTTCGTTATATGCACGTTTTTCAGTTTTAATTCTCTATATCCTTTTGAAAGAAGAGTATCCAACTCCTCGGGGTTATTCCCAAAATAATCCCCAGGCCACTTTTCTATAAGAATTTGAAGAAGAACAGTTGAGTTAGAGCGGATGGCATAATAAATGGCGTTGTGGCATTCATCATCTTCATACCAGGGAAAAATTGAATTTTCCTCTATTTCTGCAAGAAACCTAAGCAGAAATATGTTTTCTTCCGAAAGCAGATATTTTAAGATTTTAATCGCTTTACTTTTGCAAGCTAAAATAACGAAATTAATACTTCTGCTTGACAGGTTCAAGCTTTGATGATAATTTCTCAGTTTTTCATTACTTATAACATTGCCAACAGAAATTAAAAGTTTATGTAGTTTAATAACATTGGTTTCATCATCAGAGCTTACGGCAGATTTCATTTCATTCATGATTTGAAAGTAAAAATATTTTGCACTTACTTCATCAAGACACTTGATTTCTGTGATGAGTTGGTCGTGAGATTTCTCATCGAAAGAAAAAGTAGTTTTAGGACGTCTCAGCCATCGTCGAATCCATGGAAATGGAAAATAATCCAAAAGCCAGCAGAGTGCATTCATGATAATTTGATTCTTAATTTTTCTCTATTCTGAAGTTTTTCAAACACTTTAACTTAAAAGTTCAGTCATAAAGGCTGCAATAATGCATTTGCCTTTCATTTACCATTTTTTGTGAAAATAAGTCAGTTTTAAATTTGATTCAGGCATATCAGAGATAAAAACAAATGTCTGCAAAGTTCAATGTAAATGGTAATTCTCGTACAAACATTACTCTCTTTTCAAATTTTGAAACATACATTACGCATTTTGTAGCAAGTTTTCATTGCATCATTCGTATAATGACAACAACGCCAAAAAAATAGGCTGAAATATATCTTTCATATCATTTCAATGTAGAGATTATGAGTTATCTTCTTTGCGAAATAGATAAGGATTCTTGCAGAAGAAAAAAGAAATCGGAAGGAAAAATCGAACATTCGAAAGATAATTGCCCAGGGAAAGCAAGTTTACAAATAAACTTTTTTTATCAAATGATGCAATTTTTTTTCCAAAGATTCTGTTTCTTGGTAAAAAAAAATTTATATAGAAGGCGTTAAATAAATATAACAGCACAATTATATTTTCATCGCTGATATAATGAGTTAAAAGTCTCAAAATCGCTGTAATCGCAGTAATTATTCACCTCTTTTTCTTGTAAAACTTTATTTAATAAACTCAATAATTCTAAATATTTTTTTTAAAAAAATGTCTGATTCTGCATAGCTTTTTGCGAGAGATCCAAAGAAATGCCCGAAGCTTTGAAAAGGTAAAGTGAGCAGATATAGCTTAAAAGGATACATAGAGGACAAAAACGCGCACTGCGTTATACTAAAACCTAGTACTGTGAGAAAATCTTATTCAGCAATAATTAAAGTTCATTTTTGAAAAACGTATAATAACTAACAATAAAAAATCTTATAGGTATAAAAAATGCATGAGAACACGTGTTATAATTTTTAATTATACTGAATTACCCATGAGATCAAGAGATATTTTTCAGTCAACACCTGGGCCTCTCAGTACGGACAATGATCATTGACCTAGTGAGATTCGTTCTTACTTTGGTTGCTTCAATTCTACGTGATTTCATCTTTTTAATCAATTATTCAAACGAACCAAGGTTCATTTCCCGAAGTTGTTAGGCAGTGGTAACCTAGTGGTTATAGTCACGAACTCACACACACACATAGCCGGCGCGTCACGAATTCGAATACTAACACCACTGAAAACCTACCGTGCAGAGGGACTGATGCACGTTAAATATGTCGAGATTCAGTATCTTGTAGTTGACGTGGTGTAGTAATTTAGAGGGGGTGTCACCCCAGGTGTCATCCTCGCCACTTGACCGAGGTACAAGATTAAGATTCCCCGCGCCAATAGCCATCACGTTGTTTTATAGTGCGACAATATACACTCACTCAAGACATTTCGAATCCCCCTATTATTGTGCTTTGAAATGCGACTTCAATAAAAAGTTGTGATGTCCCCCCCTGGGAGAATATCTCTCGGAGTATCAGCGTGAGCAAGAGGCGTAGGATTAACGAAAGAACTAGAATCAAACATTATCTTAATATGACTTTATTAAGATATTCAACTTAAACCTTTAACAAATTAAATTATAATCTCTCTCTATATAAGACTCATTTGTTGTCTGTTCCCTTATAACTCAAGATCCAGACAACCAAATAACGTGAAATTTGGTACACGTGCTCAAAATTACACGAGGAAGGTTCTTAAATAAATTTGGTTCTCATTATTCTTTCCGAATTTTTTAAAATTATATTTTTAAGTTATTTTCCAGTGTTATGACGTCATATGATGTCACGTTTCTCACTAAGTGGACAATTTATACTTTACATGCAGTTTTTCAAGATTATTACATATTTTTACTGTAGCTATGTTAATAGGTTGGAATATTTATTCAATTTTTCCAATCATTGACATTTAATTAGGATTATTTTTCGAATAAATCATTTCTTTAAGGATTTTTCTTTTAACAACTAAAATTTTGTTTTGTTGTTTTGGCAACATTTAGGTATTATCGCGGGATGTTTATGTGTGTGATTTTGCTTACAAATTACAACTTACAATTTCAGTATTTTTTCGGAGAATTTATTTATTTCATTAGAATGCGAAGGTTATAATTTTGACAAACTAAAACTTCTTATTGATAATGGCATTTCAGTTCTTATTACTGTGATTAGCATAAGTATAGTATTTCTGTTTTCGTTATTTGTTTTAGATAGTATGAAATTAATAATATTTTGCAACTTTATGTGTCTTTATTTTAACCTTTAAGGGTATACTATTGGCTTCAGTGCATAAAATTGCCATGTAGAAAATCAAACTTGGGTAATTATACTGCCCAAGCAAAAGCAGTGTTGGTAGTAATTACATATCAAACTGGAATAGGCATCAGAGAATGAGCAAAACAGACAAATGGCTTAAATACCTGTTGAGGAAGCAGGTAGTCGTAAGATAAATTATTTTTGGTACTTATGTACTATTCTAACGATCGCCAAAGTTCAAAATTACTTGCGAAGTTGGAACGCCGATTTCGCATGTCATATATATGCTGAATTGTGAGTCATGTGCTTCGTTTCATATAATGTCGCCAATAGGGTGCGGTTATATGTAAGTATCTTATTTTTTCAAATTATGCTTTTGCATTGATAAAGTTAGTTCAGTTCTTTTTATGTCAGTTAATGTTAGTATTATTTTTCATTTTCAATTTATTTTTGTTATCGGGATATATATAATTTAGATAATTTTCTTATTTAGTACTTATACACACACACACACGTATTATTGCACAATCGGCAACGCTCAAGACAACTCGTCACTTTAGCAATCCCAACTTTGTATGCGTTGAATTGGCAATCATGTGCTTCATTTTGTATAATGTTACCAATAGGTTGCGATCATACATAAGTACCTCTGATTCTGTACATTACTATAACATTAGACTGGCCGCAACATACCAATTTGGCGTGATTTCAAAATCATGCCAAAAATGAGTAGCCTACCAATATGAAATTAATATTATGAGTATTATCTTAGCCTGTTTTATCTTTCCCTCCGCTAATCCTTAAATAATTCAATATATAATTTTTGTTTTTTTATATTTTAGTACTAACATTTATTTTTGGCGATTATGTACTGCAAATATTTTTTTACACATTGCGATGTCTTTGGCAACATTAATCAGTGGTATTTTCCTTAAATATGCTTTTTATCTGTTTTTGACAATTTTTAAAATTTTGTTTCATGTCTGTCTGAAAGGCAAATAGCAAAATAAATATTTTACAGTATATATATTGTGTTTGTACGAAAATGTTTATACAGATTTAATCAAAATATTGAGCCTTCTTTTATATTTGATATCTTTTTAAGATTTAATTTTATGTTATAACTAGCTATACCTAGCTAAATGTTACTGTAGCTCAGTCAGCTTTAAAAGACTGGTACCCCATAAAATATGCCATGAAGCTTACAAAAGTAATATAATACACAAGAATTCAAACAAATCTATATCTATATATATATATGTACACTAGCCGTTACCCACCCGCTTCACTGGGTATTTCACGTTGTTGTATATATGTATACTGTTTACATATATATTAATTATTGATATCTAGCATTAAGAATTCGATTGTATTGAAAAATATATTTATAGCTAATACACTCTGGCCCCTTGATATAAAAAGAACATAAATTATAATATCTAATTTCTATTTATATCTAAAATAGAAGTAGAAAGATTTTTTTCGCTCACTTAACCTAATAATCAAGTGGATTTCAACCAAAGCAACTTTCAGTGGATCTCTATTCCATAAAATAAACATGCATGCTAAATTTAAAATCTAAATCTAACAGAGCAAAAACGGAATTTTTGTCATGAATACCTCGTTGACAGCATTCTTAGCGGATTCCAATTCAACAAAAGAAGATTGCAAACCAAATTTTATTATTATAGTCTTAGCAGTTCAAAAACGGGAATTTGTCTATCAATACGCCCCAATAACTCTTCCCACCTCCCCCTGGAGTTGATTTCCGTAAAATCCATTCTTAGTGGAACTCTATTCAACTAAAGAAAAGTGTTCAACAAATTTCAAGTAAATGAGTTAAATTCAAAAACAGGAATTTTTCTATAACACGCCTTAATCCCTCGCAACCCCACTCCTTTGGGGGTCCGTTTTCGCAAAAATCTTTGTAAAAGGAACTTTATTCCATGAACGGAACATACCTTCTAATTTTCAAGCAGGTGGTTCTATTAGTTGAAAAGCGGAAATATTTATCTATTACACCCCTTAATCCCCCTCAGTGACCCTTGGAGATCAATTTTCCCCAAAACAATATTGTAGCGGACACCATGAAAGGAATTCGCTTACCAAATTTCAAGACTGTACGTCTAATAGTTTAAAAATGGAAATAATTATCTATAACGCCCCTTAAGCCCCCGCAACGCCACTTAGGAAACGATTTTCACAAAACCCATCCTATAGCAGATCTCTACCTTATGAATGAAATCAGTTTACTAAATTTCGAGATTTTACGTCTAATAGTTTAAAAAAGGAGTTAATTGCCTATAACGCCACTTAATTCTCTACAACGTCACTTGGGAGTCGATTTTGACAAAACCCATTTGCACCGGATCTGTACTTTATTAAAGGAATCCGCTTACTAAATTTTTTTTTTAAAGACTGTACGTCTAATAGTTTAAAAATGGAAATGATTATCTATAACGCCCCTTAAGCCCCGCAACACCACTTAGGAAACGATTTTCACAAAGCCCATTCTATGACAGATCTCTACTCAGTGAATCGAATCTGCTTACTCAATTTCAAGATTTTACGTCTAATAGTTTAAAAAAGGAGTTAATTGCTTATAACGCCCCTTAATTCTCCACAACCCCTTGGGGTCAATTTTAACAAAACCCATTTTGCAGCGAATCAGTACTCTATGAAAGGAATCCGCTTACCAAATTTCAAGTCTGTACGTCTAATAGTTTAAAAGTGGAAATAATTATCTATAACGCCCCTTAAGCCCCCGCAACACCACTTAGGAAACGATTTTCACAAAACCCATCTTATAGTGGAGCTCTACTCAATGAATGGAATCAACTCACTAAATTTCGAGATTTTACGTCTAATAGTTTAAAAAAGGAGTTAATTGCCTATAACGCCACTTAATTATCTACAACGCCACTGGGGAGTCGATTTTGACGAAACCCATTTTGCATCAGATCTGTACTGTATGAAAGGAATCCGCTTACCAAATTTCAATACTGTACGTCTAATAGTTTAAAAATGGAAATAATTATGTATAACGCCTTTTAAGCGCCCTCAACGCTCCTTGGAGGTCGATTTTTGTAAAAATCATTATGTAGGGAATCTCTACTTTATGAAAGAAATCTGTGTACCATGTTTCACGACTGTACATCTAATAGTTTAGTAATGGAAATAATTATCTATAACGCCTCTTAACCCCCCGTAACGCCCCTTGGGGTTCGAACTTTGCAAAATCCGTTCTTAGCTGACGTCTACTCCATGAAGGGAACCTACGTACCAAATTTCAAGTCTGTAGTTTTAATAGTTCCGGAGATATCGTGATTAGTCAGTGAGTGAGTGAGTCGCTTTTCTCCTTTATATATATAGATATAAGACGCATTTGTTGTCTGTCTGTTTCCTTATAACTGAAGATCCAGACAACCAAATAACGTGAAATTTGGTACACATTCACAAAATTACATGGGGAAGGTTCTTATTCAGGTTTCGTTTCATCCCAACCTCACTCTGGCCTCCTCCAGCCAAAAAGAGTGCTCCATGTGCATGCTCTGAGCCATGGATTCATTTTAGAGAAAACTTTACTAAACAAAAGCGGTAAGTAATTTGCAATACTTCTTTGTTATATTTACTTTACTGCAAGCAACTACTGCCACACAAATATCACATTACTGACTACATTCCATTCCATTCCTTCATTCATAGGAATGCATTGTCATTTTTTGCTACAGTCATGCCTATGAGAAAAAGGGGGAGAGTATAGACTTGCAGACACCATGCTTTTCTCATGGGCAGTTGTATGTGGCCTGCTCTAGAGTGGGCAGAGAGGAAAATCTTTTTGTTCACACTCCAAATGGAACTGCCAAATATGTTGTCTATCAGATTGCTTTAAGATAAATGTACCCTTTTATTGCATGCAAATAAACAGTTTTGTAAGCTTCTACAGAAAACCTTATTTTAAACCCGGGCAAAGCCGGGTACTTGCAACTAGTAATTAATATGAGAGAATCTACGATGGCAAAATACGCAACACACAATATATATATATATACTTAATAAGACTCAATCTAATTCAGACCACTATCAATAACTGAACCGCCTAAGCACTGATTCTAATATTAAACAGTCAATCCTACTTTATTACAGCTTGGAGAATCACTCTGTATTGACTTATGCTCGATCAGGTCTTTACTTGTATGCACTGGTGTGCAACTTGAATTAAATATATTCGAGCACTTATAACTTCTAATCACAGTCACGTAAAGCTCACTCAGACTTGAACCTCGATTCCTCTATCGGACATCAACTACCTGCTAATTTCCATCCACTATCACAAATTACCATACATTGCCATTCCGTTTACTCTAAGTTCCGATATTTAAAAGCTTGTTCATTTTCATCTTTCATTCACACTTCACTTCTTGGATTTGGTTGGAAAAGAGTTGCCATTAATTCTGGCCCAAAGAACTCAAAAGACATGTTAAAGAAAAGACGCGTGAGCCCGTCACACAGTCAGCCAGTTAATGTAGATATTTCGTAATATCAACCCAACGGAATTTCTAATTAACTCTCCACACCATGATTATTGTATTTATTGGAATTAAATAATTAAGTTTCCTTATTTCTTATGTCCTGCCGCCCAGCTAGTATGATGGATATGACTCTCGGGTTGTAACCGAGTGGGTTCGGGATCGAATCCTGAGGAGAGCATGGTCGTATTTCCTTCGAGAAAAAAAATTGGACTTTTGACTGTAAAGGGTTCCCGTCTCGAATGGAAAGCATCGCACTCCTTCTTGTTATATGCTGGGATCATCGGCAGTAATAAATGTCTCTGATCTTCTGTTTGTATTGTAGGTCTCTGTTCCTCTACTTGTATTTCATCCCAGGAAAAAAACACAGGACAACAACATTACTTATGTCCTACCAAGTTTGAAAATGTTTTAATGTTCACACGTATTCAGATGTTTAAAAAGATTTTCTGAAATTAGGAAAGGAAGTGCCACAATATAAGATAGAAGAATTTAATATTAGCTATATATATATTCAAGGTACACTCAGTTAAATACAATAGTTAATAATAATGATGAAAAATTAAAACAATCCCTTTTATATTTGAGATATTACATGGTTGATAATTTGATACTACATAAGTAATAGGGTCAGGTGGGGGTACATTGAAAAACACCTGTTTCCTTTTCATAAATAAAGATATTTAGTTATTTCTTTTTTAGAGACATTTATTGAGATTATAGTAAACATTTTCATTTTAGTTTCTGAAGTTTTCAACAAATGTGTTGTTTATTAAGTTTCTTGATATGCTGTTAGCATTGATTTAGAGAAAGCAGATTACAATAGTTTAGGCTGCTGATGAACTTTCTTCTAAAATCAATATTAACTGGCAAAAACTATTAATTTTAGTTCAGATTTGCAGAGCAATATCTGTGGAACACATCCACATAAAAAGTTAAGAGTAAATTTTATAATTCTATTTATCGTGAGTTGTCTTTTTAGGTGGGGGAAATATGAGGATATGGTTAGGCTTAGTTTAGTGTTCTATGATAGGGACATTTTTTACCCCTACGTTAACCTAAGCAAATGTCTAATTCTCTATATTTTATAATAAAAGGACTAAAACAATTAATTTAATTATTATTTATTCACTGGGTAGTAATTTTAATACTGAAAAACATTTTGCAACCATTAGATGTTGGAGTGTTTTCTCCTATGAAAAAATCTTGGAAGGAGATTTTGAAACATTGATTTAGAGAAAGCAGATTACAAAATGTTTCTACATCATCACTTCCATTTCTCTTGAAAGAAGTTGTTTGAAAGAATGAAGCCAGAAAATGCAGTGAAGGGACTTGAAAGATCAGGACTTTATCCTCTGAACAGAAAGGCCATCCAACACCGTATCCTCATTACAGATAAGCGAAACTACCAAGAGCACATAGTACAAGAAGAGATTCTTCCACAACCATTGTATCTTCTGAAGCTCTGTGCCACTCAACTCACCTTTAAAATATTTAAAGAAACCAATAATACGAACTCTCTCTCCCACCCTTTCAAAGAGAAAGCGAAAAAGATTACAGAGCAAGACTGCTGAGGTTTCAACTAACGAAAATGTTTTGGAATGGTTGGCTGCTGAAGAAAGTGACCGTAAGAACAAATTCCATCAAGTAAATATAAAGGAGATTGTAAAAGATACAGAAAGTTTTAAAGTAAAGCAAGGATCATGGGTAGAAAGGTTGAGTGCTGGTCAAGAAGTCAATCATCTAAATTCATTTGACAAGTGATAGAAATTAATGAGTTCTATCATAGAAAATATCTGACCAAGTCACCATTGGGGGACTATTACGTTTTTCCTGCTAGTGATGATGAAGGTTGCGTAGAGTTCAGTGATATATGCTGCATACTATGTAAGCCTAATTTGATAGACGTGGTCATTGTTTCTTTGATTAAATAATTTGTAAAAAAAAGGGGGGGTTGTCCATTAATACCATTTAATATAATGAAGGCACATTTATTTCAGCGTATTCTTGTGTCAAAAAGAGTATCTACATATTTTTATTTAAATATACAACAATTTTAGAACTCGCCCCCCACCGCCATGGGGTAGACTGGGGGTATCAAAACATGCTCTTTCAAATACATCCCTGTGGGAAAACAATCTAACAAAGTAGAATGGCCATGTTTCATTTTTAATATATATGAATCCAATGTATATAAAATACATCAAAAGTTTAATTAAAATTTAATTTAATAGTTTGATTTTAGTGCCTTCTCTAAGAAAAGCTTTAAATTTTACCCCCACCTGACCCTATTAAGTAAAGATCTCCACTTCAAGGTAACTGATAACCAGAAACCTTAATCGCATAATTAATTATGATTTTTTAACACGCTTTTATAAGTTTCAGTTGTATGTAATGGAATCTTTGAACTCGATTTTCACCCTCTTTAAAAGGGCAGATGAATTCGAAATTTTGCACACTTGTCAAAGCCCGATGGCAATACAATGGTTTCATAATTTTGTTTCATTGTCCTGATTAGAATCCTCATTATTAAAGATTTTAAGTATTTCGACATTTGGCGACTAATTCATTATATCGTTTCCGAGATTTGGCGACTAATTGCTTAAAACATTTTCAGATTTGGCGATTAATTCCAAATGCTATTTCCAGATTTGGCAACTAATTCTAGATTTAACGACTAAAAGATTAAAGTGCAACCCGTAAACCACAAATCGGCTTGTGGTTAATACAAATAAAACAAAAAAGTGTTCTTTCTTACCATAATAAAAGTCTAGTTTTTATGAAAATTAAAAAAAAAAATTAAATAAAAAGACTCGTGCGTGTAAATAAATATAATTTATGTTCTAACTGCTAAATATTTTTTTATTTTTACAAAGCAATACGTTTAGAAGTGATGATACGAATTAACATTATAGCAATACGTTCAAAAGGTGGTAATACGATTGACATTTAATACTTCTTCTTAACACACAGATATTAGTTAGATCTGTATCTATAGAAATGGAATCTTTGAAATATAATGAGCCCCGTAAACGGAGAGAATAAATACTCTTCAGACCCATTAATTAATATCCATTGAAGAGCAACACTAATTCCATCAGTCACATAATTCCGGCTCCCAATATCAAACTCAAGGATAAATTCAACAAAGAATAAATGATAGTTTTAAAAACTAAAAAAACAGGCTTTTATTGTAGATTGAACAAAAAGAATGAAAAATAAATTTTACCGTATTTTCCTGTATATAATCCGCGGATTATGTGTTAAAAAAGTTTCAAATTTCGTTGTGCGTATTATACGCCACCGTGGATTATCTGAGAAGAAAAATTCTAGATCAGAGAAAAGCTAACAATAAAGTTTTGAAAGAAATGCCGTTTATGTCTTATAAAATAAATAATAGATGGCACTTTCATGACTTGGCTGACGTATTTCAGCTATAACTAGTTTTTGTCCAATTACATTCAAAAACGAATTCGGTTCCTCGGAAGGAAAAAAACAGTTATTATAGCAGGGCCGGCTCTAGCAGTTTTGCTGCCCCGGACAAAAAAGAAAAAGAAAAATGCCGCCCCTCTCCGAAACGTAAAAAAAATATTTTTAAGAAATATATTAATTGTTCATAAATACACACCTATAAAACTTGACTAGTTCTTGCAAAGAAAAAGCAACATAACAGTATACGCATATATATTTATTAAAAATTAAAACAAATAACAAAATAAACAAAAAATTAGAAGTGTTTTTTTCTGACTTTTAACTCTGAAAACTTTCAGATTAATTCCTTCAAATCAATCTGTTCAGCTATTTCATGTTCGATTGCCAATATAGCTAAACCATTTAAGGGCAGTCGGAAACCTCTATACCGACAATGTTAAATTGGCTGTTTTCGAGGTACATTTTCTCAAAATCTGTTATATGTACATGCTTGAAATTTTTCATATAATTAAAATACACATTTCTCATTATACTCAAATGAGCTTTTAGCTAATTTTGAATTTTTCATAATTTATAAAATATTTTATCAAACATAGTTTACGTTAACCCGTTTTCACATAAAAAAATTTGTAAAAAATAAATTTTGGGGTTTTTTACAAAAGCTCATTTCAGTATATATTAGCCATCATTAAAAATATATCATAAAAATTTACATACCTGTGAACAGTAGTTTCTAAGAAAAGGAACATCGAACATCAAAAATTGACATTTTGAGAAAAATTGATTTTAACGTATAATTACTTTTTAATTAAAACATTCCACCTCCATATTCTAAATCATCAGCATTTTTAGTAGCTCATCATCTTCTTTCTTCCTTTTAAGTCTTTTTGCTTCCTAACTTCCTTTGTTTTTGTAAACAATAGTATTTTGCTCGTAACAGCCTCTGTTTGTCGGGGGCACTCCATCGCCTGTACCGTGTAATCACCAGGCTCAATACACATTTTTTCTCAAAATTTCTAGTTTTGATACATTCCCCATATTAAATGAGGAAACTGCATCATATGTACCCAGTGACAAAACTTCTAATTGTACAAATGTTTTCTTCGGTACACGAGACCATATTACATTATTTACACTTTCGTTAGGATTTTGCGTACCTCCATGTAAACACTTTTTTAGCAATTCTGGATTAGCTAAATCCCTAAAAACAGGTCGCATGGCCTCCACAACATCCACAGGTAAACTATTTTTGTGATGATAAGTCTCCCCAAGCAATTCTGCTTTTTTAAATTTGCACCACGTATCTGTATCAGAGGGACAAAATCCATGATGAGGTTTTTCATCGGTTGATAGCTTGTGTAAAAATATTGCCCATATGGCTTGTTGCATGTCCTTCACGCTAGACAAATTTCTGCGGATAGCTAGACCATAATATGCTTGCAGACGGTCGATTTCTGCCTCTGTCAATCTATTTCTTCCGCATAAAGGCTTTCCGTCAGAAATTTTTGACCTCTCATCTTAGTTTTCAAGCGTCGAAGACGTGTCCCCATTCTTTTCATAACATGACCTATGCATTCTAATTTCTCGACAGAGCAATGGTCACCATATACTTTGTTCTCGACAATAGAAGTAAAAGCTTTGGAGTCCCCATCTCCTAAATATTTTGTGTACCGAACATTGTAGAGAGACTGGGACCGCTGAAAAATGGATAGAGCTCCAGCTACTTCCATCTTACCGCTGTAGCCTTCAAAATTTCTCTTACAATTTTGAAGATGCTTGGTTTTGTTCGGACAAATACAATGTTTTGAAAAAACTTCGACATCTATAACTTTGCCGGTATCAACACTTGTGACTGTCACCAAGCCATTCTTCGAAGAAAAACCACGCTTCTGCCAGCTACCATCAACAGCAACAGCAAGGTCCCTTTTTCCATCATTTTCATCAACGGCTTCACGAACAGCTTCTGCCATACTGTGTTCACAGGTTTCTCTTGTTGCCTGCAGTAAAATGTGGTTGTACTTTGAGAATTTTGTGGGTGGCGGGGAAGATTCATGATACCGCAAAACATCCTAGCAGACTCAGCACCTTTACCTATGCATCGCATAGCATACACTAGCCGGGTATTCAGTTCGTAATTCTCAGAACTATCGCATTTCTAGGAGTTAAAAAAGTATAGTTATATTTACAAGAAGGACATTTTAAGTGAAACTTCACAGCTTCACCACAGTTACTTTCACTGAGGTGCAACCTGAGTCCTGTTTTTTCACACTTTATACATTTTACAGCTTCAAAAACACACAAGCTAAAAGGTTAATGTCCACAATAACATTTCTGAAACCACAAAAAGCCTCATCCGAATATGAAATATCCATGTTTACAATTTTTTTTTCTCTCACTGGCAGATGGTTCAGTTTCATTAGTACAAAGCTTTGCACCATCAGCACGATTCTTTTCATCAGCAGAGTTCTTTGGAACAGTAGAATTGCTTTCACCACAACCATCATTACTTTTATTACATCTTCCTTTATTAAAAACTCCTCTTCGTTTCTTAAATACTTTAGTTGATGCTCTAGGCATGGTAAAGTCGATATATTATAGCAATGTTTTTGAAAGTTTTAGCTTAATAATGTTAAAGAATACTTGCGAGTTCAAAAATTACAACGCAGTTTTGAAAGTGTAAACAAACACTGATTTGACCGTTAAAAATACAGTGAAGTTTCAAATGGGTTAGGAAATAAAATAATAAAAGGCTCAATTTATACAATAAAAGATAAATGTTTTGATTTATACCAGACGCTCAACTTTTAAGCCAAAACAAAAAACTTTGTTTACTTTTACGCTTGTCAAATGGGCGTGGCCCAGTTTCAACGATTATTTAAAAATAGATTTTTAGGGGCTTCTACTTACCCTAGAGGTTAAAGTAAGGTATTTTTAGAAAGGTTAAAATCTGTACTATGTGGAAATGTAAAAATCTCAAATTGTCAAAAAAATCAAATTTTACCTTTCCGACTGCCCTTAATCTCTCTTGAAGAATTGTAGACCGCAAGAAATTTTTAATTAATTTTAATTTTGAGAAACTCCTCTCTCCGCTTGCAAGATAGAGTTATGCAAACCGAACACTGGACGTACCCCTCACGCAGGACAGAGTTCTGCCACTCGGAAACTGGACATACCTCTAATTCAGGACAGAGTTCTGCCTCCAGACCAATGGACATACCCCTGACGCAGGACAGATTTCTGCCTCCAGGCCACTGGACATACCTCTGACGATGTATAGATTTCTGGCACCCGGACACTGGGCATACCCCTGACGCAGGACAGAGTTCTGCCACTCGGACACTGGACGTACCTCTGACACAGGACAGAGTTCTGTCCCTAAGCCACTGGACATACCCCTGACGAAAAACCGAGTTCTGCCTCCAGGCCACTGGATATAACCATAAAGCTGGACAGAGTTCTGTAAACCGAACAATGGACGTACCCCTGATGCAGGACAGAGATCTTCATCCAGGCCAATGGACATACACCTGATCATGGTCAGATTTCTGCCATTCGGACACTGGACATATCCCTGACGAAGGATAGAGTTCTTCCACCCGAACAATGATCATACCTCTGACGAAGAACAGAGTTCTCCACTCGGACCCTTGACATACCCCTGATGCTAGACAGAGTGCTGCCAATCCGACACTGGGCATACCCCGGGCGCAGGACAAAGATCAGCCTCCAGGCCACTGGACATACCCTTGACGCAGGACAAAGTTCTGCCTCATAGCAACTGGACATACCCCAGACGAAAGACAGAGTTCTGCCCCCCGGCCACTAGACATACCCCTGACGCAGGGCAGAGTTCTGCCTCCAAGCCACTGGACATAACCCTGACGCAAGACAGAACTTAGCAAACCGGACACTGTACGTACCTAACACGCAGGGCACAGTTCTGCCACTGAGACACTGGACATACCCTTGACGCTGGACAGAGTTTTGCTAATCGGACAATAGACATACCCCTCACGCAAGACAGAACTCGGCAAACCGGACACTGGAAATACCTCAGACTCAGGACAAAGTTCTGCCTCTTAGGCACTGGACATACCCCCCACGAAGGACAAAGTTCTGACACCCGGACACTGTACATACCTCTGACTCAGGACAGAGTTCTGCCTCCAGGCAACTGGACATAAGACATAACCCTGACGCAGGACATATTTCTGCCTCCAGGACTGGACATACCCCTGACGCAAGACCCAAATCTGCCATCTCGACAATGATCATACCCCTGACGCTCGACAGCCATTTGCATCCTCACCACTGGTTATACCCCTGACGCTGGATAGAGATGCGCCACCCGGACACTAAACATACCCGTGACGCAGGACAGAGTTCTGCCAACCAGACTCTTGACATACCCTTGACGCCGGAGAAAGTTCTGCCTCGAGGACACTGGACATACCCGATGCTGGTCATAGATCTTACACAGTTACGCGACATATATTGTAACTGAGATCACGTTTACATATTGTTATCATTTATACAGTATTTTTGCAAGAATACATGTTTCCCAGCTGTAGGATAAGAGTGTAATGATAAAAACAGTGAAGCACACTCTTAGGTTAAGGAAGATATTTAGCTGCTTGTCGTAGGAAAGATTCCTTTTTTCCCAATCAGTTTCTGTCCATTGAACATTGCTTCTGTAGCTAAAAACTTTTTAGTTTACATCTTTTCGTAGACTTTCAGCACAACTATTCCGAGATCTGGAATTTCACCGATAACGCAAGTACTTATACATAAAAAGGTGAATTTATTTATCTTCTTTTAGTTTTTTTTTAGGATATACTTGTGTTCATTATAAACTATTTAATCGAATCAGCTCTTTGAAGAAGGGAATGAACTCCCAAATCTGCTTAGGGGGAATATTTTAAGAAAAATTTTACATTTTTTTCTTATTCGTCATTTTTCTTCGCTACACTTTAATGAGAGGTTCTTACATTAATATTTAGTTATATTTATGTAATAAAAATACAGCAATATTATAAGTACGTAATTAGTTCTACAAATGAAATTTTTTAAAACGAGAATTTGTATTGTTAACTTATGTCATCTTTACTAAAGCAGCAAATAATTTTTCAAAAGTCAGAAATTTTGCATAATTTGACCTTTTTTTTAGCTATTTAATCTGTGATTTTAGAGATGATTTTCTTTAATTTTTTTTACAGTATCATTTTATTTATTTTGGGTTGATGATATTTAATACTTTTTTCATGTAAATAAATTGAAAAAGCCATTTAAAAGGTTTCCAGATAATTTTATTAGATATTATCAAAAAGATAAAAATTGAGATATAATAACAAGATATTATTCACGTTAAATATTGGCAGTTAGATCCTCTATTTGTTTTCTATTTGTCCTTATAGTATACTGTTACATTCATATAGAGTCTGCTTTATTTACTTATGGTGTATTCATGTAATGTTAAAATTATGTGTCAATAAATAATGAATATTAAAATGAGTGTGATTATTGAATAAAAGTGTCTGATATAAGAGAGAGAGAGAGAATTTTCTGCTTCATTATACAAGAAATTTTCATGAAAACAATTTAATTTGTTCTACTATAAAATAATTTTATTAAAAAGCCTATTTCTTTAAGCATGTTTTTTAATTTATTTTTAAACAGTCAAGTTCATTTCTTTCTGAATGTTGTAGACAGGCATTTCTAAAAAAATTCAAACCTTTTGAAGGGTAATAATTACAGAGGAAGTCAAACAATAAAACATATCAAATGTTTGTTTATAATTAAATTCTTTCAGATATCCCAAACCTTTAAATGATGTTAAAAACAATTTCGTTTCCATCACAGAAGAATTCCTAATTATTAATCAAAAACTTTCATTATTAACCAACTATTATTTTATACACTCTGCTCTCAAAAAGTGTAAATCTCTTGTTAAATATTAGAAATAGGTATGAACATTTTTAAATAAACAAAAATATATCCATGTCATTGACAAATCTTAGCATAAATTCATTTCCAAAATAATATTTACTTGCATTTCATGTTTCTGAATGTTCCATACTCTTCTTTGAGAAATTATAGAGATAGTATTTCTAAAAGCATTAAATATTTGTTGCTGGTAATTACTAAGGGAATCAGAGAATGAAAGGTATAAACATTAACATTTCAAAATGGGACCATTTCATATCTACATGTTTCTTATAAATTACACTATTTTATGAATTTATGTGGAGTGATACACTATGAACCAATAAATAATTGTACACATATGATAAGTTTTTCCAAATTCAATGGCCTCAATTCTATATTGTAAATCACTCTCGTGCGTAAATAAACATAACAAACTACATGAAAACAAAGGACTTATTATAAGGATAATAAAAAAGAATCTAGAACCATTAATAAATACATAAACAAATACTGCAAGAAGCTGCCGGCTTCGCACACTAACACCAAATGAGAAATATACTAAACTGAAACAAAAATTATGCTAAAAAATTACGAAAAATACTTCATACCTAGTTATTAAACAAGGATAATGCAAAAATATATTAAAAATAAATAAAATTTCAGAAATAAGCTTTACACGCAAGAAGTAAACATATCAAGCATACGAAATTTACACACTGATTCAAAACGTGGGGAAATGTTGGTATCCTCGTCACGTGATTTCGACTTGGCGTCTCACTGTCGTGAATCAACCTCATTATCCAACTTTTCCTCGGATATGAGGCAAGTCACGTGGTGTCCCCGCTCCCCCTTTTCCTTCCTCGCTCTATCCTTTCTATGGCGACGATTCCGGGGGATGGGGTTGGGGAGACTATTTCCGTTCACTTTTTCACTGTTACGCAAAACTGGGCAATTTTCTCATTCACTCCCACGCCCAAAAAAGTTTCAAAAAGTTTTTAGTTAAGTACAACTACTGTTCGAAACCACCAGATGGGAAAAGTCCGCACTATGCGACTATGTACACCTTCCTCGGATTTTCAAGAAAATTCGATTTTTCGGGATGAAAAAACCATTTTCGTATCCTTTATTCTGTAAACTCCTTTGCTAACATTCCTTCATCCCGTTTTTTTTTGGATTATCTATTTATCAAGTTTACAGACGGTGGTGAATTCTAATGGTTCCAATTGGATTTATCGCATTGTTTTTTCATCTTCGTTAATTGGTTTTATTTTACAATGGCCTAATAATTTTAAGCATTTACGCAAACAAATTTTAATCCAAAAGAAGTTCCATTTGAAAAGAGGTTTAATCATTTCATAAACGTAGAAAATTATATGAGTTATTTAAACTGAGTTGTATCACTTGATAACAAAGAGACATGACATTCGGTTTTTACGAATACGATTAGGGCCGTGGGTAGCCTAGTGGTTAGAGCATCGGACTCCAGACCGGAAGGCCTGGGTTCGATGCTCGATGTCACCAAATACCCTCCGAGTGCACACGGAGTACGTGCTCGTTAAATCAGTGGGCCCGTATTCTTGTGGGCTTATTCACTAGCGCAGGAACTGGAGAATATTTCCCTCCCCTTCAGTTCACTTGCAGAAATTGTGGAGGTGGAGATAGAGGTCGTGTCGCCATCTATCGTCCCTTCGGGGAAGTTTCACTAAGCTTAAATCGCACTGTCACCTGTATGGTGCTCAAGGCCAACGACGGGCGTACCCCTTGCCCATGCCACGATGAATTTCGTGGGCCTCGTTCTGACTACGTCAGACAGGTGGCATTAGCCACAACAACAACAACGAATACGATTAAATTAATATCTTTAATTTTATTTATTAAAATAGTTTTTATGACCAAAATTAAACATATGAGAGCAAATATATTTACTCACGAGCTAAGTTCATGCTGAATCGTAGAAAAATCTTAAGCTTTTCTCCTTCATTCGGAGTTTATGCGAACTTTCAAGCAAGATGGCGGTGATTACTTCTGAATTTAGCGTCTTACTAAATTGTTGGCCTGTTTAATGGAACATTGATTGAAACAACAATAATTTAATCTAAATTTTGAAGGCTAATAATGTACTTTGCTTGTTGTGATCTTGGTTTAATTGTTACTAAAAGTCACTGTTTATTCCCTGTTTAATCCTAGAGAGTTCCATTTTTTTCAAAAACCAAATTTACTACAGTATACATTTGGGAAAAATTACTACATACATAAACTTTATATGCCATAAACATGTTATCAACAATAAAATCTAATTCATAAGTAATTACGAAATCCACATAATTAATAGAAGCATGTTGTTAAAAATGTATATTTAACGAATAGCAAACAGATGGACAATAGTGCGTACTCTTTTGGCCGTTTAAACAATCAGTCAGCCTGACAGCTAGGTGAAGAAAGCAGATACAAATAGCCACACGCAAAAACCTCTCGTTATTGTTTATTATTAACTGTTTGATGTATTGTAACTGTGCTCAAGTTTGAATGTGAAGTTTTTTTGAATTTAGAAACGATGAATAAAAGTTGAATTGAGCTAACCGCCGTAGTAATTCATTGAACACAGTTTTACAAGTGTAATTTATCACACTTTACAATTTTTTTAAAAAATTAATTTTAAATGTTAACGTGAAGTTTTGTTTCAGATGAAGAAATAATAAAAAATTATTAAGGATTATGTTTACACACACTCAAATAATTTTTGCTGTTTTTGTAAACATTTCTACTGATGATGCATGAACTAATATCTTTTTTGACAATTATGACTTTAACTTTGTTTTGGAAACAAACTATCATTTGGTGCAATTCAGCTAGCATTGTTTTAGTATTGGAACAGTTTCAGTGATTAAAATACTTGAAGATAAATAGCCTACCTTCGGTTGTATGCACTTAGTCCCAAAGGAGCACCTAAATAACTTTTGAAGTTTTAACAAAAAAAATAATTAATGATTGCTTACCAAATTATTTCTCAATTTCTAATCTTTTAACTAATTTCCAGTCTTTCAACTCAGATTGCATCTCATTGAAACCATAACCTAATATTTAGGCATTAAAAAAATATCTGGCCAATTAGCAACTAGCAGATAAACAACAACAAAAAAATGAGTGTGCCTTAGACCACACGACTGAAGTAAAAGTTCTTTAACTCCATATATATATACACTGCTGGACAATTGCTAAGGACGGATCACAAATTGCTATGTAGCATAACATTAAGCGAGACATGAGGCCTAGTAGGATAAAATATAGTTGCCACACTGTTCATACATTAGAATAAAGAATATTTATTGTTCTGGAAAGTACAGAAGCTGTGAAACATCTGAAAGGAAAAAAAAATGTTTGATCTGCGTACGGAGAAATGGAACAATGCATCTAAAAGTCAGCAGGCACCTCAAAGAAAGGTATCAGTACGGGATATGTCCACCGTGGAGTGTGATGCAACATTCCACACGTCATACCATACTTTGCACAACATTATCCAGCAGCTGTTGAGGCAATTTATCCCATTCCTCTATGAGTGCACGGATGAGGGTGTTCTTGTTTGTCGAAGGATAGTTTCGACCAGCAACTTGCCTCCCCAAAGCATCCCACACATTTTCAATAGGGTTTAGATCTGGAGAACGCGCTGGGCATACGAGACGTTGAATACCCTCGCTGTCTAGACAATCCTGAACAGCGAGTGTTCGATGACATGTTGCGTTGTCGTCCATAAAAACAAATTTATCACCGACAGCACCACGGAAAAGACGAACATGAGGAAGTAGAACTTCATCAATGTATCGTTGGCCCGTCATAGTCCCATTCGCAACCACATGTAGGCGCGTGCGGCCATTGATCATGATGCCGGCCCACACCATGATACTGCATGTCGGATATCGGTCATTTGACTGGATATTTTCTGGACGATAAGCAGTACCACTCTCGTGCCAGATCAGTTGGCGTCTACAATCCGATGACAGACTGAACCTACTCTCATCTGAAAATAATACGCATGCCCAGTTCTGTTCAGTCCAATTGTGATGCTCACGACACCATTGCAAATGGGCAGTACGGTGCTGGCTGGTCAATGGGACACACACAACAGGTCTGCGTGCGTATAGTCCTCCTCCCCTCAAACGTCTGGCAACAGTTTTTCGGGAGATCTGCTTTTCTGAGGCAGCAAGAAACTGATTTGCCACCTGCTGAGCTGTAATGCGCCTGTTCCTTTTTGCTGATAGGACGATATATCTGTCTTCTGCAGGCGTCGTACTTCTAACACGACCTTCCCCGTGCCGTCTACTACACATTCCAGTAGTTTTAAATAACTTCCACAGCCGTGAAACAACGCTGTGAGCGATGTCGAACTCCCTGGCAACATCTGTTATTTTTCGCCCTTCTATCTTTCCAATTATTCGGCCACGCATAAAATCATCTATGTGATGTCGGGAAGACATGCCAAAATTTTAAGTTAGTCTATTAAATCTTTCCTGTAAAACTTTGACTTGAAACAACAACTGTCCACACGCGTCAAAACCTTTAAAGCTCTTATGAACGCTATCACGTGATGAACAAACGTGGAAAAAAAATTGCATACTCATACTTCTTACTAATATCCCGCACTTATTCTAATTTTCCACATTTTGCTTCCTTTCATTTTGTGGTTGCTATGGATGATAGTGTTATCCGTCCTTAGCAATTGTCCAGCAGTGTATATATATATATACACTCTGTCGCAAAAAATATATGCACCCAGAAGAAATCAAGCTACAATCACGAAACTCGGCAAGAATGTAGTCTGGTAAGAGATATGCAAATGATTAAAATTTCGAAGCCAATGAGACAAGGCTAAGTGTGCTATGCGCATATTAGTTGCGCAACTGGGAGAGTTTAAAAGCATGAGTACGAGTGCCGTACGGCTATCCAAACGAATCTGATGACTTTGATAGACGATATTGAGACTTAGGATGCCTCTAAGACGTAACCGGCGGCAGTACGAGCAGCTGACGGACTTTGATAGGGGCCGTATAATAGGCCTCAGAGAAGCAGGTTGGTCGAATAGACGTATCGGCCGCCACCTCGGTCGGAGCGATATGGTAGTTGCTCGGTGTTGGCAACAGTGGATCACAGAAGGTAGAGTGTACCGTTGCGGAGGGTCAGGACGTCCCAGGAACACAAATGATCGCGAGGATCGTGCAATCAGAAGAGTGGCCACTTCGGCACCAACAACGTCGCTAGCATCGATTCAACGCCACTTACCTCCTTCCAGACATCCAGTGCCATCAAGAGAAACCATAAGGAGACGACTGACCGAAGTTGGCTTGAGGAGCCGACGTCCGCTAAGATGCTTACCACTGACCCCACATCATAGGCAGTGTCGACTGGATTTTTGCCGACCTCGGGCAACTTGGAGTGTGACAGACTGGAGACGTGTCATCTTCAGTGATGAATCCCGATTCAGTCTCAGTGCTGATGACCACCGCACACGTGTCTGGAGGCGCACCGGCCAGCGGTCCGATCCGGCATTTATTGTCGAGCGGCATACAGCAATTTCACAAGGTGTGACAGTGTGGGGAGCAATTTCTTGGGACACACGATCATCTTTAGTGGTCCTTCAAGGCACTTTGACAGCTCGCAGATACGTGGACGATATTTTAACGCCGATTGTGCTACCCATGCTATCAAGTCGCCCAGGTGCCATTTATCAACAGGATAATGCTCGTCCACATACTGCGCGACTCTCCCAACAATGTCTTCAAGGATATGACGTCCTACCATGGCCTTCCAGGTCACCAGATCTTTCGCCAATAGAGCATGTCTGGACGCGCTGGGAAGGCAACTGCAGCCGTCCCGAGATACAGGAGAATTAACTGCGCAGATGCAAAGACTATGGCAGGATCTTCCACAGGGGGTCATAAGTGATCTAATTGAATCGATGCCACGCCGAATTTCGGCTTGTATAGCTGCCAGAGGTGGCTTTACTACTTACTGATTTTTAACCTTTTGCAAGCTGTAACCGCTTAATAAAATGATATTTTGTTCTGAATTTTTAATCATTTGTTTATTTTCATATACACTACATGCATACCAAATTTCGTGAATGTAGCTCAATTTCTTCTGGGTGCATATATTTTTTTGCGACAGAGTGTATATATATATGTATAATATATACATATGTGTGTGTATATTCATATACATATATTAATTTTCTACAAATATTTAAATTTATTATGGATTTTCATCGATAAATTAATATTATTGAATAGATTTTTTGAAGTTATACTTTTAAATGCGCGTTTGGGAAAAAAGATGAGGGTAAATTTTTACGATGTGCGCGTACACCGTTGTCTAATATTTCAACATGCCACTTTTTTGGTGCTGAGGACTAATATTTGTGGTGGATCGTAATAACTATTGTTATAAACCATATCTGTTGGGATGCATACCTCCATTGCGTTCCCCCTCTACAGCTTTTTGGCCAATATCTCGGCACCCGAGCCTGACAGTCAATTCGGACCTGGCTCATTCGATCCCTCTCCATCTGCTCTTCCAGTTATTATAATTTCGTGCTCATAGGGCTATTTCGTACATAGTTTTTAATTGTTTTAAACTTTTTAAATTTGTTTAAATTCACAATATCTTGGCTCCTGTTTGAGTCTCAGACTTGTGAGATTTGAAGAACCAACTGTTCCACTCGTCGAGACCCATCCAGTCATCTACTTCCTTCCCATTGTGCAGGCATGGGGAAGTCACAAGCACTAAAATATCATGCTACCATGTTAATCCTATGGGGACTGGAAACAATTTCACCCCTGTAAGGAATTGAGCTTGGGACTTGATTTTTGGAGGTCTACCATATTTTCATATTAGCGTGAGCTTTACGTGGAACTGGTCCCCTCCGGTGCTCTCCTCTACAGGGCTTCCCCAGTAATAACTCGAATCCTATACCCCCTTGATCGACCGCACCGGTTGGATTCGATTGTTCTTCCTAGGAGAATCCCAGATATATTTTTTCAGGACCACAGCCCCATTTCTTCACCTATATTTAACATTTTAAAATTATTTTAAAGTTTTAAATTTTTGTAAATCTCGATAGTTCCGAGGATTTTTGAGCTCCGTTAATGAAACTTTGACCGTAGATTCTCCTCTTTAAGCTCTTTCATCTGTTATAATTCTTGTGTAGATAGTGGGCCTAGAAGGGGAGGGGGCGTCATCACTAAAATTAGAATCCCCATGTTATTCCTATGGGGTTCGATCTTTTGATGACGTCATGATATTAAAGAGATAGAAGAATGAAACTTTTGGATTACCTACTACTCTGTGTATCGTTGGGATAAACGTAAACATTTACGTCACAGTTGCCCCCAGGGGGAAGTTAGTTTCGTTTTCCTTTCCGGAGCTAGCGCCACCCTATTTGCTACTACAGACTCCAGACCGGTTCGAATAGATTCCGCTTGTGTTTCCTCACAACCAGGACGAGTTTCGAGTTGCTGGGTGCCCTGCTTCCATTTTATTTAATTGTTTTAAATATTTTAATTATTTTAAAATGACCATAACTCGAGGGCTCTTCAGGCGGATGTCTTATTTTTCTCGAGAACGATTCCTCCCGCCGATACATTCACTATCTCAGGTGTCACATTCGATTCACTTCATCTCCAGATACAGTCTGCCTAAAACTCCCCATGTTATTGGTTCTATTGTCCCTGTGCGGGGGTGAATAAATTTATTTAAATCGTGATTATATCGGGTTTGGCTGGCCCGATTGAGTTAAGGTTTGTATCGTTCAGCTCTGCTCGTGACCATTTTTCTTCCTTGGCCCAGTCTGCCCAGCTCCAGATTTTTAGAAAGATTTTAATTTTGTTACGCCAAAGAAGTATAGCTTCTTACGTGCGTACATAAGTACACACACACACTTTTTTTCCAATTAAAAGCATATTGTATACATTTCATACGAGTTTATTTGGTATTTACGTAATCGCAACCTTTTGACGACATTATATAAAACGAAGCACACATGGATGCTTATTCAGAGCGTACGACACATAGGAAATTGGGGCTGCTAACTTGGGGAGTTATTAATAGAGTTGGGGATTATTGCGCGATAATACGTAAGTACCGTTTGTTTTCTAAGGTAACCGCAGTATGACAATACTAGTGTTCTTTATTTGAGCGCGCAAAATGGTTTATTTCATTTCCTTTGTTAAACAATGCAAATATCTCCGTACAAAGAAAAAACAGTTATAATATTGCTGATCTCATTATCTGTAATACATCTATTTCTATACTTTTAACTTTTATTGTGTGTACAACCATTGGAACCAAACCATATCGTTCTTCGTGCAACCTCACAAATCTATTTTCTTGCGCTATTGTCTTTCTCTACCTCACTCCCCCACACTGGTAGGTACAGAGCATTCCACAGTCCTTGATAAAGTCCCAGCTATCTTTGTGCAGTAATACCCAATTCTAGAAACAACATTTTGTATTCTTTTAGTATCCATTATTATCACGCTGAAAAATTTAAGTTCTTAAAAATTAGTCAAGGATGTGTTTTCAACTGGCCAAAAGTGCTCCTCCATGGTGTTCAACACTTACCAAAAGTCAATGATGCCCATCCGGTATAGTGGTTATCAACGCTGACTGCTGTGTCGTACGGCCTGGGTTCGAATCCCACAGAAGGCATGAATGTTTGTAAATGTAGAGTCCCTTCGTGGCAGGGGGTACTCTAAATAACTGTCGTCAGGTTGTTGGAAGGGAAAGAGAGGCTCCTCTGACCACCCCCAGGGTGTTCTTCAAAATCGGGATGGATCGAGAGCCAAATCGTGCTGTCATTTGCATAGTGCTCAAAGCTACGGATGTCAGGCGTACCATCCAGCCCTTTGCCATGATGAATTTCACGAACGTCTATCTGACATCGTCAGAAAGGTGGCATTAGCAACAACAACTAAAAGCCCTTCAAAAGATAAGAGTTTTGATCTACTTTTGTGTATGTACCTATTAATATAAAATCATTAAATACGACAAAAAACACATAATGAAACACACAAACTTGAATTCGTCCAACGAATACACCAGTTTCACCAATTCTTCAAAACTACGAGACTCTATCTTCGCCTCGTTTAAAACATTAGAACTTGTTTCTAGAGTGAAAATTGATTTAACAGTAGTATTACGTTTTACAAACTCGTGACCAGTGTTGCTTTTGTTTAAGTCACGGGTTTTAATCCTGTGGGATACCATCAAGTGCCCGTCGTTCAGATGGGCTATTTTACTTTAAATCTATCCAAACTCAATGTTCTAGAGAGGAATTTAATAGAAAATCATTACTTTCATAACAAAACTAAATTTTGCTATGAATGTTATAATATTGGAAACAAAACCAAATAATGAGGCATTTGACATTATCTGAATAAATGCGTGACCCGGTTTTGCACAAGTTTTTTCGAGAGTATAACTTTATCCCCATTGGAAATTACCCCTTTCCCTCTCGGCCCCAACATCAAAAGGCTTATGGGTGTGTGTACGCAATTATGGTGAGCGAGTAATTTCCTTTCGTATGTTATTAAAATTTCCTTTTCCTAATTTCTTCCACTTCTTTTCCTTGACAGAGAGATGTGGCAGCGGTAGCCGAGTGGTATAGGTATCGGATCGTGGCTGGCTTTGTCACGAGTTAGAGCCCAGTACCACTAAAGACCCGCCGTGTAGGGCAGCGATGCAAGCTAAATCTGTCGAGAGCTGAAACGTCCCTCCCGTTGGTGTGGTAGTTAGAGAGAGGGGTGCCAGCTCAGGTGTCGTTCACGTCACTTGACCATGGTTCTAAATAACGCGGTCCGTCGCCAAAAGCCCTCGTGCAGCTGAACAAACTGCTGCTTCTGTATTACAAATGGAAATTTGAATTATACTAATGGATTATTTTCACTGGAGAAACTATAAAAGTTTGATTGATTCAAACTTGATGACAAGGTATCTTTTTATTGAACTGGGTTGCAAGTGTGGCATCTTGATCGAATGATTCCGGGAGCACCACATCCATAACAAGATACAGGAGTTCTGTCTTCTTTTGTATCCACAATTTTCTTCTCAGGTATTCTGTCATTTGAAGTGGGATTCCGCCTACTGTTACTGGGAACCCCGGTTTCCTGCCTACTGTTACTGGGAATCCCGGTTTCCTGCCTACTTTGACTGAGGAAACCTGACAGAGAATGTTCATGTGACAGCAACTTAGGATTTTGTGTATAGTAACTCTTCTCCAAGGATTGGACTTCATTTCTTTTTGTTTCCAACTAAAGTTTTTGTTATTTTTATTTCGCATGTTTCTAACTTCTTCATACGAATCCAGCTTATCCACAAATTGTAGAGGATTATTCCAATTACACCATTGGTACAAAAAGTGATCTTTGTATCTTGATGGGCTTTCTTTTTAGTTTTGTCTGCCACAATCAAATTTTTCAATTCTTCAAGCGTGGTAACTTTTGATTCTTTGAGCCACCCATCAAAATATGTTTGCAAATCAAAATAGAAGTCACGCCAGGTTATCACAGGATCTTTGGTGTGCCGGGAAAACATCTGCCGAAATTTCTCTGCACTTAATTTAAAGCGTTTTAGTAAAATTTGTTTGACTTTATAATAGTCTTGAGCATCAACAACAGATTCTTTTGCGATTAAATTTGAATGTTCAGTCGGTAAAAGACCAACAAGGTACACCACCCACAGAGGAAATGGTACTTTTAAAAATGTTAACTGCCTTTCGAAGAGGTCTAGAAAAATTGTTACATCAGTTGACTTTGGATCAAAAATCGGTAATAGCTTATGGAGCTCTAACTTTGGCATATTGGAGTCTGCAGTTGTAGAAGTATCAGTTGTAATTTGAAGTTTTTGCAGTTCAAATATTATTTGGTTTTCCTTATCTCTTTCAGCTCGCAATCCGAGCTCCTTTCTATCACTAATAATACGATTTAAACATTCTTTAGTAAAATCTACATCAAAACTTTCACTTTTTAGGATTGCGTCTTTTATGTCAAGAAATTTGAAATTGTCTGGTATTGATATGTCTAGCGTTTCCGCCAATTCAATGAGGTCCTGCCTGCGACCTTTTGCTAAATAGGCCATCGTGAAATATCACTTCAAATTAATTACAAATTTATATTCTTTGAACATTAAATTAAATTTAACAAAATGTTATTAATGAAATAATAATACAGTATTATACCACATAAAAGTAATATCTCAATTTCTTACAATATGCAATTTGAAAAAAAAATTTCATGGATCACAAAAATAAAAAAAAAAATATTTTCGTTGTTTTCACTTTCAATACACAATCAAAGTAAAATTACTATCAAACTTATAGTTTAAAAAATCATCAAAATGATCTGAAAACACATCTGAAATATATCATACCACAAGTAAAAATAATCATATACTCATAAATAAAAGCTCTACTTAGCCGAAATAAAATTTCTTTCTAGTATTCAAAATGAAAAGTTATTATAACTCAGAGTTATAAACAACCTTGAATTGTCTATTTCTCCCTATTTTATTTATTTTCGCTTGAGCAGCATAAAATATCTCAACAGTTTCAAAAATGAATCATAGTTTAAAATCAATACTGGAACAGATAAGGAAATGGATAAATATTCTTTTTTCTTTTAAACCACTAAATATATTATGTAACTGAAGGAAATCTTTAAACAAGTTATACATATAAATAAACATTTTATTAAAAATAGCATATAACAAAACAAAAGATGTTTTATAGCATTCATCTTTCGAACAAAGATTGCAATCATTTAAGAAAAGAATACATATCTATTTTATTTTGTGTTTTCACTTAAGCTTTTAAATAAACAACGTTATACGCATTAATTTAAAACAACACATCATATATTTTAAGAACATGGAATATAATTTTAACTGTATATTATACTACTGTTTAGCAAATGACATTTCTTAAAATAAGAAAAAGATTTCTTAAGCCAATGAGGACAGTTTATATAACTAGCACAGGAATGTACAGAAATGTTTTCTAATACTGAACAATGAGATCAATACTTAAAGAATTCAACTATTCTTTAGGATATTAAAAATCCAATTTGCATTTGAGCATGCAATAATGAAACTAGAATTATAAAGTATAATACTTTAAAGAAAATTCAAGATAAAAAAAACTTTTACTTGCACTTCAGTTGAAGATTAATTCAAAGATTTGTTACTTTCTCATTCTACGGGTTATATAGAACTGAGTAATAAAACCATATAATAGGATAATAACAACATTCGAGCTGTTAACCTGAAAATTAATACCGAGCAACGGCTATGCTTCTTGTAACTAATTACACGTTGGGCGTCAGATTATGACGCGGTGGGCGCCAAATCATGAGGGGATGTGACCCAAGGTAAAAAAGGGACACGTGGGAAAGGGGTTCTTTACAAAGTCCACTAGTTAATTAAACACATTTATTAGACAAAACAAACATTTACAAACATAACTAGAGAACTAATAGTTAGCATAGAATTGAAAGGGATCGGAGCGCATGCTAGTAGTACATCCTTACAGTTCCGAAACTTGGCCATTACTGAAGATTGTTCTGTCCACCAGAGGGAGCGACAGTCTCTCAACTGTTAATATGGGAAGAGTCTAAGCAACGGGGGGGGGTACACATTATTTTTTAATAAAGCTTGGAAGAATATTCGAATAAAGGACTTCAAAACACAAGATCATTGCGCACATACATTTCAGGTTTCTTCGTAAAAAGGGTGTGCGTGTTATACGGAGAATAAGTGTAGGGGCACGCGTTAAACGCCAGATTTTACTGTAAATATAAAATAACTTTTCTGGCTTTTTCTGAGAAGCAAATTTATTAATAGTTTCGGTTAAATCAGTTTTTTTTTTGAGATTTTGGATTCAATTGAGATTATGGCCAAATCTGAAAGCCTTTCTTGTGTCTTATTATTTCTCAAGTAATTTTTAATGATTTTTAATTTACTAAAACTTTTTTTCATCGGAAGCTACAGAAACAGGATAGGTTAAAAAAATTCTTAATGCTAGAGTGCTATTGGGAAAACAGGGAATAAGATCATTTTTCTCTATAATTTTTAATATCTCAGTTGGCTGCTTTTTACCAGGAAAAATAACTTTGAATGAAGTTATTTTATTGAAGGGCTATATACCGTCTATATCTTATTTTGGAATTTCCTTTTTATTTTCTCTTATTATCCCAGCAATAGGTTTTTTTTTTCAAAAATTCATCTGAAAGTGAATGTGTACCAGCTGTTTCCTTTAAAGTCACGTTCTTCCCAAATTTTTATGTGTCTATACATATAAAACATTTATTTCTAACGGTGTCTCCCTCTTCTAAATATGGATCGATTTCAGTGGAAGAATCATACTCGCTGTTATTTCTTCATCATTTGATTCTTCCTCATGATAATCACGAGCAGAATTTCTTCATCCGAAAATACTGTTGTACTATATCTGTTAAATACTGTATCTATTAAATTACTTAGATATCACATTTCTTCATCATAACTACAATAATACGCCATATTATAAGGAAGATTTAAAACGTACTCATGCATTCATAACTGTAACGGCTATTCAACGCGCAAGGTATGACATACCCGAAGCGGCGGTATCCAAAAATATATATTTAGAATTCGTCTACATGCTAAGGCCCCTCAAAGGATATGACCGTAAAGTCAGCTACACGAGAAACTATCAATTTTCCAAGAAAAGGTTTAGAAGGAGCGTTGTAAAAAGGTAGACGGTAGGTATGACGTACGCTGCGCGGGAAGTGCCGGGATAAAACTGTGGAAGATCTCTGACCTGATGCATTCTATATCGGTATAGAGTTAAAAATATTTTTAAAGGTATCTCTACATTAGGGAAAATAGAGATCTTTTGCAACGATGCTTGCACAAAGCCTCGGGTCTTCCCGAGGAACGATTTCCAATTTCGAGTTACATAATTTATTTCTCTGTAGCAGTGTGGAAGGAATTTCTGTGAATGCTTGAAAATAAAGTTATAAATTTTGAATTAAAAAATAATTAAATTCTCTTTTAACCGAATCTGAATTTTCAATCTTTTTAAAGTTTTCTATTTATTGTTGCAAACTTCAAATTTTTTTCATGAAATATTTAGAAAATTAAATTAATAATCTTAAGTTTCTTAATTTTTTTTCCAAACTCTCAAAAAATTATTACATTTCATCTTTTTTTTTTCAAATTTTCTGACTGAATTATGAAATTTCTGATTTAATAGAAACATATTTTGTTTAATTAATTGTTTGTTTAAACATATTAATTTCATTTCTAGAATAAAACTTAGCTTGGCTTCCAGATTACTTATTCTAAATTATTAAAATATATCCAACAAAAGTAAGCTTTCAAAAATTCGAAGGTTTTTTTAAAAAAAAAATCTAGGAACTCAATCACAAAAAATACTCTGAATTTGTAGTTTCCTTTTAAAGTTTCTAAATATAAGTTAATAAAACATAATATTATTATTATACTTTTTTTTTCAAATATATTAATACTTTGAGAATAAACAGAACAATAAAACATTTCCAGAATAATTTGAAATTTTTAAGATAGCTCAAAACTTTTTGACAAAGCCCACAATATCACAAAATAAATCTAAAATTTGTTAACTGAATTTGTATCTTAATTATATTAAAAATACTCACAAGATCATACAACCTTACTACTTATTGAATAATTTTTCACATTTCTGTTTTGTTTGAAATCACTTATCTACTTTATGAATTGTGTGTTTATCATATTTTTATTTCTGTAATCATTTTACTATCACTTTATATTAAATAGTTTTATACTACTAGGAACAACTAAAAATATTACCTATATTCTTCAACATTTATTATTGTTCTGTAAAAATAAACCTTTCATTGAATGCTTTATATAAGAAATTTCTGCAATATAGTTCTGACATTTTTATTGTTACCTTTTTTAAAGATTTTAAATATTGATATAGATTGTTATAGATGAATTTTGATTAACTTTATTAGAAGCCCACAGAATGCTATACAAATGTTCAGTGTTGAACAAATAATTCTTGTAACGCCCACAACAACAAGTACATATTTGTCGCGAGAGGGCGTTAGTGTGTGTAAAACAATGTATGTGTAGACAGAGTAAGAAGAGAGCGCACGGAGAACGCTCTAATAAAATTCCTTTTTTTTTCTTAGTCTCGCCATTTTGTGTGTGGTGTAATTAATCTTTTAGAGATTTTTAATTAATGTGTGTAAATGAATCGGTGCAAACTAAACAATGGTCCGTCAGAGCCTGAAATGGCCGGGACTGAAAATAAGGAATTGTAGTGTACTCAACGATCACGAATGAAAAGAAAGGAAGCGTCCTTTTAGTGGAGAGAAAGTTGTCACTTGGTGAGAGGGCAGTCTTCAATTTTCCTATATTTTGTGTTTTGAGAAAAATATATGTGTTTCATAAGTGGTTAAAATAACTTTAATTTGAGATTGAGATAGTTATTTTTTGACTTATAAGTGTTTCATTTGTGGTTGAGTTAACTATATTTTGTGTTTTGAGAAAAATATATGGGTTTCATAAGTGGTTAAAATAACTTTAATTTGTGATTGAGATAGTTATTTTGTGATTTATAGGTGTCTAATTTGTGATTGAGATAGTTATTTTGTGACTTATAAGTGTTTCATTTGAGGATGAGTTAACTATATTTTGTGTTTTGAGATAATTATTGTGATTTATATTTGTCTCATGTGTGGTTAAGATAACTTTAATTTGAGGTTGAGTTAACTTTGATTTGTGGCTTAGATAATTAAATTGTGGTTTATTTTTGTTTTCATTGGTGATTGAGATAACTTTACTTTGTGAAAATGAGTATAGGTAAATTTAAAAAGGATGAACTTAGGAGTATTGCGGATGAATTAAAATTAGTTGTTCTAGACATGCTTAAGTTCTAGATTTAAGAGAATTAATACAGGAGAGTGAGATTTATAAAAATGATAAGGAAACGTATCAGGCTATTGTTGATTGTGTGTTGGAGGAGATAAATGATAGGAGAAATGAAGACAAAAATAGAAGAAATGAAAACGAAAATAGACTAGAAATTGAAAAAATTAAACTGTCACAGTTAGAGAAGGAGTTAGAAATAGCGAAATTACATAATCAATCGGGCAAAAGTTTACCTTTAAAAAATGAAAATCAATTAATTACAACCGAGTGTAATATTGAAAGTTTGATTAAAAGTATCAAAACCTTAACAATACCGGTACCCCTAAGAGCAGAGTCATTTAATTTATTTTTTCAATCTATAGAAAAGGCATTTAAAACTAAAAATGTTCCTGAAAAATTAAAACCCGAAATTCTTTTGAATATTTTAGGAGAAAATACAAATAACTTAATGATTTATCTTCGAGATGAAGATTTAAGTGACTATAATTAGTTGAAAGCAATTGTGTTAAAAGAATTTCAACCGACCCCCTATGAATGTTTAAATCAATTTAAAAAGGCCCAAAAATTACCTAGCGAGAGTTATGTTCAATTCGCGTCTAGATTAAGTGCGAATTTTAATTAGTATTGTCAATTACGGGAGGTCAATGATTTCAAGTCAGTTTGTGAGTTAGTAATCTCAGATAAGATAATAGAGACATTAGACCGAGAATTTTAAATACGCATATTAGCATTAAGCAGGGCGAAATGTGGTTTAAGCCACAAGATCTAGCTCGCGAGTGTGATATTTTTATATCATCCAAGGGAAAAATTAGACAACAGAATTTATTTCCTAAGTTTAAACGTAATGAGACCTATAATCATTGTGGAGCAAAAAATATTTCAAGCGTAAATCTGTCTTCTGTTAAAAATGTGAAATGTTTTTGTTGCAAATCACGAAAATTCCACCCACTGTATTCATGCTCAAAATTCAAATCTCTCAGCGTCAGTGAAAGAGTGGATTTCGTAAAAGCTAATCATTTGTGTTTCAAGTGCTTTTCCCTAACTGTAGTGTGAAAACCTGCTGTGCGAAAAATTGTTTTTGTGGGAAACCGCACAATCGCTTGATTCACTTTCGAAACCGGCAAGGAATCTGTCTCCCTCAACCAAACAGTTCAAAGGTCAGTTCTCAACCCGCTCGCAGATGTGTTCGGGGGACGAATTGCGTCGTTCCCCCAAGGTGAAATGAAGAAAACAAGTCGTTCGTAGCAACGAGCTTTTTAAAGAATAAAAACGCGAACCGTTTTATTGAGTAGCGTCCAGTGCTTCTTTAGGGACAAATATGGCCTTTTACATGAGGTAAGAACGCTTTTGGACGTAGGGAGTCAGTCAATTTCATTACGAAGGACTGTGCAGATAGATTACAATTAAAAAATGAGAAAATTAATTTGCTAGTATCTTGTTTAAATGAGTCAACAATGACAATAAATGGAGGAGTTACGACCTCCATATTTAACGGTGATTTAATTTTCAAAAAGGAGCTAAATTTATTAGTTGTAAGAAGGATAACCGATTTGACTCCGTCACAAATAATAAATGTTTCGCTAGATATGCCAAACAAAATTAAACTAGCCAATTATAAATTTAATATTCCTGGTAAAATTGATGTGTTGTTAGGTGCGAAAATATTTTACGAATTACTGAGACCAGGCCAAATTTATTGTGGAGATTCAAGACTACTTTTACAAAATACTGTTTTTGGATATGTAGTTAGTGGAAGTGTAGGAGATGAGGTGAGGGATAATAAGATTCACTGTGGATTAATTAGAGATAGTGATTTAAATACAACATTAAAGTCTTTTAGGGATTTAAAATCGATTGGTGTCAAAAACGAGAATTGTAATAGTGAGGAGGATGTTAGCTTAGAAATGTTTAAGCAAATAGTACATTTTAAAAATGGTAGATATGAGGTAGAACTCCCGTGGAAAAGAGATAGTGTTGAGTTGAGTGATAATTTTAATTTAAAGAAAGGACAACTCGGAAGTTCTATGAAAAAAATGCAAAGTGATAAGGTGTTGTATTCTGAGTACTGTAAGGTTTTCAGAAATTATTTAGATGATGGAATAATTGAGAAGGTAACAAATCCTTTTATTTCAACGAATGGCCCGGTGCTTTATTTTCCTCACCAAGTGATAATAAATGAATATCTCACTGTGAAACAGCAAATAGCGTTTGACGCTAGTGCATGCGAAAGAAGGGTGTTAAAAGAAGAAATGGGATCGGAAAGGTCAGATGAAGACACGGAGTTACCTCAAGCAACCGAGAGAATTATTCCTCTTGAAAGTGAACGAGCCAAAATGCTTAGTGTGGGTCCAGATGATATGGCACATCCTGTCACTGTTCCGGAAGAAAAGTGTTTACCTAGAGCACTGCTAATTTCTGTCGATGACATGTGTGAAGAAAAAGAGGAAAGATCAGTCGATGTGATAAAGGAGACAGCTAAAGAAGATATTAATCCAGTGGTACTAAATAGGGAGTCATTGAATTTAAATAATGATGAAATTGAAGAAATGAAACACACACACTCAGAAAGTGTGGTTTTATATATATATATAAGCCGAATTTAAAGGCCTCAAGCAACGTTATATTTGTGCACCATCATTGCGTAAATATTCGCAAGTTCAGCGAGGAGTAGGAAAACCTACTCGGAAACTGTCTTTTATCCAACGAAGTGTTGTTATGAGAAAGCGATCAACAATGCGAAAAAAGGTTAGATTTAAATCTAAAAGGAGCGACATCGATTAGCAAAAATATTGAAAGAGTGTTTCAAACGGCGAGCAACCGTTCATGGAGATTTGTGTTCAAGAGAAAAGTGCAAAGGAGAAACCCCCTCTCATTCAGTCCCCTTCACTGGACGGCTGTGAGGTGAAATCGGATCTGAAAATGAAAAACGACCGGGGTCCTTAACCCAACCAGGAGAGTACATGGAGGACCAAAGGGAAAAAACAACGCTGTGTGTGAATGCCCTCTTCTTCAGTTAAAACAGGAAAATGGACATTTGACTTCCTCTTCCCAAGAGAACCCTTTTGAGGAGGAACCCAGGAGATAAAGTGATTAAGACTTGTGGATTGGACTTGGACAATACATAAAATGTATCCTTATTATTATTTTTTTTTATTTTACGTTGTATATGCATGTATGTTAACCTTAAAATATTCATTTAAAAATGGAGTCTTCATAAATTGCTAAGAAACTGTCTATTATGGAATTTATATACGTATTTAGCGTTTACATGTATTAGAATTAATTCAGTAATGCTATTTGTGAAGTTTGATATTTTATAGTAAAATAATTTTGGTTTCTTCACTTGTGTACTACATTAACATAAAGAGTGAGGAAAAGTTAAGTATCTTTCTAAACTGCTACGCAATTAGATTTGGAGAATTTTCCTATGTGCATTTCTTTGTATGTAAACAATATTTTCCTTATTATTCAACATTTTTGAGATAACTCTTAGTGATACTTTTTATGTGAATGCGCTGATTTGTATTTACTTATGTGTTTTTTAGCATAGTGTTTTTAAGGCAAAACCCGTTACTTGTTCGAAAATTATGGGTCAATTGCCAGCCGAGAGAATTTCTTAGAGTTTTTTCTTTTAGCAAAGTGGAAATAGATTTTTGTGAAGTTTCTGGATTACATATCCTAATTAAAGAAAAGGAGTCTTAAACAAAGTCTATGTGTGCATTTTCGTGTGCATGGTGACAAAAGCGTGCCACCTAGTGTAATAGTTAGATTTATCTAGTAAAATTTTCATTGCAGCTTTAAAGTGATTTTTTTAGTAGACGAGAAAAATCAAAGCTTGTATTTTCAGACAACGCAACCAATGCTGTTGGCACATAATTAGAGTTAAAAGACGTAGAGAAATTATTAGTAATCACGAGAGTAATTTGTGTAATTTTTGTGTGAAGAACTTGTTGAGTGGGATATTTGACTCCTGGTCATTTCCTAGTTGGTCATCCCATCACAGCCATTACAGAGCCAAGTTTAAGTGAAGTGAATGATGATTGGTTAAAAGTGTGGCAAAAACAAACAAAAATTGTGCAACAAATTTGGAAACGTTGGTCACATAATCATTTGAGTACACTTCAGAATCGAAATAAATGGTATTTTGAAAAGAATAATGTAAAAATACACATGATATGGAAATTCTGAAAGAGGATAATTTACCCGTGTGTAATTGGCCTCTTGGTAGAATTCTTGAAGTGTATCATAGTAAAGATAATAAAATTCGAGTAGTGTTAGTGAAAACTAAAAATGGAATTTTTAAACGTCCAATAACTAAACTTTGTATTTTACCTTCTTCAAGTGAATAATGTATGTGAAAATTTCAAATTTGTGTATTTTTTCAATTCAATTTTGTGTGTTTGAGTACTTTATCTTTTGTGTATTGAACTATTGAACGATATTACTTTTATTGAGTATTGGTGTTTTCTGTATTGTGTATTATTGTCTTTGTATTATGTGTATCATTGGTTTTGTGTATTATTGTGTTATGTGAAAGTTGTTGAATGTGTCATTCAACCCGGGGGTGGATGTTCAGTGTTGAACAAATGATTCTTGTAACACCCACAACAACAAGTACATATTTGTCGCGAGAGGGCGCTAGTGTGTGTAAAACAGTGTATGTGTAGACAGAGAAAGAAGAGAGTGCATGGAGAACGCTCTAATAAAATTCCTTTTTTTTCTTAGTCTCGCCATTTTGTGTGTAGTGTAATTAATCTCTTAGAGATTTTTAATTAATGTGTGTAAATGAATCGGTGCAAACTAAACAACAATATTTGAAAGAAATTATACGATTTTTATGTATTTTATAATTAACTAGCTGCAAGTACCCGGTTTTGCCCGGGTTTAAAATAAGGTTTTCTGTAGAAGCTTAGAAAACTGTTTATTTGCATGCAATAAAAGGGTAAATTTATCTTAAAGCAATGTGATAAACAACATTTTTGGCAGTTCCATTTGGAGTGTGTACAAAAAGATTTTCCACTCTGCCCACTCTAGAGCAGGCCACATACAATTGCCCTTGAGAAAAGCATGGTGTCTGCAAGTCTATACTCTCCCTCCTTTTCTCATAGGCATGACTGTAGCAAAAAATGACAATGCATTCCTATGAATGAAGGAATGGAATGGAATGTAGTAAGTAATGTGATATTTGTTGCAGTATTTGCTTGCAGTAAAGTAAATACACCAAAGAAGTATTGCAAATTACTTACTGCTTTTGTTTAGTAAAGTTTTCTCTAAAATGAACCCATGGCTCAGAACATGCACATGGAGCACTCTTTTTGGCTGGAGGAGGCTAGAGTGAGGTTGGGATGGAATGGAACCTTTCCCATGTAATCTTGTGAATGTGTATCAAATTTCACGTTATTTGGTTGTCTGGATCTTGAGTTATAAGGAAACAGACAGACAAACAAATGCGTCATATGTATGTATAGATATAGATTTGTTTGAATTCTTGTGTATTACTTTTGTAAGCTTCATGGCATATTTTATGGTGTACCAGTCTTTTAAAGCTAACTGAGTCACAACAATGTTTAGCTAGGTATAGCTAGTTATAACATAAAATTAAATCTTAAAAAGATATCAAAAAGAAAAGAAGGCTCAATATTTTGATTAAATCAGTATAAACATTTTCGTACAAACATAATATATATACTGTAAAATATTTAGTTTGCTATTTGCCTTTCAGTCAAACATCAAACAAAATTTTAAAAATTGTCAAAAACAGATAAAAAACATATTTAAGGAAAATACCACTGATTAATTTTGCCAAAGACATCGCAATGTGTAAAAAAATATTTGCAGTACATAATCGCCAAAAAAAATGTAGGTACTAAAATGTAAAAAAAATTATATATTGAATTAATTAAGGATTAGTGGAGGGAAAAATGAAACAGGCTAAGATAATACTCATAATAATTTCATATTGGTAGGCTACTCATTTTTGGCATGATTTAAAAATCACGCCAAATTGGTCTTGTGGCCAGTCTAATGTTATAGTAATGTACAGAATTAAAGGTACTTATGTATTATCGCAACCTATTGGTGACATTATACAAAATGAAGCACATGATTGCCAATTCAACGCATACAAAACTGGGATTTCCAAAGTGGCGAGTTGTCTTGAACGTTGGCGATTGTGCAATAATAAGTAAGTACTAAATAACAAAATTATCCAAAGTATATGTATCCCGAGCATAAAAATTAAGTGAAAAATTAAGTACAATACTAACATTAACTGACATAAAAAGAACTGAACTAACTCTATCAATGAAAAGCATAATTTGAAAAAATAAGGTACTTACATATAACCGCAACCTATTGGTGACATTATCTGAAACGAAGCACATCACTCACAATTCAGCATATATATGACATGAGAAATCGGGGTTGCCAACTTGGCAAATTATTTTGAAATTTGGAGATTGTTAGGATAGTATATAAGTAACAAAAATAATTTAGCTTACGACTACCTGCTTCATCAAAATACTCATTTTTGGCATGATTTTGAAATCCCACCAAATTGGTATGTTGCGACCAGTCTAATGTTATAGTAATGTACAGAATTAGAGGTACTTATGTATTATCGCAACCTATTAGTGACATTATACAAAATGAAGCACATGATTGCCAATTCATCGCATACAAAGTTGGGATTGCTAAAGTGGCGAGTTGTCTTGAACTTTGCCGATTGTGCAATAATACGTATAAATACTAAATAAAAAAATTATCTAAAGTATATATATCCCGAGCATAAAAATAAATTGAAAAATGAAGTACAATACTAAGGTTGATTTGTCGAATCAGGCGCCTCTCGTGCCAAGTGTTTTTCCGCCAAATCGATAAATGCGCCAAATCTGGTAACCCTTCTGAATTTGCTTTCCAGTGAAGGAGTCGTTTTTTTGGTGAAATTTTGAGCATGCGCAGTAGATTTCTTTCATTTTAACAGTTTTAACGATATCGCGGCAAGTTAGTGCATTCGTAATTCGTTTTTTTTTTATTTTAACAGTTTAATTCTTCAACGGTCTTTCTCGCGCATGAGCAGAAAGCTTTTATTACTTTAAAAATTCTGTTAATGAGGAAACGGTTATTTCTTTTGCTCCGGTTGGGTCAGCTGTTCGGCTTCGTTTTGGGAATTACTTTTTACAGGTAATATTTTTATTTCTTTCTCTACATAAATTTCAAAAGATTGCCATGATGTCCAGCGATGCTCTTAGGATTAATTTGAATGAATGCATGAAAAATTACGATTACTATTGTTAAAGGTTTTTTTGCCATGTTGCCTGTGCTTTGAAAGAAAGCTGTTTTAGAATGGTGCATGAAAGAGGGTATGATTTGTGATGATCTCCTAGGACCTCACTTTGAGAACGAGAATAAATAGGAGTCATGTAAGAACCAGTAGCCATTTTTATAAACAACTTTCTTTATTTGGTTATCTTATTCAAATAGAATCAAAGACTTATTAACAAATTTATTTAAATAATATTATGAGGTTTTAAAGATAATATCCTTTAAATTAACTTCATTAATGATCTCATTAATTAAACATTAAATAACGATCACGCAGAGATTAACATGATAAGAGATCCCAGAATTATATTTAATAATGTTCTTATTGAACATTTAACTTTAATCTCACTCCTAAAACTTTAATGAGACTTCAAATACAAATCGATAGTTACCACTCGGAATCTCAATTCTTGAGATTAAATAACTCTAACAAGAAATCTTCAATTTAAATCCACGATAACTTTCTGCTTCAATCTCTATCTCCTACTGCTCTAACTTTACTATTTCGTTTGACTTAAATACTTAATCTAATCTGCATAACAAGGAATCCTGTCCGCTTTTTGGAGTTGATTGGAAATAGGTAGGGAATTAAATTTCCCTAAAAAGGTCGACTCAGAAGGTTAGTGATAAAGTTCCGTATAGATTCGTCACAGATTGGATCATCGTAGGTATGCACGAAATGTGGAAAAAGTATGGAATTGAGAGAAAGAACGGGTAATAAAGTGAATGATCGTTTTTGAATGGTACTACAAAATTCAGCCCAGTGTGAAAGAGGATACCCATCATGTGTTTAGGAGTGTAAAGAAATGGTTTTGGTTTGAATTGAGTAATATGGATTTGTGTGTGCACCGTTTTGTTAGTGATGCAAAATAAAAATATTTTGGAAGGTGCTCTCAGAAATATGCAGTAGCACACTGGTATAATTTCAGTAGGCAACTCATCGTCATCATAAATGTCGGAAATAGCCGCATTTTTTAAAGGTAAGTGAAATTATTTCCATTTTTAAATGCTTGATTTTTGCAGCGATTTTCAGTTTCAAAACTTTAAAATGCTACTTTTTTAATGATTTTCCTTCCTCCATCTTGAATCTCGCGCTCCGGCGATGCGTGTTGTCATAGGGTTGCAACTCCGAAACACAACACGCAAAAATGAGAAAAATTGGCGATTTTCCAAAATTTGGCGGAAAGGCGCCCGATTCGACAATTTCACCAATACTAACATTAACTGACATAAAAAGAACTGAACTAACTTTATCAATGCAAAAGCATGATTTGAAAAAATAAGGTACTTACATATAACCGCAACCTATTGGCGACATTGCCAATTGCACTGAAGCCAATAGTATACCCTTAAAGGTTAAAATAAAGACACATAAAATAGCAAAATATTATTAATTTCATACTATCTAAAACAGATAACGAAAACGGAAATAGTATACTTATGTTAATCGCAGTAATAAGAACTGCAATACCATTTTCAATAAGAAGTTTTAGTTTGTCAAAATTATATATAACCTTCGCATTCTAAATAAATAAATAAATTCTCCGGAAAAATACTGAAATTGTAAGTTGTAATTTGTAAGCAAAATCACACACATCAACATCCCGCGATAATACCTAAATGTTGCCAAAACAACAAAACAAAAGTTTTGTTGTTAGAATAATCCTTAAAAAATGATTTATTTGAAAAATAATCCTAATTATATAAATATCAAAGAATAGAAAAATTGAATAAATATTCCAACCGATAAACATAGCTACTGTAAAAATATGTAATAATCTTGAAAAACTGCATGTAAAGTATAAATTGTCCAACACTGGAAAATCACTTAAAAATAAACTTTTAAAACATTTGGAAAGAATTATGAACGCCAAACCTATTTAAGAACCTTCCTCGTGTAATTTTGTGTACGTGTACCAAGTTTTACGTTATTTGGTTGTCTGGATCTTGAGTTATAAGGGAACAGACAAACAGAAAACAAATGCGTCTTATATATATATACTAGCCGTTACCCACCCGCTTCACTGGGTATTTCACCAAGTTGTATATATGTATACACTGTTTACATATATATTAATTATTGATATCTAGCATTAAGAATTCGATTGCATTAAAAAATATATTTATAGTTGTTACACTCTCGCCCCTTGATATAAAAAGAACATAAATTATAATATCTAATTTCTATTTATATCTAAAATAGGAGTAGAAAGATTTTTTTGCTCACTTAACCTAATAATCAAGTGGATTTCCCCCAAAGCAACTTTCATTGGATCTCTACTCCATAAAATAAACATGCGTGCTAAATTTCAAGTCTAAATCTAACAGAGAAAAAACGGAATTTTTATCATCAATACGTTGACAGCATTCTCAGCGGATTCCAATTCAACAAAAGAAGCATGCAAACCAAAATTTATTATTATAGTCTTAGCAGTTCAAAAAAGGGAATTTTGTCTATCAATACGCCCCAATAACTCTCCCCGCTTCCCCCTGGAGTTGATTTCCGTAAAATCCATTCTTAGTGGAACTCTATTCAACTAAAGAAAAGTGCTCAACAAATTTCATGTAAATGAGTTAAGTTCAAAAACAGGAATTTTTCTATATAACACGCCTTAATCCCTCGCAACCCCACTCCTTCGGGGGTCCGTTTTGGCAAAAATCTTTGTAAAAGGAACTTTATTCCATGAACGGAACATACCTTCTAGTTTTCAAGCAGGTGGTTCTATTAGTTGAAAAGCGGAAATATTTATCTATTACGCCCCTTAACCCACTCAGTGACCCTTGAGGATTAATTCTCCCCAAAACTATTTTGTAGCGGACACCATGAAAGGAGAGAATTCGCTTACCAAATTTTAAGACTGTACGTCTAATAGATTAAAAATGGAAATAATTATCTATAACGCCCCTTAAGCCCCCGCAACGCCACTTATTAAACGATTTTCACAAAACCCATCTTATGACAGTTCACTACTCAGTGAATGGAATCTGCTTACTCAATTTCAAGATTTTACGCCTAATAGTTTAAAAAAGGAGTTAATTGCCTATAATGCCCCTTAATTCTCCACAACGCCACTTGGGGTCGATTTTCACAAAACCCATTTTGCAGCGGATCTGTACTCTGAGAAAAGAATCCGCTTATCAAATTTCAAGACTGTACGTCTAATAGTTTAAAAATGGAAATAATTATCTATGACGCTCCCTAAGCCACCGCAGCGCCACTTAGGAAACGATTTTCACAAAACCCATCTTATAGCGGATCTCTACTCAGTGAATGGAATCTGCTGACTCAATTTCAACATTTTACGTCTAATAGTTTAAAAAAAGGAGTTAATTGCCTATACAACGCCACTTAATTCTCTGCAACGCCACTTGGGAGTCGATTTTCACAAAAACCTATTCTGTAGGGGATCTGTACTCTATGAAAGGAATCCGCTTACCAAATTTCAAGACTCTACGTCTAATATGTTAAAAATGGAAATAATTATGTATAACGCCCCTTGGAGGTCGATTTTCGTAAAAATCATTATGTAGGGAATCTCTACTTTATGAAAGAAATCTGTGTACCAAGTTTTTCACGACTGTACATCTAATAGTTTAGTAATGGAAATAATTATCTGTAACGCCCCTTAAACCCCCGTAACGCCCCTTGGGGTTCGTACTTAGCAAAATCCGTTCTTAGCTGACGTCTACTCCATGAAGGGAACCTACGTACCAAATTTGAAGTCTGTAGGTTTAATAGTTCCGGAGATATCGTGATTAGTCAGTGAGTGAGTGAGTCGCTTTTCTCCTTTATATATATAGATAGATTATACATATAATTAATTATTAGTTTGCATTAAATATTCTTTCAAATTCTCTGGGTAAAAGATCTTAATCAAGTAGGTATCGTGCAAATCACTCCTAAAATAGCAATAAGTACAAAAAGAAAAAAGAATTTGTGCTTTTCAAATTCAATCTTAGAAAATAATGGTTTTCTTAGCAGTCTTAGAGTATATTAGAAAAATTATGTGTTTATTTCATATGTTACCTCAAGAAAAAGAACAAAAGCTGTATCTTTAAGTAAACTTAACATACTTTATTTCTTTGAAAGTTCTTTTCACAGTTTGAAGCAATTTAAATTAAATATTTAGAAATTATAGATTGTTTCATTTATTACTAAACAAAATTATCGTAATACGTTATGATTACAAACAAAATCATCAAAATAAATATAACTATGTTTTATTTTAATTTCGCGCTATTGTTAGGATCCTTTTAAGTATGGTAAATAATTAATGAATGTACTCAAAGGCTCATTAGTGTTTTGTATTTTAAATGAACTACTACCGTTTTTCATAAGTGACTAAGGGAATTATTTTTATACGAGATATTCTTTCAAATGAATAACAATGCCAATTGAAAAAGTTTTAAAAAGATTACGGTACATTCAAGCTGCAAAACCTTAAAAATTGTTTGTATTGTATTGAGTAAACTTTAAATAAGCAATTGTGTTCATAGTTAAGTAATTGTATCCATTGAACTCAATGTTTTTTGGGGGAAAAAGAGACATGTTAGATATTAGTTGTTACTTTTTATTAGATGGCACTACATGTATTAAATCTATTTGTTCATATTATGTAATCTAATAAGAGGACGCCATTGTTCCTGATGTAGAACGTGAAGCAACACGTAGCCAAAGCAAACTGAATAAATAACTGTATTAAAAGCATCCTGTGATTCTGACTATAATATTATAGGTATAAAATTTGTGTTCCAAGCATGCCTTAGCTTATTAAAAACTCTTCATGTTTTATGAAAGATAAAAATTTCACACTTGAAATTTATATATTTGGGGATATAAATGTATATTTAATTTGAACTGGACTTCCAACTTGGGATTTGGAACTTTTAATATACTAAGGGGTTCAATTAATCTGTATTTCAGTAAAGATATTGCAATTAATGATTCATCTAAAACTTTCGAATATTATTTCCACACATTTTTAATATTGTACATGTATGCGACTAATGCTTTATTTTTAGCCTAAATTGATAATAAACATTTATATTCATAAATGATTCCAGACATTTAATTTTTTTTCTTTTAAATATGTGACAAAGAAAGGAGAGTAGGGAAATGCACCAGAAAGAAATAATCATACAAGAGTAAAACAAAAGTTATTTATTACTTCAATGCAAAACACTTTTATTAATTAAAAAAAATTGAAAAATAATTAAGAGAATTACATTAGAAATCGACAAATTTTTTTCCAATTCTAAAATTTCTTCTTGATCTTGGAATTTAGCCTAAATGAAACAGTCAAAATTACATTAATAATTGAAATCAATAAACTTTAAAAATTTAAAATATTTTACAAAATAAAGAAATTGTACAACTTAATTCGTAACTTACAGTAACTACTTAGTTTCTAACAACTAATAGCAAAGTAGTACTTAGTACAACTTACTTATAGAATGCATTTATTGCAACTAAAATTTAAATTATAGAATTATCTAATGAATATTTATTTACCTAATAAAAAATAGATGGATTCAATAATATTTTTCAAAAGAGTGGACTTGGCATTTTTCTTTGTTTTATTGAAATTGAAAGATTGCAGAAACTTACTAACTATACTTCCAACCCTTTTCTAAGTTTTATTATTTTATATGCTTTCTTGATGATTAAAATCAGAATTTTTCTGATGAGCTGTGTAGTTAGTTGTGTTCAGCAGACTTGGTCAAGTGACAAAAATCTCATGTGAATTGGCCTAGTAAGTTGCTCTAGCTAAGCATGGTCATCGTCACAAACTTGTGGCCAGCTTTCCAGAGGGATGATTTCAAGTCCCCTGTGTACAGTAACTGATTCAGGTTCACACTGTCATGGTGTGAAAATTAGGAAAGTGGGGTACCTCGTCATTGGCCCGCAATTAACAATTATGAGGATTTTGCTTTAGAAGTTGACATTAAAAAAGATTCCTTTACACTACGATCTTCAAATTTCAACAGGTTATAGGCAGGGTTGGTAATTTCTTTTCTGAATTGTCACACACACAAACATCAGTGATAGTATCTGAAAAGATACATTCACTATAAACACAAAGATGGAACAGAACTTTGAAAATTCTCTGTATTTTGCCATGTTTAGCTTCATGGTTCCTATAACTAATTACACTTCTATTATTTGAGATACTAATTAAATAAAACAAGCACAGGTCCCCATTATATCCGCAACCTAATTGAGCCTAGAACATATCACCTACCAGTTACAATATTTCTAATTCTGTCAGCAGGCCATTTTTGTCTATTATTTTTAGTTTCAAATATAGACCTATGATTTAAAAATTACCAGTACATCAAACATGTGAGTAGAACACAGAAAGTAATTTTATAATAAAAACCATGTATTTAAATAAGTAATTACCGTATTTTCCTGTATATAATCCGCAGCGGCGTATTATCCACAAAGCCTTTTTTTCGAGTAAAAAAAGTAAACATTGTATAATCCGCGGCAGTTTTTACGGCGAATAATCCAAAAATATAAACTGCCGATAATGAGTGTCATATAAGATAAAAAATACACAATATAATTAAAAATAGAAGCAAGAAATTGCACAGGAAAAAAATTATGAAGCTTCTCTTTAAATGTGTATGATAATATTTTTTACGATAATCTCAATAAAACAAAAAAAAATATTTGCTACTTCCATCTATGTTTTGAATTGTTAAGCAAAGCATTACACGTGGAAAAAAAACTTTTTTTTTAGTTTAGCAAGTTAACAGCAAAAAAATTAAGATCGAGACTGCTTTTCCATTGTTTTTTTCTTTTAAAATCCATTTATTTTTATTTCTTCCTCTAATTCTGGCCAGTGAGGTTTTTCACGACTATCGGCTCTTTAACGTCGATCACAATTTTCGAAGTTGGTCTTGTTTTTTCTCCACAAACGAATATTCAGTTCGTCAACGTTGAAAATTCTTGCAGCTTCCTGACTTCGGTAGCCTTCTCTATAACTTTTAACTTGAAGTTTGCAGTGTAACTTAACCCTCTAACCGGATAGCACGGAAAATTAAGTCAAAGTAAAGATGCTTCGAAAATGGACTGCACGGATATTTCTGCCTTCAAGTAACGTTTTCAAAAGCGGATTAGCCGCACTTTTCTGAAATCCTTTCCACCTTTTAAGGTTTAACATCTTGAAAGATAATGAGGGACGGAGGAATCAACACAGCAGGAGGTATATGGCTCGCAGGGATCCCCGTGTTTTGACCCTGGGGCAATCGTAAAAAATCGGGGAGAAATTTCTTTAGAACCCAGGAAGTGTTTGTTTGCTAGCTTGTATTTTAAAAGTTTCCAAAAGTCCCAACGCATAAGTAAAATATGTTACAATTCCCTTTTGGTTTCATATTAATTTCAAACTTAACAAGTTGGGGCGTGTCAGTGCAATCTGCTATTTTATATAGTTAGACAAATTATCTTTTTTAAGTATATTCTTTCGCTTCATTTTTCTTATTTTAATCAAAGCTTTCAGTTTTTGAAACATGATTATTTTATTATAACATACCGAAAAAATTAATAAAACACCAAACTCTTTAAAATTTGGAACCTCCATTGTTTGAAATTTCCAACCACTAAAAATGAATAAATTTAAACTTCATCAAATCATTTGAAACATTTTCTTACACTTTGATAAAAATAATAACGAAAAAAACTAATTAAGATTTATTAGTTTTTTTTTTTTTTAGATTTCAAAGCCTAAGTGTTCAGGGAAGTTTAAGTACAGTGCCTGGTTATATATTGTTAAAATACACCGAATTCTATTTGAATTTTAAGTGCTTGAACTTCAGTTTACATCAAAGACAACATGAATGAAGATTTTCACACATTTTTTTTATAACTTGAATGTTTGAATAAATGGTAATCCAAAATATACGGAAACATTTACAGTAGACATATATGCATATAAATAAACATAAAAATCAATTTTAAATTCGAGCTATTGAAAAATATTCGAATTATATATTGTTCAAAAATATCTATTTATACAAAATACCTCAACGTTTATCTTTTTTAAAGGCTAACTTAATAATTAATTAAAATCTGGATATTTTTTGAAATCTCGACCTTATAAAGCTATAAATTTTATGTTAGAAATTCCATTTGAAATTTCGAAAAAAAAAAAATGCATCCCGCAGTTAAAAATTATTTACCATAAGTTTTAGCAATTGTTTGAGTATAATAAAAATTTCAAATTTTATTATATAGCTTCTTTGGTATCTTTTAATATATTTCGAAGATATCATACAATTCAGTTGAAAACCGCATGCTAAGAGCAAAAATATACTAAAAAAATTGATGAATATACAATTACAATAAATTCTTACATAGATGCAAAACTCAGAAGCTAAAGCGTAGGAATAAAAATTTTGAGTATATCTGAAGTAGTTTTCGAAATATTTATTTTAAATTTTAGAAAATTTGTGTACGTTATGTTATACTTAATATTAATTAAATGGTTAAAATAATGTGTTAATATTAGTCATGTAATCATTTGATGACACATTCATATACTAATAAAAATTATCATGGTCATTGATGCGAATGTCAAGAATTTTATGTAATTTTAAATTCATACATTAAGATATTGATGTAGAAAATATAAAACGACCATCTAAAATACATGAAAAATGCAGTCTGCTATAAAATGATCTTGACAAACAAAATCCGGCATTTTCAATTACTATGGCAGAGCCGGCTTAGTCAGGGGCGATCTGGAAAAATAGAGAGAGAACCGCGGTTTTGATGGATTTTGCTCTAGCTTTTAAAGCTCCCAGGAAAAATTATATATATATAAATTACAAATGCAAAATAAATCTTGTAATTTTCCATACATTTTTATAACAACGAATTGTGGAATTGGCTTCCAATACATTGTTGTGTTTGACAATATCTAAGGTAACCAACCCTACTTTAGATAGATTTGTACTACTTTTTCGTAACTGTATTCCTTTTAAAATTAATTCGTGCAGCCGAAATACACCTTTTGTACCCTTAAAAATTCATGTAAACTATAACGGTTAATTTTAATTTATGCAACTCGTGAAATGTTCATAAATAACCATTTCCGTCTAAACAGTTTACATGAAAAAAAAAGTTTGGACTCCCTCATTCATTAGGGATTTATATAAGATTCTAACATTAAGTTTTATTTTTCACCGAATAGGATCGAATGGTAGTGTATAGTGCTTTCACACCGCAGGTCTGGGGTTCTATTAACGGGTTGCGCAAGGTCGACTCTGCCTTTCATCCCCGCTACATTGGGTCGATAAATGAGTACCAAGCTTACTTCGGGTCTTAAACACTGAAGGTCTCTCTTCAGACAGACCACCAAATCGGGACATCTATTCATGCACCTCAGCGTCCAATGGTCACGGGTATTATGATGGGCACAGTAGTTCCTGGCCCTCATGGATTGCTGTGCTTCTGAGTTTGAGTCTTAAGTTTGAGGATTACCTCACTTTGGGAATACCTCTTAGATAAACATGTATTTCCACTCATTTGCAATTAAACATTTTTTCTTTCAATTACGTTTATTTCAGAAGGAAGTTTGATTTTTCAAATGTATTTGCTTAATAACATGTATATTTGTGTATTATATTAAAACATTTTATCAATCCAAAATTACATGTTTTTAGCTCCTCTAAAAGCTTTTAGGATTTTTACAACTGATCTTACAATCCATATACGTTTTATAGTAGTGTAGTTAAAAATGATAAAGACATTTTTACGACTGTGTGAGCTTTGATGCCTCGTTTATAAATATAAAAAATTGCATTCAGCTACAGTTTTTAAAATGTACTGAAATAAGTGGAGGAATAGGATATTTACATATTATGAATGTTTTTGACTGCAGTAAGATATATTTATATATTTCAGTTTCTTTACATTTTGAATAGAAGTTGTAAGCCATTTTGCGAATAGTTTGATGTTTGTTGTGTATAAACCCATAGGCTGTTTAATATTGTAAAGTGTTGTACTTGATACCAGCACACACTAAAATAAGGCTCATTTGCAGTTATATAATCAGCTTCAGTGATATTTAAATTTTCAAAAATAGTCTACACGTACGAAAACATTCTTTCACAACCGCACACCACATCTCATACTATGTCTTCCATACAGCAGGAAATATTTGTGTATACTGAAAAACTTAATACAGGATACATTTTCAAGTGTTAAATTTGTTTTTTTAAAAATTTGGTATGAATACATTGTGGAACTGTCGGTTAACTTCACTGAACAAAATTGTTTTTAAGTGTACTGTTTTGAAAGACAAAATTAATTAGGGAGAACTTTTCTCACAATAGAATTTGTAATGACTGAATTGTGTGAAAACGTAGTTATCGATGTGTGACATTTTATCTTGTAATAAAAGAAACAGAAAGATAAGAAATTTAACTTGAGTAGAAAATGGTTAGAAGTACTGTCATGAGCATTTGAAGAAGTATATCCCCATTAAAATTAAAAATTATTGACTGAATGTGTGTTATGTCCATCACAAATGCCGATGTAGAAAAGGAATTTTTATTTAATACAAGAAGTTCGAAAAGAGAACACTAGGAAGGAAAATTTAAATTTTTTCGAAAAATATTCAGTTAACATAAAAATATCTTTTATATGATTTTAATTAAAATAAATTAAAAGTATTGAAATCCTTTTATGCTATTTTAATTTAAAAATATAACTGAATAGAGAAAGATCGGTTTTATTTCATAAATATAATCATCGTATGTAATATTTATTGTGTTATTGTTTAAAAATGAGATAGGGCCTTTGCTCTTTTTTACCTCATTACTTTTTTAAAAACAGGAAAGTGAGCGCGTTTTCTTACTCTCATATTCTAAAATGAATACAGCATGCTTTTTTCTGGTTCAAATCGCAATACCAAATATATATATATATATATATATATATATATATATATATATATATATATATATATATATATATATATATATTATTTTTAAAAAATGACAGAAAATGAATTTTCTTTGAAGAAAATATAATTATTTTTCAACTTCTAACATACTATTTATTTCATTTTTTCCTCTTTTTTACCTTTCATTTTTTAATTTTACTGTTGTTACACTTATTGGTAAACTTATTTAAATTTTGCAAAGCTAGCAGTGAAATTTATGTGTCGAGGAGGCATGAAGACGAAAACAGTTTCTAAAAATTGTGTGGCCTTTAATAATCACTCATAAAGTCACTGCGCTCGTTACTGGAGCGATAGAAAAACAATAAGTTCAAAAAGACAACATTACCAGAGACATCCGATTCGAACCGTCTTCTAATATTGTAAAATGAATTTCTAATCTAAAATGGTGATGCAACCTGCAGTTGCATTGCCAACCAGCCGTTCTCTCCCTCTAAGAGTTAAAACCACTCACACACTTCTAATATTTCTGTTTCTCCTTCCTTCTTGGAAAAATTAACATGAGCCGAGTTTAAATACTCGCTCGATTTGCATGGCAGTTGCTGCCAACCACAAATCACGAAACTCAAAAAAGATCGGGTTCGAATCGGTGTGCTTACTTTCATTGAGATCATGGAACGGGATTGGAAAAACAACACAGAGATCATAAAAATTTGGATCCGACTTTTTAAATGTCTAACAATCGGCCCCCTTTTTCCAATCTCGCACCATTATCTCTTACAAATCAGTAAATTAATTTTAATCACATGTTATACAATTTAACACAAAAATACATTTTATTCACATTCTTTATTGTAATAAACAAACTAATATTTTAATCTTAAAGAAACAAAGTCTTATTCTCTAAAAAGAAATAATTTTCTACAAAATTCTAACAATTCTTCCTTTACCATGGGTTTGGTAAAAATGTCCGCCAAATTATTTTTGGTACCTATATATTTAATTTGGAAAACCTGGTCGTATATCAAATTCCTTAGAAAATGATAACGAACATCGATATGTTTTGTTCTATAATTTTCTACCGGTGACTTTGAAAAACTTGTAGCAGCTTGATTATCACAAAACATTACATTTTCACTTAATTCCAAATTTAAACTTTTATTATCAATTACATTCTTTAGCCAAATGAATTCCTTAGCTGCTTCTGTTAAACTAACATACTCAGCTTCTATGGTCGACAGACTAACGGATTTTTGCTTGAAAGTTCGCCATGAAATTGGGTGGCCGCGGTAGCCGAGTGGTATAGGTATCGGACTGTGGCTTGCTTTGTCACAGGTTCGAGCCCAGTACCACTAAAGACCCGCCGTGTAGGGCAGCGATGCACGTTAAATCTGTCGAGAGCTGAAACGTCCTCCCGTTGGTGTGGTGTGGTAGTTAGGAGAGGGGTGCCAGCTCAGGTGTCGTCCACATCACTTGACCATGGTTCAAAATTACGTGGTCCGTCGCCAAAAGCCCTCGTGTAGCTGAACAGTGCGACGTTAATATTCAATCAATCAATCAATCGCCATGAAATTGGAGTTTCGTCCATAAAATTTTTATATTATCCGGATGATCAACTAAATCCCAAACTTTACGTTCCATCATTACGTTAATTTCTTTATCCATTGCATCATGCCATTTAGATGCGTCTCTGGATCTTATTGCCTGTTTGTAACCGTTAGGAATAGTTACTTCAACCATAAGAGCTTCTTGTTGCTCTGACAAATCTGAAAATCCCTGGGATTCGGTATTATCTTTTCTAAAATTAAATAAACTAGGATCATACTCAATATTATGCCTCTTACAGTATCTCTCTATTTCGTTAAAAGATTTCAATCGGGTTGCTTCCCCTTCTATACTATAATATACGTTAGATCCAGTTACTTTCCTACCTATATTTCGAATCCACTTAACCTCTGTACATGGGATCAAGCTATGATTATCGGAAGATACACCTGGCTTTTCAGATGTTGAGGGCGTTTCCGTACTTGTCTTTGAAACTAAACGACTCGTTAATGAATCTTTTACTCTATCAAAATCATCCTCATCATCATAATAATCTCAGGAAGGTTTAAATTATATCTAAGGTTACTATTAACTTTTTGTCTAAAATTAATTCCCCTCTTATTTTCATCGAATCTTACATTAATAGTCTCGACTAATTTATTTTCATCTATCAACCATATTCTATAACCCTTAGTACGTTGTGCGTATCCCATCATAATTCCCATTTTCGCACGCATATCGAATTTTTCTAATTTGTTTTGGCACACCAGCATATGCCAAACACCCAAAAGGTATTAGATGCAATACCGATGGTTTTCTACTTGAATATTTTTCGAAAGGCGTTTTGTTACTGTCTTTGTGACAAATTCGATTCAACGCATAAGTGAAACAAAGTAATGCTTCTCCCCAAAACTTATGGGGAACTTCATTAGACTTAAGCAATGTTTTGATGCCATCTAGAGCGGTTAAATTGAATCTCTCCGCGATCCCATTCATTTCTGGCGTATATGAATTTGTTACCTCATGCTTTATACCCAGTTCTGTAAAGAAATTATCCATATCCTTATTACAAAATTCTAGTCCGCCATATCAGTTCTAACTGCTATTACCTTTTACTTAGAAAATGTTCTGCTCGTTTCTGAAATCTTATAAACGTATGAAATACGTCAGATTTATTTCGGATGGGAAATACAGTCACCTTTCTTGAATAATCGTCAATTATACTCAAGAAATATTTATTACCGCCTTGGCTTTCAGTTGGCATTGGACCACAGAGGTCCATATGCAACAATTCCAATGGACGTTTTGATCTTACGGCCCCCGTCTTTTTGAATGAAACTCTCTTTGACTTTGCTAATTTACACGGTATACAATGAGTCTTACCATTATCAGTTAAGCGTGGGAGACCTTTTACACTATCATTTTTACTAGTTTTTACCAAGTAATCGTTATTAACATGACAAAAGCGTTGATGCCATATTTCTATTGATCCGTTTTTTGTTTTAGCGGTTACATCACTAAAAAAACTAATTTCTTTACTCTTTGGTATAATATAATGATCCGGCTTAAAAAAATACAAATTTTCATGGCGTGTCGCCGAGAACAATTTTATCCAGTCTTTATTAAAAACATTAATTTTACCTTTAGTACCCACAAAATGCGCACCTTTACTTTCTAATCTGGAACCGGATAACAAATTTCTCCTCAACTTAGGATTAAATAAAACATCAGTCAAAGTTATTTCATGAAAACTCCCCTTATATTTTACCCGAAATCTAAGTGTACCGATTCCTTCTACGGGACAACTTTTATCCTCCGTTGCTAACGACATTTTCATGTTAGTTATCGGTTTAAGATCTAAAAATAAACTCTTGTCATTACAAAAATGACTCGTGGCAGCAGTATCTATTACCCAAAGACCTTTATCAAACTCTGTGTTAAAAGTTTCATTTACAGTTGAAGGAGATTTTTGTAGAGACTTTTCTCTTTACAGTTTACTTTAAGATGCCCGTACTTATTACATACATAACACGGACCTATAGTCTTAATAGATTGTTTAACATTTTTAATAGTTTTACAGTTAAATACCTTACCACCTTTCTTTTGGTAATCATTCTTGCCATTTGGATCTCCATGAGCTGCAGCCGTAGCACCAGGTAACGTCTTCGACTTCTTCGAAGTGAAACTGCTCAAGTAAGCATTCTCCGCTTTCTCCAAATCTTGTTTCATCAACTGAAGACGATTGGCTTCTAATATCAGCTCTGCTTCAATTTTGACAACTCTGAAGTCCTCTTCTTTCCATCTGTAGATTTGTTGCACGGTAGACTGGAATTCCTGAGGAAGCCACCTTATTAATTGAAATCCTATGTACAGGTCGTCCAATTTATGACCCGCTTCTTGTAGTCTGGTTGCCGCTGTCTTTACACGAGATATGAAGATTCCAACATCTTCCCTGGTTGGTATTTTGTTCAAAAAATTGATCTAATAGTTGAATTACTCTTGCTTTTGTGACTGGTTCGAAGTGATCTTTTAATATCTTCCATGCCGTTACTCCGTCAGTTGTTTCCGTTATCAGATTTTTCAAATCTGAACTGATGTTAGTATAGATCAACGTATAACATCTATCCTTACGAAGTTGTAGATCTAATTTTTCCTTGTATGTTGCCTCTTCATCAGGTTGCTCTGGCTTGGTCTGTATTATAAACTGCCAGCAACCATAATGCATTAAGAGTACTTGCATATCATGCTTCCACGTGTTCCAGTTGTTTTGAGTCAACACTGATATCTGGTTGTTAAACTCCATATCTGTTACTCGATTTAGCGTACTAGCAACAGAGTTCATAAAAAATAGTTCTAGACTGGAACAGTATTTAAATAGACAAAGTTCATGGCCTGGTTCAACTGCTTAGCCTGCCTCGACACAGTACATGGACTGGGCCCATAACCAAATTTGTTACACTTATTGGTAAACTAATTTAAATTTTGCAAAGCTAGCAGTGAAATTTATGTGTCGAGGAGGCATGAAGACGAAAAACAGTTTCTTAAAATTGGCCTTTAATAATCAATCATAAAGTCACTGCGCTCGTTACTGGAGCGATAAAAAAACAATAAGTTCAAAAATCAACATTACCAGAGACATCCGATTCGAACCGTCTTCTAATATTGTAAAATGAATTTCTAATCTAAAATGGTGATGCAACCTGCAGTTGCATTGCCCCAACCAGCTGTTCTCTCCCTCTAAGAGTTAAACCACTCACATACTTCTTATATTTCCATTTCTCCTTCCTTTTTTGAAAAACTAACATGAGCCGAGTTTAAATACTCGCTCGATTTGCATGGCAGTTGCTGCCAACCACAAATCACGAAACTCAAAAAGATCGGGTTCGAATCGGTGTGCTTACTTTCATTGAGATCATGGAACGGGATTGGAAAAACAACACAAGGAGATCATAAAAATTTGGATCCGACTTTTTTAAATGTCTAACAATCGGCCCCCTTTTTCCAATCTCGCACCATTATCTCTTACAAATCAGTAAATTTTAATCTATAATCACATGTTATACAATTTAACACAAAAAAATACATTTTATTCACAATCTTTATTGTAATAAACAAACTAATATTTTAATCTTAAAGAAATAAAGTCTTATTCTCTAAAAAGAAATAATTTTCTACAAGATTCTAACAATTTTTCCTTTACCATGGGTTTGGTAAAAATGTCCGCCAAATTATTTTTGGTACCTATATATTTAATTTGGAAAACCTTGTCGTATATCAAATTCCTTAGAAAATGATAACGAACATCGATATGTTTTGTTCTATAATTTTCTACCGGTGACTTTGAAAAACTTATAGCAGCTTGATTATCACAAAACATTACATTTTCACTTAATTCCAAATTTAAACTTTTATTATCAATTACATTCTTTAGCCAAATGAATTCCTTAGCTGCTTCTGTTAAACTAACATACTCAGCTTCCATGGTCGACAGACTAACGGATTTTTGCTTGAAAGTTCGCCATGAAATTGGAGTTTCGTCTATAAAAGTTATGAACCCTCCCATCGACACTCGATCATCCCTATTTGTAGCAAAATCTGAGTCTGAATAACATCTTAGTTTTAATGATTTAACTTTTGAAAGTTCTAATTTATATTCTTGAGTGTATTTTAAATAACCTAATAATCTCAATAAGCAATTCCAATGTTTTATTCCCGGGTTTGCTTGGAATTGAGATAATACATTTACTGCATACATAATATCGGGTCTTGTATCTAACAATTTTATTATTTTTCATCATATTTAATGGTATAAACCCAACGGTTTTCTAAAATTTTTATATTATCCGGATGATCAACTAAATCCCAAACTTTACGTTCCATCATTACGTTAATTTCTTTATCCATTGCATCATGCCATTTAGATGCGTCTCTGGATCTTATTGCCTGTTTGTAACCGTTAGGAATAGTTACTTCAACCATAAGAGCTTCTTGTTGCTCTGACAAATCTGAAAATCCCTGGGATTCGGTATTATCTTTTCTAAAATTAAATAAACTAGGATCATACTCAATATTATGCCTCTTACAGTATCTCTCTATTTCGTTAAAAGATTTCAATCGGGTTGCTTCCCCTTCTATACTATAATATACGTTAGATCCAGTTACTTTCCTACCTATATTTCGAATCCACTTAACCTCTGTACATGGGATCAAGCTATGATTATCGGAAGATACATCTGGTTTTTCAGATGTTGAGGGCGTTTCCGTACTTGTCTTTGAAACTAAACGACTCGTTAATGAATCTTTTACTCTATCAAAATCATCCTCATCATCATAATAATCAGGAAGGTTTAAATTATATCCAAGGTTACTATTAACTTTTTGTCTAAAATTAATTCCCTCTTATTTTCATCGAATCTTACATTAATAGTCTCGACTAATTTATTTTCATCTATCAACCATATTCTATAACCCTTAGTACGTTGTGCGTATCCCATCATAATTCTCATTTTCGCACGCATATCGAATTTCTTTCTAATTTGTTTTGGCACACCAGCGTATGCCAAACATCCAAAAGGTATTAGATGCAATACCGATGGTTTTCTACCTGAATATTTTTCGAAAGGCGTTTTGTTACTGTCTTTGTGACAAATTCGATTCCACGCATAAGTGAAACAAAGTAATGTTTCTCCCCAAAACTTATGGGGAACTTCACTAGACTTAAGCAATGTTTTGATGCCATCTAGAGCGGTTAAATTGAATCTCTCCGCGACCCCATTCATTTCTGGCGTATATGAATTTGTTACCTCATGCTTTATACCCAGTTCTGTCAAGAAATTATCCATATCCTTATTACAAAATTCTAGTCCGCCATCAGTTCTAACTGCTATTACCTTTTTACTTAGAAAACGTTCTGCTCGTTTCTGAAATCTTATAAACGTATGAAATACGTCAGATTTATTTCGGATGGGAAATACAGTCACCTTTCTTGAATAATCGTCAATTATACTCAAGAAATATTTATTACCGCCTTGGCTTTCAGTTGGCATTGGACCACAGAGGTCCATATGCAACAATTCCAATGGACGTTTTGATCTTACGGCCCCCGTCTTTTTGAATGAAACTCTCTTGGACTTTGCTAATTTACACGGTATACAATGAGTCTTACCATTATCAGTTAAGCGTGGGAGACCTTTTACACTATCATTTTTACTAGTTTTTACCAAGTAATCGTTATTAACATGACAAAAGCGTTGATGCCATATTTCTATTGATCCGTTTTTTGTTTTAGCGGTTACATCACTAAAAAAACTAATTTCTTTACTCTTTGGTATAATATAATGATCCGGCTTAAAAAAATACAAATTTTCATGGCGTGTCGCCGAGAACAATTTTATCCAGTCTTTATTAAAAACATTAATTTTACCTTTAGTACCCACAAAATGCGCACCTTTACTTTCTAATCTGGAACCGGATAACAAATTTCTCCTCAACTTAGGATTAAATAAAACATCAGTCAAAGTTATTTCATGAAAACTCCCCTTATATTTTACCCGAAATCTAAGTGTACCGATTCCTTCTACGGGACAACTTTTATCCTCCGTTGCTAACGACATTTTCATGTTAGTTATCGGTTTAAGATCTAAAATAAACTCTTGTCATTACAAAAATGACTCGTGGCAGCAGTATCTATTACCCAAACACCTTTTCATCAAATATCTAGTTACCCAAAGACCATTCAGCTTCACAAAATCAAACTCTGTGTTAAAAGTTTCATTTACAGTTGAAGGAGATTTTTGTAGAGACTTTTTTTCTCTTTACAGTTTACTTTAAGATGCCCGTACTTATTACATACATAACACGGACCTATAGTCTTAATAGATTGTTTAACATTTTTAATAGTTTTACAGTTAAATACCTTACCACCTTTCTTTTGGTAATCATTCTTGCCATTTAGATCTCCATGAGCTGCAGCCGTAGCACCAGGTAACGTCTTCGACTTCTTCGAAGTGAAACTGCTCAAGTAAGCATTCTCCGCTTTTCCAAATCTTGTTTCATCAACTGAAGACGATTGGCTTCTAATATCAGCTCTGCTTCAATTTTGACAACTCTGAAGTCCTCTTCTTTCCATCTGTAGATTTGTTGCACGGTAGACTGGAATTCCTGAGGAAGCCACCTTATTAATTGAAATCCTATGTACAGGTCGTCCAATTTATGACCCGCTTCTTGTAGTCTGGTTGCCGCTGTCTTTACACGAGATATGAAGATTCCAACATCTTCCCCTGGTTGGTATTTTGTTCCAAAAAATTGATCTAATAGTTGAATTACTCTTGCTTTTGTGACTGGTTCGAAGTGATCTTTTAATATCTTCCATGCCGCTACTCCGTCAGTTGTTTCCGTTATCAGATTTTTCAAATCTGAACTGATGTTAGTATAGATCAACGTATAACATCTATCCTTACGAAGTTGTAGATCTAATTTTTCCTTGTATGTTGCCTCTTCATCAGGTTGCTCTGGCTTGGTCTGTATTATAAACTGCCAGCAACCATAATGCATTAAGAGTACTTGCATATCATGCTTCCACGTGTTCCAGTTATTTGGAGTCAACACTGATATCTGGTTGTTAAACTCCATATCTGTTACTCGATTTAGCGTACTAGCAACAGAGTTCATAAAAATAGTTCTAGACTGAACAGTATTTAAATAGACAAAGTTCATGGCCTGGTTCAACTGCTTAGCCTGTCTCGACACAGTACATGGACTGGGCCCATAACCAAATTTGTTACACTTATTGGTAAACTAATTTAAATTTTGCAAAGCTAGCAGTGAAATTTATGTGTCGAGGAGGCATGAAGACGAAAAACAGTTTCTAAAAAAATTGGCCTTTAATAATCAATCATAAAGTCACTGCGCTCGTTACTGGAGCGATAAAAAACAATAAGTTCAAAAAAACAACATTACCAGAGACATCCGATTCGAACCGTCTTCTAATATTGTAAAATGAATTTCTAATCTAAAATGGTGATGCAACCTGCAGTTGCATTACCAACCAGCCGTTCTCTCCCTCTAAGAGTTAAACCACTCACACACTTCTTATATTTCTGTTTCTCCTTCCTTCTTGGAAAAACTAACATGAGCCGAGTTTAAATACTCGCTCGATTTGCATGGCAGTTGCTGCCAACCACAAATCACGAAACTCAAAAAGATCGGGTTCGAATCGGTGTGCTTACTTTCATTGAGATCATGGAACGGGATTGGAAAAACAACACAAGGAGATCATAAAAATTTGGATCCGACTTTTTAAATGTTTAACAACTGTGATTGAACATATTGGAGAAAGAAACACCGAATTCCACTACGCTTTCAAAGAAGATTGCCCAAAGCAACTTAACAGCAGCTGTAAACGATTGATCTGTTGGTTCTTACTTTACAAAGGGACCGAACTGGGTCGTAAAATTGTCCCCGTTCATCCTCCCAAGTTCTAAAAGGGGGAAAGGAAAGAAGTCTGTTGCATTTTTGAAGGGAATCGCAAAATAAGAGTTAAAAGCTTTCGGAATAACTTTTCAGGAGGAAGATTTCCAGTTAGAGGGTTAATGCTTTCGCTTCAACATGATGAAAACTTTCAAAGGACATAATAGCTCTAGTCAAGAGAAAATTGGAAATGGCGCCAGTGACTCGTAACTGTTTTTTCCTTCCAAGGAATTGTATTCGTTTTTGAATGTAATTGGACAAAAACTAGTTATGGCTGATATACTTCATCCGAGTCATAAAAGCGCCATCTATTATTTATTTTATAAAACATAAACGGCATTTCTTTCAAAACTTTATTTTTAGCTTTTCTGATGGAGAATGTTTTACCTCAGATAATCCGCGGTGGCGTATAATACGTATAATGTAATATGAAACTTTTTAAACACATAATCCGCGGATTATACACAGGAAAATACGGTAGCTAATATTTTGTATGATTAAATTACTCCTCTTTTTTAGTACAAGTTATTTCCAATAAATGTAACTATTTTTGGAAAACCAAAAGAAAACATTATATATATATATATATATATATATATATATATATATATATATATATATATATATATACACTGGCCTCAAAAAGTTAAGGTACAACCGGGTTTTTGTGTCTAATTTGCAAATGAATGAATGTAGAAACAAAAATTTGGAGGATATGTGCATTAAATAGTTTTTATTGAATGCGTCATAGAAATTTGTATAAGTGTATTGCAAAAATGATTTATAACAAAAAAAGCAATCTCTGCGGAAAAGTCCATTCTTGGAGAAAACAGCACATCACAGTGTTATGTGGTAAAATGGCATAAAAACAATACAAAAATGGTTCTAATAAGGAATGTGTCCACCCCTAACTTGAATGCATTGGCGGCATCGATTTCCCATGCTGTTTATTAAGTTGTCGGACACCGGAATAGGAAGCGAAGACCAGACACAGAGTAAGCCTTGTTTCAGCTCATGTAACGACCTTGGAGGAGGATTTAAAGCAGCAACCTCTCTGCCAAGATAGTCCCAAAGATGTTCTATCGGATTCAGGTCTGGAGATCTAGCTGGCCATTCTATTCGTTCCAAACCGTGATCATCCAGATACTCCTCAACAATCCCAGCTCGGTGAGGTCGTGCATTATCATCCATCAGAATGAAGTCGTTACCAATAGCAGCAGCATATGGGCGGACATATGGATCAAGGATCTCATCCCGATATCTAAGAACAGTTACGGTTCCTCCATGGAACACATGCAGGTCAGTGTGGCCACCGAGCGAGATCCCTGCCCAAACCAGGATTCCACCACCTCTATAACTGTGTCTTTCAACAGTGTTGGATTGATGGTATCTAGTGCGCTGTTCCCTCCAGATCAGTAGACGCCCAGAATCACTCTCCATTGTAAATCTGGACTCATCTGTGAACAGCACAGAAGCCCATTGTTGCTGCGTCCAAGAAACATGTTCTCTTGCCCAGCATAAGCGGTTCCTTCGCTGTCGTCCGTTGAGGGGAACGCACACAACTGGTCTTCTTGCATACAGACCTGCATTGTGAAAACGATTTCGCACCGTAGTAGCGGAGATTCTTCTTCCTGATGCTTGAAAGTGGTCTGCAACGAGCTGCGGCACAGTAGTGGTTCTTCTCCTTCGTGCCGAAAAAGCTAGAAAACGGTCTTCTGCAGGTGTTGTAGCTCGTGGTCGGCCTGGAACAGGTCTTCTGGATACAGAATCTTCGGATTGGTATTGATCCCAAAGTCGCTGAACAACACTACGAGACACATTGAGACGTCTAGCAACATCAGCCTGCGACAATCCCATTTCCATCCATCCAACTGCCCACCACCTTAACGAATTGGGTAAACGACGTCTCTGAGACATTTTCTAAACTCTATTGACTATTGTCACCGAAACTACCACCAACTTTTGAAAATCAACACAACTTACACACAAAAGTACGAAAGCTTGATATTTGCATATTTTTCTCTCACTCATAAATATACGTTCTTTTCTATAAAATAAAAAGTTGTAGCAATCGTTTTTGCATTAATGTTTTTAAAGTTCGTTATTATCATTCATGTAAACTATGCATTTTATTGTTACTGCCATTTTTTTTTTATTGTGAGCTTCGAAAAACATGTTTTACCTTAACTTTTTGAGGCCAGTGTATATATATATATATATATATATATATATATATATATTATATATATATCAATTTATATGAAATGATTCAATATATATATATATAAAATATATATATATATGCTCAATTTCTGAAATTATTCAAGAAAATGTTTATAAAATATTTACTTATTCTTACAATGCAATAAATGGAATCATTTTCTTTATGACATCTAAAAAAATACAAGTTTATTACATCAGCAATTATACATAGTTATTTGCACTAAGTAAACAAAAAGAACTTTTTTTGCTAATATATAAATAGGTATTTTCCCTCCTCTTTCTTAAAATTACTAACACAGATTTTTTGAAAGCATTTTTTTAATTTGTAGTACTGCAGAATGATGCAATTAATATATAGTTAATGTACAACCCAAAAAACTTAGTTATAACTCATTCAGTATTAAGGACAAACACCAGATAAAAACTAAATTATAAAAACGACAAAATACACTTTTATGAATGAACAAAAGAGCATGTGTGTATGTAAGATTTTATTTTAAAAAATCTTACAGAAAATTACAGACAGAAAAAAAAACTAATTGTGCTTATTCTTTAATTTAAATGCATTTAAAGAATATGATTTAAATTATGTAAATACTTAAAAAGCATTTGTCTTTCAGTTAAAAATATATGATTAAAAAAAGTATTATTTTAAGCTGTGTATCTGATTATAAAATACATTAATAAGTCTGCAATTACAAAATATCCTGAACAAATTATTACACTTTAAAAAAAGTAAAGTTTTTATCTTCGTATCTAATTATATGGCATAATATTGAATTTTTCAGAATCTCAGCACATTTTTACCCATTTTCTTTTTGGACACCCAAAAGAGGTTCAAGTTAAAAATGCAAGGAATTTTTTTTTTAAGAAATTTATGATCATCTAAAAAACTAAAGCAAAACATGATACTATAACATAAAATACATTTCCTCAAAAATTTGCTTATTTTTAATAATTATTAATGAGCATATTGATAAAAAAGGAAACAATCTAACACTCCTTACTTCATGTATAGATGTTTGAATTTAAAAAGGATATGGATCAACATTCTAAATGATACATGTGAATTTTAAATTGAAGCAAGAGCACCACAATTACTCTTAAGTTTTTTAATTACTGCAAAATTAATTATAGTGTTTAAAAAATTGAGTTTTTTTGAAATAATTATTGAATACTGTTGTAACTCCTGTTTAGCGGCGCTGTAGTCGCTAGCTTCTAGTGTAAATAGCGTTCCTGTTTTGTAAATAAAAACGTTTTTGTCCCTCCATCCAACTGGGGTGTTTTGTGCGTCGCTTCTCCTTCTGACAGGTAAGAGCAATTTATTCATTTTTAATGCACGAATCCGAATTGAATTTTTGAATTACGAATTTGAATAATTATTTAGAATTTTGAATTTGAACATTATTTTGGTGCCGAAACCCGGGACCAGCCTTTAGATAAATTATTGCGAACTGTTAGTGTAGTTGAAATCTTGTGAACAGTATTTTTGAATTTGAAAATTTAATTTATATGAAATGGATATCGAAGTTCTCTTAAAAAAATTCGAACACCTGTCAGAAGGGCGGCAACAGAATTATCGAACTCAATTAAAATTGAAATTGAGAAGGAAAATGCATCAAGCGATTTTATAGAAGAATTTTAGCCAAATTAATTGATAAAGAAAAACAACTTGAGTATGTTGACAAAGATATCACGATTCTTATTAATATGGACGACCTAGAAAAGGATACAGAAAAACAACAAGAATACCGTGATTCAATAATAACTTGTAAAGTGCGTGCCAATAAAATATTAAGCAAAAGAGAAACTGAGTCAAGAAACACACTTATTACAAGTTCTAGAAGCGAACAACAATTTTCAAGTTTAAAACTCCCTCAACTGCAAATCCCAAAATTTGACGGAAATATTTTAAAATTTAGTGATTTCTTTGCCCAATTCGAAGAAGCAATTCACAATAACTCAAATTTAAGTGACGTTGAGAAATTTAATTATTTAAAATCTTACTTAATTGATGAAGCTTAAATAGCAATTAGAGGTTTAACTTAAAGTGCAAATAACTATACAATCGCATTAAACATAATTAAAGAGCGATTTGGCAGAAAAGATTTAATTATTGATTCACATATGTCTAAATTATTACATTTAAATCCTGTGCGAAAATCAGATGACATTTTGAGCTTGCGAAAACTGTATTCTGAATGTGAAATCCATATTCGAGGATTACAAAACTGTAGGGTAAATCCGGACACTTATAGTTCTTTATTGTATCCAATAATTTTAAAAATCTATTCCGCAGGATTTATCATTAGAGTTTACCCAAAATCATACGGTCAAATGGAGAATATGATGTCTGATTTATTAGACTTCTTAAAAATAGAAATTCGACGTCGAAAAAAAAATTAGGATTTAACTAAAGAATTTAATTCTTATATATATATATGATTCCAATCCCCGAAAAGAAACTAGAAATTATTATAACGAAAAACAGAATTATAAACACAGTAAATTTAATAAATATAACGTAGATTCAGCGTGTGGAAAAAATAAAGATACTTGTAATGTCCCGACAACCTCCGCGTTTGTTGTCAATGTATATAAGTGTGTATTTTGTTTGGAAAATGATAATAAAAATGATCATAGTTCCGATTCTTGTCCGAAATCAATCGAGGAAAGGAAATTATCTCTTAGGAAAAACGACATTTATTATCTATGTCTCACGCGAGGCCATATATTTCGGACTTGTAAAAAGACTAGGGTTTGCGTTAATTGTAAGGGTAGTCACTCCGAACTGATATGCGATACTTCTTTCATCCCCACAAACAACCCTGATGACCAAAAGACCTCCTCGGAGAACGCAGGTGTTCGGGGTTCCTCCCTGCAATGTGACACCCCCCCTGAAAAGTATTTGATGCTGTAATGTGAATACAACTCCTGACGAAATTCTTCTCGAAACGTGTAGGGCTTTGTTTGTAAACGAATCGGAGAAAAAGGAAATAAATCTCTTGTTAGATAACGCTTCGCAGAGATGTTTTTTAAAAAAAACAGTAGCCTCTGAAATGAAGCTTCCTATGAAACGCGAAGAAAATTTATTGGTTTACACATTCGGTTCAAGAACACCCATTCAAAAAAATACGAAGTTGTGGAAATTACCCTCTGTAACCTTAACAACCCTGTAAACACGATCACTATTGAAGCTCTCCTAACGGATGTCATTTCCGGAACTCCTTTCAAAGTATCGGCGAATAAATTAAAGAAATCGCTTAGTTGTAAAAATGTTCACTTTTCTGACTTAAACGAATCGAATGGAGATAAGATTTCATTGTTAATAGGGGCGCAATATTTTTGGTAGATTCATTCCGGTAAAAAGGAGAAATTAACAAAAACTTTGTTTGCAATAGATACCATTTTCGGGACAATAATCCAGGGTAGAATATCGCCTATGGATGTACATTATAAAGAAAACGTTTCTGTATTTAAAATAGAATGTTGTTCCCAATTAAATGAAAATTTAACCCAATTTTGGAAACTAGAATCGATGGGAATTAGTGATACAGAAAAGAATATGTTAGATAGCGATAACGACTATATTTCGAGTTTTGAGAATAATTTAAAATTTAATAACGCAATGTATGCGACTAAATTATTTTGGGAAGATAAACCAAGCGATTTGGAAAATAATTGGGCAATAGCGAAGCGCAGATTCGGTAATTTAAGTATAAAAATGCAAGACAATAATTTGCTTTATAATGAATATAAAAATATTGTTAAAGATCAAATTAAAGAAAATATTGTTGAGGAATGTTCATCATATTTCGAAACTAATTCTTATTATATGCCTCATTCGGCTGTGGTTCGAAAAGACAAAGAAACGACGAAAATTCAAATGGTATTTGATGCGTCCTCGAAAGGTAGAGACTGTAAATCTTTGAATGAGTGCTTTTATGCTGGTCCACCTTTGAATCCCCGAATAATAGATGTAATCTTGCGATTTCGCGAATATGAACATGCGTTTTGTAGTGATATTCAAGGAGCATTTTTAATGATTGGAATAGCTGAGGAAGATCAAGACTATTTAAAAATTTTTTGGTTTCCGAATGATTTAGATGCCAATTTGTACAAAATAATGAGAATGAATCGTGTACCGTTTGGGGTGACCTTGAGTCATTTTATACTTGCTGCGACGATTACATTCCATATACGAAAATATAAGGAAGATTATAGAGAAACCTATGAACTGTTGAATACTTCTTTATATGTTGACGATCTGTTCGCCGGTCCATCCGAATCCGTTTATAAGGCTTTCGATCTATCAAAAAACGCGATTGAAATTCTTAAAGATGCTAATATGAATTTAAGAAAATTTAAAACTAATTCGAAATAATTAAGTAAATTATGGAACGAAAACGGCATAGGTGCTGTATGTGAATCGAGTGAGCGTCCTTTAAAGGTTTTAGGAATTATTTGGAATTTAAATAATGATATATTTAAATTGGATGCACAACCATTGCTTGAGTTAATTAAAAATTTAAAGAATTCAAAACGCTGTGTTCTAAAAACAGCAGCAAAAATCTTTGATCCGATAGGTTTTATTTCCCCATTTGTGTTAATAATAAAATGCTTAAAGCAAGAAATTTGGGAATACGGTATCGGCTGGGATGAGCAATTGCCCACCGAGTTAAAGAATAAATGGGAGACTTGGTGCTCTCAAGTTTGTCTTCTAAACGACTTAACATTGGAAAGAAAATATTTTCCATATCCTTTAGATAAGGGAAAGGATTTACAATTGCACATATTTTGTGATGCAAGTCCCAGAGCATTTGGAGCAGTGGCATATTTTCGTTATGTCACTGCGAATGACGATATTTACACGAGTTTTGTAACCGCTAAAAACAGTTTGCCCTCTCAAAAAGTTAACCCTCCCACGATTGGTATTTTTGGAAGCAGTTTTAGCCTCGAGAATTTTGAAACATTTAACATCAAAATTTAAATTCTCTATTTTGAAATTTTTTCTTTGGAGTGATTCTTCTATTGCTCTCCATTGGATTAAAGGAAAAGCTTCAAATTACAAACAGTTTGTTTCGAATAGGGTAATAGAAATCCAATCAAATTCCGATCCGTCTGATTGGCATCATTGCAGTGGGAGAGAAAATCCAGTAGATTGATTATGTTTCTCGTGGAGTGAATCTCGAGACGATTATTAACAGCCAATTTTGGATGCATGGTCCTCAGTAGCTTTGCACGACGGAAAAAAACTAGCCGAAAAGCTTGAATTGTGACTTTTCTTCAACCGACCCACGTGATTCCGAAGAACAAGTGTTTACGTTCGCATGTGAATTAAACACAGCCTCAATAATTAATTTAAGCAAATTTAGCAGCCTGCAGAAGTTATTACGAGTTACTAGTTGGGTGCTTCGTTTTGTGCATAACATTCTCAATAGATTCAATAAACGATCTGATGAATTAAGTACAAAAGAAATCGATGTTGCCGAAAAATTTTGGATTCAATTAGTACAGAGAGATGCTTTCGCCGAAGAAGTTAATTGTTTACGTGCAAGCAATTTACTACTAAAAACTTCAGTAATTTTAGAGTTTAATCCTTTCCTTGATTCAGATGAACTGATACGTGTCGGTGGAAGACTGTAAAAATCTAAATTTTCTTATTTACAAACCCCCCTATCATTTTACCGGCCAAGCATTACTTCGTAAATTTAATGGTGCGAGACTCCCACGAAAAGGTTTTTCACGGTGGTGTTAATGAAACTCTACTAGAAATTAGAGAGCGATTCTGGCTCATCAAGGGGAGACAGACTGTGAAAAACATCTTAAAAAAATGTTTGATATGCAAAAGATTTAGTTCGACTTCAGGTGTTCAAGTCACCGCTCCGTTACCAGCTCTTCGTGTAGAGCAGTCAGCTCCATTTTCTGTATTTGGAATAGATTTTGGAGGCCCCCTCTACACAAAAGACGAGAATAAACATTACATTGTTTTATTTACGTGTGCTGTTACGAGAGCTCTTCACTTAGAGCTAGTGAACAACCTTACAACTGAAACGTTTCTATTAGCACTTCGACGTTTTATTAGTCGTCGTGGTTTGTGTTCGAAAATCTTGACTGACAACGCAAAATTTTTAAGAAATCCGAACTTGAACTGAAAACTTGTGGAAGTATATCAGCGATCCTACAGTGAAAGCGTCCTACGCTTCTCATAAAATCTACTGGCAGTTTATTATCGAACGAGCACCCTGGTGGGGCGGCTTTTACGAAAGACTTATTCGAACAGTAAAGCTTGCTTTACGAAAGATTGTGGGAAGAGCAACTTTATTTCGCGATGAGTTGGATACTCTTTTAATTGAAATTGAAGGAGTGCTCAACTCTCGCCCTCTTACATATATTTTTAGTGAATTTAATGAGCCTGAACCTCTTACTCCATCTCGTATGATTTTAGGACGTACAGTGAATAATCTACCACCTGCCAGGCTTTGTTTTGATTCTAACTTATCCAACAGGAAAGTTCTAATTAAAAGGTTTAATTATCGCGAAAGATTGCTTAATATGTTTTGGACAAAATAGTCAAAAGAATATATTTGCATGCTTAAATCGGCTCATTGTGTTAAGCCTACAGGCGAAATAAGAGAGTTTAAAATTGATGATGTTGTACTAATTAATGATGAAAAATTTCCTAGACATTTTTGGAAACTAGATAAAGTTGTTGAGATGTGTTTCCTGGCAGGGATGGTAAAATACGTTCTTGTAAGATAAAAACACAAAATTCAATTATTAAAAGACCTGTACAATTGTTACATAAACTTGAACTTAATGAATGATTTCTTAGTTAAGTGGTAGTTTTGAATTTGTATCTGGTGAATTTGTATGTGAATTACTTGTAATGTGTATTTAATATTTTTCTGTGTATTTTGAAATAGTAGCAGATTATGAATGAACCCCCTGGTTATTCGGGGGGAGTATGTTGTAACTACTGTTTAGTGGCGCTGTAGGCGCTTGCTTCTAGTGTAAATAGCGTTCCTGTTTTGTAAAAAAACCGTTTTTGTCCTTCCATCCGACTGGGGTGTTTTGTGCGTCGCTTCTCCTTCGGACAGGTAAGAGCAATTTATTCATTTTTAATGCACGAATCCGAATTGAATTTTTGAATTACGAATTTGAATAATTATTTAGAATTTTGAATTTGAACAAATACAAACTAAACCATCAAATATTTAGTTTTAAAAAAATTTTATGTTCAACAATCTGCAATTTATTAATTATACATTTTCATCACAAATATATTTTGCTATGGATCACAATATGGACTTCTAAAATCAGAAACAGAATGAAAGAAACAATGCTAAAAAATTAATATTTGTGCCATATGCAGGAAAAAAATAGATAATACAAACCATGCAATACATTTGTTCTATTATAGTGTATATCATTCTATACTGAATGACATGCAAATAAGGGGAAAGAGAGGTTTTTCAGTTTAACACAATTCACACATAATAAACAGTTTTCTTTTGGTATTATTTTAGATAAAAGTATTCCTAATGGAGACTTACTACATTCTCAAGGTTCTAGAATTTGGAAAATCTATACATGCTGTAGTTTTTTTAAAAAAAATATGGAATTTTTGAATAAAAGACAATGACTAATTTTGTTTAAAGTCTCAATCACATTTGTCAAATAAACTATAGCTGCCAGAACTACTATATTTCTCTAATATATTTGGGTAACATGAATGAAACTGTTTCTAAAATAAAACAATCTTAATCTTCTTCTAAAAACATTAACATTAATTAACCAAGATCATTGATTGTCTTAGATTTGGAAAATTAAAAATGTCTGTAATCTCAGAAAAGATGTACAACTGATTTTTTTATTGGCAACAGTTCTTCTAAGCTGCCAAGGTGGACAATTTGTCCCAATAGAAACAGTATTAATATTGTCCTTCAAGTGAAGAAAAGCCACATTATTATTGCTTGTAAAATCGAAACATTTATTAAAATTATTAGTAAAATTGAAACATTGCATGTTATAATTATTTGCAAGTCCAAAATATTGCACATTATTTCTAAAATTAAGTTTAAAATTTTCTCTAGTACAGCAGGAATTGTTACCAAAATTACAAGATGCATTATGATCAAGGTTATAAGAAGGCAAAGGTATTTGGTTGGGGTTGATAACAGTAAGAAAATTGCAATGACTACATTGAAATGACTCATCCACTAAAACTGCTTCATGTTGTTTCATTTGTTCATTATTTATATTTGAAAAAAAATGGTAAAGATAACCAGAAACTGATTGCAGTGGCAAATGAAGAGTGACATGTTCAGGAGAATCACCTGTATTGGGCTAGTGCCACCGATGAATGCGCTTGAGTCTCTTCTTTTTTTGAATTTGACTCATGTAAGCATGAATAGTTTCCTTCTTTTTTGCTTTGTGACATAGCAGAGAAACTTGTCGATTTTTGGAATTAATTTCATTCACTTCCACCATTTCACTTTGGAATTTACCACAAGAATACGCAGAAGTCACAGAAGAATCCTCAAAAGTAATCTTGGTGATCTCCTAAAAATAAATAATTTTACTTAAAAAATAACAAAATTAGGATGAGGACAAGTAATGTAAACAAAAAATTTTGAAGTCAATTCTTTCTCATGTCAACGAAGAAAACTTTATTTTAGTTACTTTTTATTAAATAATTACAATTAATACAAATATGTATATACATATGACAGAATCTCACTATTAAGTGAGAAAAAGGAATTTCCATGCAACTTTCCTTTCTATATATGGTTTTGGACTAGTATTCTTTTTCTTACTATTTATTCATTCAAAAATCACATTCTCAGAAATTAGGTCATCCCAGGTGGAATTCGAACCCACAACCTTCCGATTCGAAGTCTAATGCTCTATCCATTGCGTTACAGGGACACAATGAGCGATTTTCCTTTTTAAATATGGTGTAGAACTAATATTTTTGTTACTATTTATTCATTAAGTTTAATGAATTAATATTTAAAAAAAACTGTATCAACGTCAAGTGTCATCCACTTCAAGTTTAAAAAAAATGTATTTGAACTTGAATGGATGAATAAAAAGTATTTTATTAAAATGATTGAAAATTTGAAAAAGATGTATATAGGGAGATTGTGAACTAAAAGCACACACACACACACATGAATTTTGAAAAAGAGAAATAACTTTGAGAATTAATTAATTTTTTAAATAATTTTTTAAAGTAATAAAAGGTGGTACGTGTTTAGTAAGGAATATAAAACTTTTACACCAATTGTATGGAATTAACAATATTGTTATGAATAAAATTGCCACATCACATTCTTATTTTACTGATGAGGCTAGATAAATTTTTTTTCCACCAGCATTCTTATACATTTTCTTACAGTAGATGAAAGTTAGTCTTCTAAAACTTAATTGATTATCCTGCAATTATTGTTAACAGGTAATATTAATTACTGAGTTTTTTTCTTAAAAATTCAAAAAATTCCATTTATTGAAACTTATTGAAAACTAATATTTAAAGAAAAAGTTTTATTCAAATGTTTCAGTATTTTTATAAAAAAAATATTTTAACATTTTACAACATTGTGTATAGTTCTATTTTTAAAATAATTATACAGAGAACCTTGTTTCTTTTTATCCACTTCATTGGAAGAGTTGTATAAATATCAAAGCAAAAAAATTTTCAGACAGATCAAGTTTTACAATTACATGTTTCATATTGAGACACACTAAAAAGGAGTAAAAGCATAGCAAATGAACCTTCCTGATTCTGTGTTCAAACAAACTGAATTTGTAGGACACCTAGGCCAACGTCTTAAATGTGCAATCAAAATATTATATCTGCTTAAAATTATTTTAAATGAACTAATTGCTAATAATATCCTACTGAGTAATTTTAAAGACAGATTAAGAAATATTAAATTTTAAAGTTTCAAAGGAGAAAAGCTACAAAATGAGAAATTGAAATTTTGGAGAGAGAGAATTAGGTTTTTTAAAATTTGAATATCTTAAAAATTGTATCATGTATTTTTGCTAAAATAGTCATTTCAAAGTGATTAAAGTAATAAAACACCAATAAAAATATACAGATACAATAGTTATACTGTCTTCACATAAACAATAACATTTTTATTTATTTACTGAAATTTTATTGTACGTAAAGTGCATTACTAAAAAAAAAAAAAAAAATTGGTTCAACATGTAAACCATTATTTTGAGTTTATTCAGAAATTTTGTCAAGTTATTGGAAATAAAAGATATGCATACTTAAACATTAACATTTAATAATTTGATTCTTGATTGAATGCATTTAATATGATAAATATTTGTTGGACTCATAATATTTGAATCAATTATTTATTGAATATACTTGGATTATGAATTGAAAGGAGGAAATTATGTATTGAAAGTTCAAAATTGGTTTAAATTTAAGGACATACTTGAATTTCAGGGCATTTCAAAATTCAAATATCTTTTTTAAAAAATGATGGGTTTTATATTTGAATAATTTAAAGTACAGTAGAACCGTTTTAATCCCCAATAATTAGGGCTCTACGTACTCCAGATTTAATGAAAGTCCAGAGGAAACAAAAAATAGCCTAAAAAATAAGCTAAGGTACATATCTAAACCATATATATGTAAATAAATATTTATTTTGAAATAAGACTAAGGCAAATGGTAAATAATTGCAAAAAAAAAATTTAAAATCAATATGACTTACATAAGTATTAGGTTGAAAAAAAAACTTCTTAAAACAGGATGGTTGCATGTTTATAAATAAGTAATTTTTTTAAAAAAATATCTACCTGAACTCATTAGGGTTTATTATAGTTTTAACATAACTGGAAAAATACAACAATGCGTAGAGTATTTTGATTTAAACAGTAATACATATTTGATCATTCATTTTCTTTTTATGTATTACTATAAAAGATTCTAGTTAACAATTAAATAACTGACAATAATCTTAATTTAACTTAATAGTTGTATATATCAATAGCTCTTAAAAGAGAATAATATTAGTGAAACATATGTGATTATAAATATAAGCTCCAAATTATTTACCCTCTTTTCTGATTTGTTAGGACCAATACTGTTATCTTCAGTTGCCAATAATAAATTTTTCTCTAAGTTAGCTGGTTGGTATCTGAAAATTACATTAAGAACATAAAAAATGACAAATAACAAAAATTTGAATTTTTCAATCATCTTTAAATTTATGAAATTTAAAAAAACATTTCCCCAATTCTTTAATAACTATATCCTTGGAAGGCTTCAAGAGAGATTGATGATTAGTTTATGAAAGAAACAAAAAATTCTCCTAGTGATACTTTCTTTAAAAGACTAATTTCATGTGTGTGAACTTAACAAACCAAATACTAAAGAAAAATTTATTTTAGTAATGCTAATTATTTTTAGTGTAATTTTTATGATACTTTTTAAACATAAATTTAAACACACAATCCATTCAAACCATCAAAACTTTCTGCAGGTGGCAAAAACCCAATTAAAAAAGTACTTTATAAATTAACAACAAAGCATGCAAGGAATATGAGGGCACATTAAAAATACCTACCATTTTGTCATAACAGGTTTTAAATGCATAGTATCTTTGCATGCATAACAATGGTTATGCCTAAGATCACACACAGAATGTTATCATGATCATGTCATGAAATTAAAGCAAACCACAATGATATAGAGAAGCATCCTATTTGTGTAGTTCTTTACCTTCACTAAATAACATCTTCAAATCATGCCATCCAGTTGGTAAGATTGAACCCCACACACAATATTCAGAAAGTGTATTGAGAGATAAAATCAAAACTTTTCTCAGTCATTTCCTGAGAGAATGAGCCAACAAATACTACCTCCCATCATAACATTTTATCAGAGTTTCTTTTACTTCAGAGAAAACATATTACACAATATTTAAATTAAATGGTCAAAAATTTTTTCTGATAAAAAAATTTAAATACAAACACATCGAATAAAATCTTATTTAAATATTTTATCTAATTTTTTCATTTAAAAATACTACTAAAATATTAAACACTTATAAGCACCATTACAGTAAGATTTTTGACAAAAAAATGTTTTACATATTTGTTTAATATGTTAGAAATATTCTGTCATTTGCATGGTTTTTATTGAGATATTCTTTATCTGCTTAACTCTTAACAGTTAAGCAGATAAATTGACAATCAATAAAACAATGACAGAATATTTAACATATTACATCTTCAAATAATCCAGTTGGTAAGATTAGTATGTAATTAGTATTTTTTATCACACCATGCCAACAAATACTAAAAATCAGAGTTTTTTATTTATATATAAAGAGAATTTTTTCTCTATGGAAAAATATTCTATTTTTTCTATACTAAAATATTAAACACTTATAAGCACCATTACAGTAAGATTTTTAAAAATGTTTTACATAAAAAAAAATCTCTCTATACATAAATAAAAAGTTTTGCATGGTGTGATAATAAAATTCATTTTATATAGTATCGAAAAATACAACAATGCTATACATAAATAAAAAGCTCAAGATAACTCACCAATCTGGCAAGATAAACCTCAATTTTGCATGTGTGGTATGTGCTGAATTGGCAAACATGTGCCTCATTTCATATAATGTCAACAATAAGGTTGCAATAGTACATTATTGCAAGCTCTTGCTAAAAAACATCTCACCTATTGCCTGGACTTGAGTAGTTGCATGAAAAGAAAGGCGTTGTCTCATACAAAGACATTAACAATCAACAGAACTAAATGCTCAACTTTCCAGAAGTATTGGCTTCAGTGTAGAATTTAATTGAAAAGGAGCCCCAAAAATGAATTTTGAAAAAAAAAATAGAACTACATAATATATGCAAATTAGAGTTTTACAATTTGAGCAATGAGTATGAACAGTTGTATAATTTGTACAATGGAGGTTGGTCTGATGTTAGGTGGACAGGGGGTACCCCCTAGTAATTTTTTAAGTAAAATATAATAAATAGCAATTAAAAAGGGAGAACAAATAAAAAGCATAACTTAAGAAATTGAAAATTACCCAAAAGATTCTTACTGTTTTATCTACTGTATATAATATAAATAATCTTTCAGAGTAGTACCAATATAAAAAGAATCTAGGGAACCCCTAATTTTGTACTTTTTCAAAAGTTAAAATGATAAGACTGATGTGCATGCTAAGTGAAAAATTGGACAATGTTCTTAAACAAAATATTCAAAATATGTGGTTGCATTCTAATCCACAAATGAACAAAATGATTTCCAATATAATTATCTTTTCTTTTAAGCTAATTTTAGATACAAGAAAAATGTTATTCTACCTATGAGGTAAAGGAACATTCCAAGCTAAGCTAATATGTGTCAGAAGAAGGTTGGTCACATAACGAATGGCTGGTGGGAGCCAGTGAATACCATCCTTCGCTCTGCGATGTATTTGCATTTTCAAATGATAATGGGAATCCAACACATCAAATCCATTTTCGACAACAATCTGGAAATAAATTCATTTAATTTATTTTCATTTGTTAATTGAGGATGCTTGAGAAATTTGGGAAGTAAAAGGATAAGGGAAAATTAATGTCTAATTTTTATTAACAATTTATTAACCATTTAACTGTGGAAGATAAGTGACATGATTTGCTTCCCTTTATTACTATTTTTCACAAAGTCCTGCATAGTTATGCGTAGACATAAATAAATCCTTTTTTGTGTGTGTGTGTTTTTTAACACTGTCAAAGCCACAGTATTACATTCCAGACCATTCAGGACAATTTTACAGATATCAGCACAATGCAAAGGATTGTGATTTGGAAAGGCACCAGCACATATATATATGACAGAGGGAGGCATATATATATATGGCTATTGCAGTTAAGACATTCATACTGCATTTAGAAGCAACACAAAGGCTGTTAGCAATGAATCTTATAACTTTAAGCCAAGGTCAAATATAAAACTGACACCAGGGACAGCTCTAGCAATTTTGCCGCCCTGGACAAAAATGGAAAATGCCGCCTCTCTCTCCAAAGCAAAAAATTATAATTTAAAAAGAAAATTTTTCACATAGATACACACCTATAAAACTTGAATAATGAATATATATATATATATATATATATATAATTTTAGGCCTTAAAAAGTACAAAATAATTCCAAATTAAGGACATAATTTTCTGTTACTATAGCAAACGAGTAAAATGTAAGAAGGAATTGCCCATTCCAGCAAGACAATTTCTTCGAAACAGAGTTAACTGATGGTGGGGATCACAAGTGTTTATTTTAACTTATAGTAACTACATCCAAAACTAAAACAAAACATTTTCTGTGGCTGTCCACAAAAAACTTATTACCCTTGTCCTCTTTTGGATAGCTGACACTAAACATCGCATAGATGAAAGGAATGTCCATTATGACCCCACTCCAGGATGGGGAGAAAAATACTAGTGAAAGATGTGTAAAAATATCAAATTTCTTTACATAAGATATATACCTATCGAACCTTTCAAGTTTCAACATAAAAGAAAACTGACATTAAGCAGACAGAGTACAAACTAAAAAAATAAAATGCATTAAATAAAATACCAAATTCCCACCCAATAATATTTCTGAAAATATATCGAATTTTCTGTAATAACAAATATATATATATATATATATATATATATTCAAATTCGATCCAAATGCCGCCCTTAAAATTTGCCACTCCGGGCAGGGGTCCGGTTTGTCTGGCCCTAGAGCCGCTCCTGCTGGCACCTAAAAAGCCCAATTTTCAAATGTTTTCACACCAATATGGGCGTTCTGGTAGATTTAACATACATCACTCCTATAATAGGAGTAATATGGGTCTTGAGTGCAATCATGATTTGAGTCCATTACTTGACTGAAATAAAGTCAAGGAGGGAAGAACTTTTTTAAATATATATATATATATATATATAAATTCTCATTTTATTAGATAAGATTTACTCCAAAATATAAATTTCTTTGCTAATTGTTTACTATCATTCTGTTAGCTTATTCATTCCTCTGGAGGAGAAAGTTAGTTTTTTACACACAGAAAATGTTTTCACTGCCATTCTGATTTTTTCAAAGCTTATATATTCATTTTTTTTAAGATTGGGATATCATCCTGGCAATCAATAATTTTTGCAGGTATCTGAATAGTGACAGTCTGATATACAATATCAGATCAGTATAAGGGGAGTGAGGAAAAACTTCCTAATCCATCACTGATAACTTTTGGATGTTCTTTGTTGCCATATGTGGTTTAAACTTCTTTCAATAAACTCTTCCTTTTAAAGGTTAATGCTATGTACTTTTCCTTATCATTTCCCCTTGATCTCTGTTTTTACATACTATTCATTTTTCCTCTCAACTAATTAGGTAATTCAAAAATACACCCTCATTTGATAAAAGAGATTAAAAACTAATATAAAAACTTGGTTGATTAATTTTTTCCCCTCATAATTCATGTGGCATCCAAATGATAAGCTTTGACACAAAATCAAACTTTTACTGTTCCAAAGTAATTGTGTGATAAAATACCTTTCAACTCAGTTCTATGCACGGCCACATCGGACTCTTGCTGTTGAGGAGTTGCTGGAAAGTGAAGATATCACTTGAAAGGATTGGCCAGCATACTCCGCAGATTTAAATCTCATTGAACATGTGTGGGATGCTTTGGGGAGACGTATTGCAGAACGCTTACATCATCCAGAGAACACCTAACAACTCAAACAGATGCTGGTAGTGGAATGAGCATTCCTACCGCAAGAAATGTGGCACAAGCTGGTTCTGAGTATGCGTAGACGATGCGAAGCAACCATTGCAGTGAGGGAGGGCATATACCATATTAAGGAACATCTGTGTGTTGTTCTTCCTGTTGGATATATCATCATGAGTCACGATACTATGCGTACAATAAAGCTTGTTTTTGTTTGATTCCATACCGTATGCATTGTATTCCTTTCTCAGCTCCGATGCTTTCGTCATCCTTTACTTACATAATACTCTCCCTCATTTCTGAATTTCATGTCTCTCAGATGATTTTTCGTGAAGTTATGACAATAAACTCACCTGTTTGCACACCAATGTAGTATGTATTGTGAATTGTAAACAAAATTGTATTTTTTATAAAAACGTGGGATTTTTGTAAAACTACGACCCCTTGCTATACTGACTGTGTCGAATAGACATATGTAATAAAAGTTCCAGTAAATGCTGAAAGTCTTATGAAGTTTTTTAAAATTTAGCAATTTGAAATCACGCTGACTATTAATTGAGTGCTACCCAACAAGCACCTAATGCATTTATTAGATACATTTTGATTACCATTACTCTTGAATGTTATATTAGCATAATCATATTCCATTTACAAATATCAAATTAGTAAATTTATCATAACTTTATAATTGCCCACAAAAGAATTTTTTTCTTTAAATGGTTGCATTCATTTTGCAGGAATTAATGTATTGTTGAGAAATACATCAACATGGGCTGATATATATATGATTCACAAAATTTTTCTAATTTATAGCCACAACAATAATTAACTGACCTTTCGAGCATAATGATTAGCTTCTACAACATGAAAACGCAATGAATATTTTAGAAACTGAAGTTCTTTCAACAAAAAGCCTCCTTTAAGCTCACATGCAATGGGAGGTGCAGTGATCCAAATCACCAAACAGTCAGGCACATATTTTTTGAATTCTTTTATCAACAGTTTTACATTTTCCATGTATTTTTCAACTCCATCACAACCCCACCTGAAAAAAGGGCAATTTTTATAATAAACAGGAAAAAATAAATTAAGTCCAAAAAACTTTTACATCAATGAAAAATTTGATAAAAAATTAACTTTTATTTTGTCAGTTTTTAAATAAAATAATAACTTATTTTAATGGGAACACAAAATATTGCATTATGGCAAATATGGTATATTTTGAAAACACAATGAAAGCATCCCATATTAGGTGACTGGGCCATCTGTACAGATATGCTGATGCTTTTCTAGCCAAAAAAGTAACTTTTTCGAAAATTAAAGGGACAGATCATAGAGGACAATAACCTCCAGGATGGTTAGACATTGTTGGAAAGGATTTCAAATTAATGGGAATGAACTGATAGAAGGTCATCCTGACTGATAGGGTGAACTGGAGGAGGGTCAGCCTTGGCCTGCAAAAGGCTGTTCAGCTTATGAAGAAGAAGAAATATATATATAATGTAGTTTACCAGAATTTTATTCTTAATGTTTTCTTTTAGCAGCTTCTAATAACCTACTTCAAAATACATATACTAAAAAGAAAAGATGATCAAATCACAATTTTACACCTTTCAAAAGAGATTTTACAAAAGTGAAATGATGATTTAAAATGTATGTAAGCTATACAGTAGTAAATAGTTTAAATTTTAAAAATAATTTCACACTGATTTAAATATCAAAAAAAGATTTCTTTCAATATTTCATTATTTAATTTCTACAAATAGTTATTTATTAAATTTATAAATAGAATTTTCGAGTTCTAAGTATTATATTTTGACTGAAAAAAGTCCCATGCTTTTAAAAATCATATGAATATTTTTAAAAAGTCATCGCTCAAAATTGAAATAAAATTAGATGAAGTCAGAGTTAAGAGCCAAATTCCATAAACGAAAAGGAAAATTGTTGCACAGTTAATCAGATAACAGAGACTAAGTTGGAGTTTGGTAGTAAATGTAACTAAAGAAATATGCACTATGTATTCAGTGTTTTGTAGAATACTTAAAAGTAATACAAGCATATATGACATATATATTTTGCATTATAATTGTTAAAGGCTACCACAACGTACTATCTCTAAGACACAATGCTTGGGTGGAGTTAACAAAGAGGAGCCTTTTGCCGATTGGAATATTTTATTTTTAGAACTTTTGCGTTATGTTAACTGTAAAATTAACGGAGAAATCCTTTTGTTAGTGTTGCCTGTCATGGCTAAATTCTAAGCATAGTTTGACAAGTTGTGGATAACTTACATGACATCCCAATGTTGTCAGTAATCCAGGAATATGGTATTACTTATGTGTGAACGGCAAGCGATATGGGCGTTTCAAAATGTGCCGCCATTAACGAAATGTAAACAAACCCGAAAAACGAGTGGAGTTTAGAAACGGCTTTTGCTGATGGTAGCTGAGCATTAAAGATTCGGTCGCCGCTTGTGACGTGATGGTTCTATCTGACCACTCGGGAGTTTTTCTTAATAGATTATATCGCTTGTTGTGGAAGTAATGCAGTGTGCTAATTGTATTAATGTATAAATACTGGTCGCTACTGTTGTGTAGTCAGTAGCAGTTGGGTGTTTCTCAGCAAGTAGCTGACTCCATACTGTACTCAAATATTTTTTTGAACAAGGTGCTCAGTTAAAGTGTATTCAATTGTTTTAAAAAGGTCATTGTAAATTTTCATCTTTTTGCATTGTCTTCAATAAATATGTTGTCAAAGAAATTCTCGTCTTTAATGAAAAGGCCCTCCACATCTGTTATTTAATTTTTACATCCACTGTTCTTAGCTCTACTAGTTAGTTTTTCACACTTTAATGTTAGAAGTGTAGAACTTAAGATAGGAGAACAGTTAGATATGTATAGTACTGCGCAGGACTTTGTATGTATATGTAGAATGCAGCTCTCGTGAAATGATATCCGTATTATAATTAATGTAGAATAATCCCTGGTGTGATTATTTCTTAAACCTGCTTGTAACCCTGTGAGTTCAACATATTTTGGTGTCCATGAATATTTTTCTTGTTAAATATGGATATCGATATATTTAAAGCAAAACGAAAGTCTTTAAGAGCAGCGCTCAGTGTGTGTCGAAATGGTATTAGCAACAGAATCAAAACCGAAACTTTAGATAGCAATGAAGTCAATGCTTGTATATATATATATATAAGCAGTTACAAGATAAATTCTCTCGGCTGGAAACGACTCAAGAAGAATTATCTGATTTGTTATTAATAAGTGATGAACCTAAAAATATACATATCGAGAGAATTTTTCGAAAGCCGAAGAACATCGTGACAATTTTGTCAAATTTGTGCACTTTTAGAAGCTAGCGAAGAGAAAGCGATTTTGGTTCAGGAAGAAAATATTTCCGTTGAAAAGCGAAAGTTCAAGCTCCAAAAGCTTGATTTAAGAAAATTTAGTGGAGAATTGAAAGACTTTCTTGCGTTTTAGTCGCAGTTCGAAAAAATTCACCTGGATACAACGATTGCAGAAGAAGACGTTTCAGTACTTGTTGCAGTACGTGCTACCGGACTCTGAAGCAGTAGATTAGTGTCAAGTTTTCCTCCCACGAAAGACAATTATTCCAAAGCGATTAGGCAGTTGAAGGAGCGTTTCGGAAGAGACGAACTTCTAGTGCAAATATATGTGCGAGACTTGCTCTCCATCGTAATGAAAAATGCAGCTGGTCAGATTAAAGTGGATTTGTTGGAGCTGTATGATTTATTGGAAAGTAAATTCATGGTACTCGAGAGTCTTGTCCACACGAAAGAAAAGTTTGCTGAATTCCTGGAGCCATTGGTTGAATCCTGCTCACCAGAAACCATGCTTCGTGCATGGGAAAGAAGTCGCTCTGTGGAAGATTCCTCACCTCAAGATAGTCTGCGCTCGCTGTATAAATTATTGTGTTTTCTTCGGAACGAAGTGCAAAGTGAGGAGATGATTAAGCTCGCCCCGGGTTGGGAGCTTCGCGCGTGTCGCATACTCGTTTTCACACAGATGAACCTGATTGCTCTGCATCTTCAGCCCTTGTGAATTTCCAAGACAATTCAGGTAGGAGAAATTTTCGTTGCATTTTTTGTGACAGACCTCATAATTCTCCAGAATGTTTTTCGGCAAGAAAAATGCCCGTAGAAGATAAACGAAAACTTTTGGTACAAAAGCATGCCTGTTTTCGTTGCCTTGAAATTGGCCACGTTTCTCGTTCATGCAAAGATAAAGTGAAATGTTTATCATGTGATAAAAATCATTATACTATTATGTGTACAGATAGAGAATCTGCTAAATCAAACGATGAAAATACTGTTATATCAAGTAGTGTACTATCAAATCAATCTGTCATTAATGAAACTGTATATTTGCAAACTCTAGTTTTAAAAATAGAGCACAATGGTAAAGAACTCAAAGTTCGTAGGATTTTGGACAAAATCTTCACAAAAATCTTATATATCGGAGAGGGTCATTACAGTTTTGAAGCTGCGACCCAAATCAAAACAAACCATTATCCACGGTTTGTTTGGGGGAAGAGAAACTAGCCCTCACTTCCATTTAGCTTTTGATGATCATTTGAAAAATTTTGGAGACACATATGCTCACTCGGTTGAGGTGTTATTTCAAAAGAAAATATGTAGATTTGTAACCAAAATAGTTGATCTTCATACTTCATAAGAATTGAAAGAAAAGAATATTACTTTGTTTGACTTTGAGGCTAAGGAACATGGCATTGAGTTGCTCTTAGGAGCAGATGTTAGATGTGTTATTTTAACTGGTAATTCTTTGAAACTAAGCTCATATGTAACTGCTGTATATACTAAATTTGGTTACAAAGTAATAGGAAAAATAAACACTACTAATAATAGCTTGTACAATAATGTGGTTTCTTTGCATTGCACTAATTTCACTGTAACTGATCTGTGGAATTTAGATGCCATAGGCATTACAGACCCAACTGAAGATGCTATGTGTAAACATGTGCATTCTAATTTTCTAAATCATTTTAAAGAAAACTTATCTGTTCTTCCTGATGGACGGTATGAATTGCCTCTTCCCTTTAAAAAACACAAAAGAATGTGTCAAAGAATTGATGAGCAAAATCAATTAAATGACTATGATGTAGTGTTTAGGCAATGGGAAGATCTACAAATAATAGAAAATGTTCCTAAGACCGAAATTGATAATTTCGGTTATTATTTACCCCATAGACTTGTTTTAACCAAGCTAGTCAGACATTGAAAGTACGGTCAGTGTTTGATGCTTCAGCCAGACATAAAAATCAACCATGTCTTAATGACTGCTTGAACAGAGGCCTTAACTTAATTGAGCTCATACCTGATATGATTGACAGGCTTAGGCTGTATCCAATTGGTCAATTGTCAGACATCGAAAAAGCGTTCCTTCAGCTCAGTATTATCCCTGACACCGAAGATTATTTGAGGTTTTTCCATCCTACTGTTAAAGAAACTAAAATTTAGACACTGTCGAGATGTGTTTGGAATCTGTTGTTCTCCTTTCCAACTCTCTGCCTGTATAGACTATCTCCTGGAGAATTCCCCAGCCCGTTATGACGATGTGACCGAAAAATTAAAACACTCGTTTTACGTTGACAATTGTGTCTCCGGAGTTAGCGATATCCAAGAGCAGGAACATTTTATAGATAAGAAATAGAGGTAATGGCTAAGGGATATTTTAACTTACGGGATTGGGAAAGTAACGTTCCAGGTTGCTATATTTCCCGTAGGTCAGGTGTAACTTCTTTGCTTGGATTGTTGTGGGATTTAGACAAAGATACATTAAAATGTAATCTTAATTATTCATGGGAGGGTGAGATAAGTAAACGTAATTTTTTGGCTATTGTACATAAAATTTTCGATCCTCAAGGTATTTTGAGTCCGACCACTTTGTTACCTAAGATACCGTTACAAGAAGCTTGGAAACTGAAGTTAAAATGGGATGACCTTTTGCCCGAAAACATACAGAAAATCTTTTGAAAGTGGCGGGATGAAACACAATATCTTGAGAAAATTGATATCCCACATTATGTTGAGATAAATGGGAATTCGGAGTTACATCTCTTCGTCGATGCATGCAAGAGTTCCTATGGGGCCTGTGTATTATGTTCGAACTGTAACTCCCTTAGGAGTTAGAATTCGATTGATCAGAGCAAGGTCCAGGGTAGCGCCATTAAAAACTTTGACTATTCCTCGGCTGGAATTGATGGCTTGTTGTATTGGTGCGATGCTGGTTCACGCAGTGTTTGCTGCTTTGGATTTACCTGATCTAAAAATTGTTGCATGGAGTGACTCAATGGTGACTAAAGAACCATGGAGATTGGTCAGGTTTTGTGGACAATAGAGTAAATGAAAATAATAGCCTTGTTCCGTCTGTTTTGGTGCCATGTGCCGGGCGAATTAAACCCCACAGATTTGCTTTCGAGATGCAGTTCTCGTTTATTTTTCGACTCTCTTTAGTGGGAGGGTCCTTCCTGGCTCCTTGAACCCCCTAGTAACTAGCCCATAGACCGTCTGGCTTGCAAATCCTCCGAAATAGAGCGAGAAAAAAGGAAAGTTAGGTTATGTAATCTGGTTACAGTTGAAGGGGAAATACCTTGGTATGCCATTAAGTTTTCCAATTTTCAGCCATTCATTCGTTTTGTCTGGTGGATGTTGAGGTTTGTGAAAAACGCGAACAAAAAGCGTGAATTTCGAAAGATTGTAGATTTGAAAGTTCATGAGATGATAGAACATGCGGAGAAAACTCTCATCAAAATTGTTCTAGCTAAGGTTTTTCCCTCTGAGGACTCCTTTCCTAATGTGAATGTCATTACAGATGAAGAGGGTATAAAAAGAGTTAAAACCTGAATTATTGAACGGTCAGATAAACCGGAATTTATTTACCCTATTATTTTACAAGGAGAGTGTCTATTTACACAACGGCTCATTGAACACTATCACCGATAAAATTGTCCTGATGGATCACAAATTCTACTCGGAATATTAAGGGAGAGATTTTGAATAGTAAGAAGCAGAAGGGTGGTCAGGAAAATTGTAAGAAATTGTAAATGATGCCAATGATGTAAGTGTAAATCTCCAGGTAGAGAGCAAGTGTCCCTGCCAAGTGATCGTGTCAATGACGCAGCGGTGTTCGAGGTAGTGGGTGTAGATTTAGCAGGGCCCTTATATGTGAAGGGAGGTCAAAAGTCTTGGATTGTCTTGTTTACGTGCACCACATATTGCGCCGTTCAATTAGAATTGACATCCTCATTATCCTCTGACGCTTTTTTGTTGTCGTTGAGACGTTTTATTGCCAAGAGAGGGAGATCATGAGTAATTTATTCCGACAACGTTTCAAATTTTCGAAGAGCTCAAGGGGAATTGAGTATTATTGAATGGGAAAAAAACTCGAAACTACCATACAACGCATATAATTTGGAAATTTAATGCTACCACCCCCGGTCGGAGGGAGAGGTTAGTTCGTGTGTTAAAGGAACTGTTAAGAACTCTTGGTAACACCGTTCTCAGACCGAGTAGTTGCATACAATATTGTGCGGCTGTGAATCCGTAATTAATTGTAGGCCACTTATTGTACTTACCTATCCAAAAACTGATGATTTAGTCCCTCTGTCCCCAGCCATGTTTCTTGTGGAAAATCGTAACCTGGACATTCCTGATATTGTTTACCGGAATACTATAAAACTTAGTAAAAGGGTTAGATATCCACAAAAGCTCTTAAATGATTTAAGACATAGATTTAGAAAGGAGTACTTAGGTCTCCCAATTCTGAATAAAATAAAAAGGTTACATTGTCAGAAATACGGCTTGGAGAAATTGTCCTCATCGCTGATGACATCAAAAAACGGATGCTTTGGCCTTGAGCTAAGATTATTCGGCTGATTCCTGGAAAGGACGGCAAAATTAGAACGGTGGAATTAAAGACTCGAACTGGAATAATGTTACGACCCATTCAAAGAGTCTATCCTTTAGAGTGCAGTCGACAGAACACCCCGATGATCCTTTAAACGATTGTACATTTACTTATCCTATTTCTTCTATTTCTAGAGATATGCTTTCAGATCCTAACGACTCCAGTAGCGTCTTGCTTAGAGTATCCAGGCATGGACGGATCATCAAGGCACCAGAGAAACTAGACCTCTTCAATCAGACCTTACATGTTTTTGAGTCCAAGTGATGTTAACTCAAAAAGGGGGAGGATGTTGAAGGCCACCACAACGAACTATCTCTATGACGCAATGTTTGGGTGGATTCAACAAAGAGGAGCCTTTTGCCGATTGGATTATTTTATTTTTAGAACTTTTGCTTTATGTTAACTGTAAAATTAACTTTTGTTAGATATAGTATTGCGCTGGACTTTGTATGTATATGTAGAATGCTGCTCTCGTGAAATGATATCCGTATTAAAATTGCTATAGAATAATCCCTGGTGTGATCATTTCTTGAACCTGCTTGTTGTAGTCCTGTGAAATCTACAATAATAACTTAAATGAAAATTATAGGGAATATATATATGATAACATTTAAACTGACATTAAAAAAACATTAAAATATTGTTGTGCATGTTCTGTATGTTAAATGTTAAGCTTTTATTTGAAAGAAAAAAAAATAAAATTATTTTCTTTTTGATTCACTGTAATTTGTATGAAAAAAAAGTCTTGGGGAAAAATCGTGTTACATAGTGGATCCTCTTCCAAATACAGTAAAGATGCATCTAATTAACAGATAGGGTCTAAAAAAGTAAATTTATTCTAAAACTGTCTCATATTATATTTTGGCTAACTTGACAACTATACCAATCCATCTTTAATCGGCATTGGAAAATAAATTATGCTGTTGAGTAACCTTTTAAACGATTTCATTTGATTTCCCACCTTGTTTTTGGAATAAAATTAATCCCTATTTTCAAAACTAAAAATAGCTTTTGTAGCATTGGAAGTTAATACCTAATGATGAAACAAAGATTTGGAAAAAAATTTGATCTAAAGAAAATTTATGTGTGAACTCCTTTTGAGCTGATTTAAAAATTTAGGACTTATAAGATTAAAAATAAATATTTTTCAGTGGGATAACATGATTTTTTTATCACTGTGCTGCATCAATTACGAAATTCAAAGATGAAATATGAATGTCTCATTAGCTTGCAAAAATCCTACCTTGTTATATCCCAAAGGCAACAATTTATGATTATGACATCTGGATCTGATTTATGGGTTATTTTTTTAATGACACTTTTTACATAATCATCAAAGACTCTAGTTAAAAAGAAAAAAGACACTTTGGTTGTTTCGTATGTTGCTTCACGTTCTTCTCTGTAATTCCGTCCATTACTTTGGGGACCATGAAAAACTAATTTGTCGCCAAAGACAGTGTCTTCCATCTAAAAGAATAAAAAAGGAAATATTTCTTTTGAATTATTAAATTTTCACAAATATATATTTTTGATTTTGTAATTCTTACATTAAAATATCTTGAAAATACTGAAATTTAATCTGTAGTAAATTATTGTTAGTACAGAATGGTTATAATCAAATGTTTAACATTTCAATTTATCTAAAACAGGGGTGTCCAACCCGCGGCCCCGGGGCAGCATGTGGCCCGCGAGATTCTTTATAACTTTACAAAATTCGACTATTTTGTAGAATATTTTTTGTTTAAAAAGATTTTTTTGTTGTAAAAAGTAAATTCCATAACTGTTATTATTTTATAACGCTACTTCTATTACTGCGAATCTCTTTTTTTCCTAAACTGAAATTTATCAATCATAAATCGTGCTAAGTTAACGTACAAAAATCTGCAACATCAATTACGATACGCAAATACACATGCATTGAGATCGACTTGCAAAAACTAAGTGAAAGAGTTGAGAAACAGATATCTTAATAATTAAACAAATTAAACACATTATTTGACCATTGCATTATTATTATCAAACTATCTATGTTTGTACACATGAAAAACAATGAAAACAATAATAATATGTCAGTCTGTTTTAAATTTTCACTCCACACAAATGTTTGTAATGGATCCAAATCTAATATAAAAATATATATTTTTATATGCGGCCCGCGGGATTGTAAAGTTTTTCCGAAGTGGCCCAAGAGGTCATTTGGGTTGGCCACCCCTGATCTAAGAGATAAAATGCACATGGAAAATAAATATAAAAAAAATTACCACTGAAATACTCATCTTATGATAAATCTATAAAAAGCTGAAATTAAAGTAAATATAAATAAGAATCATCAATTAATACTATTGCTTACTTTTTTACGAAGAATACATTTTGAAATAAATTGAGTTTGGTGCAACAAACAGAGAAAATCTTTGTAGAGAGCTCTAATATCTGAAACAAAATGATTCATATTTTTTAAATTTTATAGTTGAAATTGTATAGTACAGAGGGAAATTTATATTGTTTGCGTTTTTCAAATAAATTTGCTTTCTGGATCTTCTTTTTTGTGATATATGTCCTTAGATAGATCAAAAAGGGTTTTCAAAAGATAAATCAACATTGAAATACATTATTGTTAAAATACAATTAAAAATATGCCAAATGAATGCAGAACATGCAAAAATATAATGCATCTTTTGAAATTTGCCATGGTTATGAATACATTTTATATAAGTAATCTTAACTCTTCACGATGCCTCCAAAGAATAAACAATCATATAGAAGATTCTGAAGGAAATCATTGTAATTAAATAATAAAGATTTTCATTAAAAGAACTTATGTATTGTAAAGTGTGTTTCATATATTTAATTCAAACAGAAAACTTCTGAGAAATAGGTTACACATTCCCAGAGTTAAAATTGAAACAAGTAATATAAAAGAAAAGAAATTTTCAGTCAATTTTTACTTCGATCAACAAAGAAAATTTTTATTTTAGCTACTTTTTATTAAATAGTAACAATTAATATAAATATGTATATACATATGACAGAATCCCAACATTAAGTGATAATTAATTTCATTAATTATCATCAAAGTATTGTATTGTCATCCAAAACAATCGTGTACATAAAATTTTAGTTCGACTGAATGCTTCAAAATGTGAGAAGAAAAATCTTTTTAAGTTTTGACCCAAGTCGCTAAAAATGAAACCAATGTGGCTGTATCTGTAAATCTTTAAATAATTAGTTTCAGTCAATTAATTATAATCAAATTATCGTATTTTTACCCAAAACAATAGTGTATAGAAAATTTCAGCTCAAATGAAGGCTTGAAAATGTGAGAAAAAAACCTTTTCAAGTTTTGAGACAAGTCGTCAAAAATGATGCCAACGTGGCTGTATTTGTAATTCTTTGAATAATTAGTTTTAATCAATTAATTTTTTAATTATAATTAAATTACTGAATGGTCATCGAAAATAATCATGTATAAAATTTCAGCTCAATTGAGTGCTTTAAAATGTATTTCATTAACGATTGGAAATTTTACCAAGATAAATAAATATATAGAGAGTGTGCACAAACAGCAGAAATTGAAAAAGAAAAACATACATATACTACCTTATATTTTGCAAGCGAAAGTAAAAAATTTAATATCCATTTCCCATTAAGAGTTAATTTTAATCCCTTCAATCTCCTAGACATAAATGATTGCTGCATTACATATTTAAGAACATACAATGCATTTTAAAATGTATTAAACTTATAAATGTATATGTTTTCCTTAAACTTATGGTATATTCATCATACTAAACCAATTTTACATAATTGCCATTGCATTCCATTTCAAACAATTTCGAGCAATACTAAAATAAATAAATGAATCTGAATTGATTGAAAATGTTTTGAATTTGAATATACATAAAAATTTAGAGAAATATTTCCTTATTTTTGAATTTAATGTTAACAAGTTTTTTCGTTAGTAGGTCACCAGCTTAAATTTGTACGTGTACAAAATGAGAGTTCATTAATTTTGTAAAAGTTATGATAATCCAATATGAAAGGGTAGAGACTTTAAGAAAATAATGCTACACTCTCCAGTTTACAAGTAATTTAATATTATTTTATGTTCTCAAGTCTGAGTTTTATTAAACATACTAGCTGCAAGTACCCGGCTTTGCCCGGGTTTAAAATAAGGTTTTCTGTAGAAGCTTACAAAACTGTTTATTTGCATGCAATAAAAGGATACATTTATCCCAAAGCAATGTGATAGACAACATTTTTGGCAGTTCCATTTGGAGTGTGTACAAAAAGATTTTCCACTCTGCCCACTCTAGAGCAGGCCACATACAATTGCCCATGAGAAAAGCATGGTATCTGCAAGTCTATACTCTCCCCCTTTTTCTCATAGGCATGACTGTAGCAAAAAATGATAATGCATTCCTATGAATGAAGGAATGGAATGGAATGTAGTAAGTAATGTGATATTTGTTGCAGTATTTGCTTGCAGTAAAGTAAATACACCAAAGAAGTATTGCAAATTACTTACGGCTTTTGTTTAGTAAAGTTTTCTCTAAAATGAACCCATGGCTCAGAACATGCACATGGAGCACTCTTTTTGGCTGGAGGAGGCCAGAGTGAGGTTGGGATAGAACGAAACCTGAATAAGAACCTTTCGCATGTAATTTTGTGAATGTGTACCAAATTTCACGTTATTTGGTTGTCTGGATCTTGAGTTATAAGGAAAGAGACAAACAGACAGACAAACAAATACGTCTTATATGTATATATAGATATAGATTTGTTTGAATTCTTGCGTATTACTTTTGTAAGCTTCATGGCATATTTTATGGTGTACCAGTCTTTTAAAGCTGACTGAGCCATAGCAACATTTAGCTAGGTATATAGCTAGTTATAACATAAAATTAAATCTTAAAAAGATATCAAAACTAAAAAGAAGGCTCAATATTTTGATTAAATCAGTATAAACATTTTCGTACAAACCTAATATATGTACGGTAAAATATTTATTTTGCTATTTTCCTTTCAGACAGACATCAAACAAAATTTTAAAAATTGCAAAAACAGATAAAAAAACATATTTAAGGAAAATACCACTGATTAATTTTGCCAAACACATCGCAATGTGTAAAAAATATTTGCAGTACATAATCGCCAAAAACAATATATAAGTACTAAAATATAAAAGAAAAATTATATATTGATTTAATTAAGAATTAGTGGAAGAAACATAAAACAGACTAAGATAATACTCATAATATTAATTTCATATTGGTAGGCTACTCATTTTTGGCATGATTTTGAAATCACGCCAAATTGGTGTTTGTGGCCAGTCTAATGTTATAGTAATGTTCAGAATTAAAGGTACTTATGTATTATCGCAACCTATTGGTAACATTATACAAAATGAAGCACATGATTGCCAATTCAACGCATTCAAAGTTAGGATTGCCAAAGTGGCGAGTTGTCTTGAACGTTGGCGACTGTTCAATAATACGTAAGTACTAAATAAAAAAAATTATCCAATATATATCCCGAGCATAAAAATGAATTGAAAAATGAAGTACAATACTAACATTAATTGCCATAAAAAGAACTGAGCTAACTCTATGAATGCAAAAGCATTATTTGAAAAAATAAGGTACTTACATATAACTGCAACCTATTGGCGACATTATATGAAACGAAGCACATGACTCACAATTCAGGATACGTATGACATGCGAAATTGGTTTTCCAAATTCGCAAGTTATTTTGAACGTTGGCGATTGTTAGGATAGTATATAAGTACCAAAAATAATTTATCTTACGACTACCTGCTTCCTCAACACACTCATTTTTGGCATGATTTTGAAATCACGCCAAATTGGTATGTTGCGGCCCGTCTAATGTTATAGTAATGTACAGAATTAAAGGTACTTATGTATTATCGCAACCTATTGGTGACATTATACAAAATGAAGCGCATGATTACCAACTCAACGCATACAAAGCTGGGATTTCCAAAGTGGCGAGTTGTCTTGAACGTTGGCGATTGTGCAATAATAAGTAAATACTAAATAACAAAATTATCCAAAGTATATATACCCCGAGCATAAAATTAAATTGAAAAATGAAGTTTAAATACTAACATTAACTGACATAAAAAGAACTGAACTAACTCTATAAATGCAAAAGCATAATTTGAAAAAATAAGGTATTTACATATAACCGCAACCTATTGGCGACATTGTATGAAACGAAGCACATGACTCACAATTCAGCATATATATGACATGCGAAATTGGTTTTCCAAATTTGCAAGTTATTTTGAACGTTAGCGATTGTTAGGATAGTACATAAGTACCAAAAATAATTTATCTTACGACTACCTGCTTCCTCAATAGATATTTAAGCCATTTGTCTGTTTTGATCATTCTCTGATGCATATTCCAGTTTGATATGTAATTACTACCAACACTGCTTTTGCTTGGGCGGTATGATTACCCAAGTTTGATTTTCTGCAAGTTAGTTTTATGCACTGAAGCCAATAGTATACCCTTAAAGGTTAAAATAAAGACACATAAAATAACAAAATATTATTAATTTCATACTATCTAAAACAGATAAAGAAAACGGAAATACTATACTTATGTTAATCGCAGTAATAAGATCTGAAATACCATTATCAATAAGAAGTTTTAGTTTGTCAAAATTATAACCTTCATATTCTAAAGAAATAAATAAATTCTCTGGAAAAATTCTGAAATTGTAAGTTTTAATTTGTAAGCAAAATCACACACATAAACATCCCGCGATAATGCCTAAATGTTGCCAAAACAACAAAACAAAATTTTAGTTGTTAAATGAAAAATACTTAAAAAAAAAGGATTTATTTGAAAAATAATCCTAATTAAATATCAAAGAATATAAAAATTGAATAAATATTCCAACCGATAAACATATCTACTGTAAAAATATGTAATAATCATGAAAAATTGCATGTAAAGTATAAATCGTCCACTTAGTAAGAAACGTGACATCATATGACGTCATAACACTGGAAAATCACTTAAAAATTAAATTTTAAAAGATTCGGAAAGAATTATGAACGCCAAACCTATTTAAGAACCTTTCTCGTGTAATTTTGTGTACGTGTACAAAATTTCTCGTTATTTGGTTGTCTGGATCTTTAGTTATGACGGAACAGACAAACAGACAACAAATGCGTCTTATAGATATATATAGATATATTTAAAATTTAAGTAAAAAAAAATGTGGGTGTCAGCTCCGACATATGACTGGAGTTTATGTACGGTTTTCTTTTGGTTATGTAGTAGGCAAATAGGGTAAATAAATGCATCTCATACAATACCGAAACCATGCACATATTTTCTTTATTCTATTCACATTTTCCATATTGTTTCAGTAAAATAATATATATATATATATATATATATATATATATATATATATATATATATATATATATATATATACTGGTGTGCAAAAATTAAGGACGAGACGGTTTTTTCAATATAACTTTGTACAAAAGCTTTCCAAATCAACACATTTAATACCGTAAGATCCCCAATACGTAAGGACATGTGTAATGTAAGCAACACTTACTAAAAGAGAAATCAGAGGGATAAAAAGAAGCTTGATTGAAAAAGTAGCATGGAGTGCAATGCGACTGAAGGCCGAAACATCCCTGTGATGGGTGTCCAGCAAGAAACATCCGGTCTTTAGTAGGGGATATGAACTCCCCTGACTGCTAGGCAGGTTTCACAGCGTCTGCCCATGCTGAGAATGAGGGTGTCAATGAGTTGTTGAGGCAATGCTGCCCATTCGTCTTGCAGCGCCAATCGAAGCTTCCGAATCGTTACTGGTGATAAGGTACGAGCTGCCAAGCGTCTGCCTAGAAAATCCCATACATGCTCGATGGGATTGAAATACGGAGATCGTGCCGGCCAATCCATACGTTCAATATCCTCACTCTCTAAGAGCTGTTCGGCAGCTTCTGTGCGATGACATGGTGAATTGTCATCCATGAAAAGAAACTGCAGACCCATAGCGCCTCTAAAAAGACGCACATATGGAAGAAGAATCTCGTTACAATAACGGGTCCCGTTGACTGAACCTGCGTCGAAGATGTGAAGGTCTGTACGACTACCAAGCATGATGCCTCCCCAAACGAGAACACCGCGACCTCCATACCTGTCCCTTTCAATGATGTTCGAGGGATGATTGCGGCTTCCCCGCTCTCTCCAGATGAGTATGCGATGAGAATCGCTACTCAAACTGAATCTGCTCTCATCTGTAAAGAGTACTCGTCCCCATTCATTGTCTCTCCAATTCCGGTGTTCCCGGCACCACCACAAAGAACGCCTTCTTCGATGGGCAGGCGTTAAAGGTACACACCGTACAGGGCGTCGTGCAAACAGACCACCACCGTGCAGTCTTCTGGCCACGGTAAAACGCGATATCGGTCGTCCAGTCGCCTGTGTCGTGTGTCTAGCGATTTCCCCCGCTGTCTGCCGCCTGTTTCTTCTGGCCTGTAAGACAATGTAACGGTCATCTGCGGGTGTGGTTCCTCGTGGACGACCACTACTGAACCCCCGGATAGCTATTCCTGTAGTTTGAAATTGTCTCCAAAGTCGTGAAACGATGCTGTGAGCAATTCCGAACTCTGCCGCCACACTTGTCACACTGCGGCCTTCCTCCAACTTCCCAATGATTCGACCTCGGGTAAAGGCATCCAGATGTCGTCTAACAGATTAATTATTCGCCATTTCTCGCTGAGGCAGCAACTCGGTGTGATTTTAACTGCTATACGGCGTGCAATCTCTTTGCCAGAAATACTGATCTTACACCGACAACATGCTTCATACTACTCAGACACTCCCCCATTACGTCTACCTGCATATCTGCGGCTGTGCTACCGTACATCCCCTTACTTAATCTCCTGATTGATCTTTCTATCCGCTCTGCCTCTTCGTTCAGCTGATATGCTAATTTTTCGACTTCGTCCTTAATTTTTGCACACCAGTGTATATAATATACATCAATTATATATGTTACTCATAGTACATTGTTAAGAAGCTTGATTTACTTCACTATTAATATCGATGTGAGTATTAATTACATTCTCTCGCCATTATTAATCACTGTGACAAGAGGCTTGTAGTAACTAAAGTATGATACGTGAAGGTCGGTAGATACATGATTTACGAATCGTGAATATGAGTGGAAGTACATGTGTGTTATACTGTTTTTTCAGTAATATAGAACCAACTTGTATATGCTCAAGTTCACATTCATTAGTTTATATAACAATAACATAAAACAATAAAAGCTCTTAGAATTTAAAATAATAAAATGGATTTCAAATCTTCATTATTTACATTCACCATATAAGAAAAGCATTCAAAATTATAGAAATGCTTCAACATTTGGTTCTTTCCATTGTTTCTTTCAATTTTTTTCAAAAAATTATTTTTTCCCATAATGGAACAAAAATAAATTTTTCACATGCATTTTTTTCACTCGCCAAATTTAGCGATTTTCATTTGTTACAGTCAACCTCATCTTCTTGTGTAACCCAACAGCAGATGTGATTTGGGCTGCCAAGTTAAGGTGGAACAGAGTATAAGTCATTACTCGTGAGAAAGTCGTTTAGCCACTGGCGTAGCTATTTCTGAGGGGGCCCGGTATCAAAATTCCTTTAAGGCCCTTTTTTAGGTATGGGAGTCCAGTTAGTGGGACTGTAGTTACACATGTTGAGGCCCCTGCAGCTTGGGGGTCCCGTATCATTGATACGGCGGCAGCTACACCCCTGTGTTTAGCTCAAAAACCGGCTTCGACACCAATGACGTCAACACACAAAACGACAATAAACGTACTATGCGAATTTTTTTTTAAAGTTTTGGATTTTTTTTTAGGGCTTAGTTTTTAAGTTAGGTATACTTTCCGAATTGCACACATGGATAACAAACAATGGTATTTTTTACACAAAAAAGGCAAAAAATGCTGTGTAAATGAATTCTTGTAAAAAGGGCATTAGATGAAAAACACAAAAACTTTTTAAAATCTGTATTTTTTAAGCAATTATTTCAACCTTTGGACAGAACATGGATAATAATGTTTGCCACATGGAAAAAAAGTTTCACATAATTATTTTTATAAATGCCAAAGTTATTAAATGTTTAATTCGAGTTTTGAGAATTTTTTGAAAAATCGTAAAAAAAAGTTTTGGAATATTTGAAATCCCTGAATCTAAAATACCAAAGTATGGACTTTTTTAGATTAAAATAACGACTCATTACAATGATAAGAAATCCGTACAGAATGAATGAAAAATTCTTTTCATAAAAACTTATCAATACTGTCTCATTTAAGGGGAAAAAAATAGAAAAAATGGAAAATATTGTTATTTTGTAAGAAAAAAAATTATACCGTATCGTGGCGATAAAAATTATCATTCCGATTCTGTAATTATTTTTTGTCTGATTTCGGTAAGAAAAGAATGATCGCAATTTTAAAAACGGAGAAGACATAGAAATTCTTCCTTCGGACAGAGATTTAGTGCCTGCGCAGAAGCCCACGTAACTTTTTCTTGTTAACGTTTCTTTTTAAATTTCATTCCTCGTAATATCTTCATACCAGAGGCTTAAAATGAAAATCGATTCTTCAGGATTTAAAAATTTAAAAAGTATCTTCTTTTTAAAAAAACATTCCACTATTAATTTTTTAAATGCATTATGGTGCTTAAAGTAACATAATACCAATATAAAACATTTTTAAGCAGTCTTTATTTTGTCAATGAATTTATCAAACACTGGACTTAAAATAAATTTAGGAACAAAATCTTAAATCTTTCAAAAATTTAAAAATTAAAGAACAAATTTGTGTAACAAATTTTTGGGTTTTGCAAGTTAAACACTATACTTTTTAAGTACACAATTTCACTAAATTATGTCTTTACTTATGCAAGTAAAAACACAAACGGAATATATTGAGATAACTGATTGAAAAATATTCTAGGTAAATTTTATAGCTTATAAAATAAGCCTACATTGTAATAAAGCATTAAATTAATATATGACGGTAGGATGATATTCTAACAACTATAGTGGATTTAATATCAAATTTAGATGTAATACAAAAGTGAAAAAATTAAATTAGTAAGAACTAAAATAAAAAAAAACTATATAAAACAGACTGATGTCGAAACAAATAATTTAAATCAAAGGGTTATCTAAAAAAGAAAAATTAAGCCCCAATTTTGAAGGAAATTTTTAAACATAAAAAATTTAAACATGAATGAAATAAACAAATAAATATAACCTAACCTAGTAATAGTAATAGTAGTTTTGTAACCTAGAATATAGTAGAAATTATAACATTAATTAAATTACATCTTTTTTTTTTTTAGAAATTACGTAAAAGGATAAAATACATTGAATGTAAAAAATGGTTAGGAATAATCAAATGGATAAACAAAACAAATGAGACTGTTGCCAAAACAACTAACTAAAAACCCAGTTGTTAAAAAAAAAATGGAAAAATCACTTAAAAACTTAATTTTAAAAAATCTAAAGCGAATTTCGAAAAAAAAAAACTCTTCGTAGTGCACTTCTTCAGGACCTAGAATAATTATGTGCCAAATTTCATGCTTCTGGGTTGCTTAATTTGGGCTGTAGAGGTGAAACACACACGCTTAAAGTCTTCTTTATTAATAAGATTAAGAGTATATTACAACATAATGTGCACTACATGGGGATTAATTCAATGCAATGTCCATAATGTTACAAACATCCTGGTTTATGAAACACTCACATCTCAGTAGTCCCAAATTTACCGATGAATATTTACCTACCCAAATAAAGGATCGTAATATGAATTATAAAGGTACTCTATTAATGGAAAAATGTAATTTAACTCATTTTAAATAATCCTGTGTGAGAAAATTTTAATGTTTCAAATATGTATTTCCTTCACTCAAAAATAAAAAGTAATTATACTTGTATTTAAAGGTCTCACATACTTCAACAACCGTTATAAGAAACTGAATGTTTATAATACTAGGACGTGTTTCTAAATTTATTTTAAAAAAAGGCTGAGTTAACTACAATTCTTTCTTGGCTGCAACCTCACTTCACATGAAGCAATAGCTAAAATTATCTCATTTCAAAATAATCAGAATGATTGGGGGAAATATATAGAAATACTTTTTAAAACTTTTTTTTTTATAAAAAATTGATATTCTATCTCTTAAATGTACAATAATTCAGATAGCTTGTTCATAGAAAAAACGCATGTTGAGTGGATATGAGTGGATAATGATAATGATATTGAGTGGATAATGCATGTTGAGAGTAAGCAGAAAGAAAGCTTTGTTAAAGCCAATTAAAGAATGGACATTATTCCTTTAAACTTTGCTTGAGTAATTTTACAGATTGTTTAATAAAATATGCATAACACATACTTGAATCTCCCATAAAAACAATGGATTTCTTCTTCATGAGTTTACTCATATCATCTTTCAAAAAAATATCAAACATTTTCTAGCCTTATATTTCAGTCACTGTACAAACTAAAAGGGAGAAAATGACACAGAATGATTCATAAGGAAATTAAGAGAATTATTTAAAAAAATATGTATAATAGACATGAAAAAAATTATGTGTAAGTATTTTTTTTTAGAAATCCGATTTTAGATACACAAGCTAGGTGTTTAATATTGTACATATTAATTTTAATAATTTCTCAAAAGATGGAATACATGTGAAATGAAATCTTTTTGTAACAAATGAACTAAAATACCCAGTATAATTTTATACCATTGAAAGTTATGAAATAACTTTCAATGGTATTCCAGATTAAAAGCTTGTGACTCATGAAATCACAAGCTTGTCTTCTGGAGTACGATCAATAAGATGTGTAGTAGTAGTGAAAATATTTTTCTCAATTATTATGTACAACATATGAGATAAAACACATAAATATAAAGGTATGTAGGGTGCTAGTTTGATATCAGGGGTAATAGCGCCCAGTTGTTGTTTTTGTTCGCCACGATGGGCAATAACATTACGATATGGTTACCTTAATATTTTTATCGTCTGTCGATGTAGTTGCCCAGTGGGTAACGTATATTAGAAATAACTTTTGTTTTTTTCCCGCTGTAACCCTTTTAATTTCAGACGATTTTAATAAAAATTTCTAATTTCTGTGAAAAGTGGACAATTTTCAGTGTAATTTTTCTAGTATTAGTGTCTTCTGTATAACTCTGTGCTATTTTCGAATATGGATATTTCTAAAATGAGTGACTACTAGAACATTTTTTTCTTAGAAGAATAAGTGTGGTGATTTTAATTATCGCTATAAATCGTTTACTTTTGTTTTATTTAACGTTTTAAAAATGTTTTTTTTTTACGTTTTTGTTCGATGAAATTCGCTGAAGAAACTTGCAGTGCAAGTTTCATATTGCAAGCTTTGACTACTTTGTAATTAGAATTCTTAATTTTAACATACATTATGTAATTATTTTATTCATAATTTAATACAAAAAGGCATTTATTACCTTTTTAATAATCATCTAATATTCGTTATTTATAACTGTTTTTTTAAACATTTATTTATAAATATTATTACATATTTTCTTATTTATTTATAATTAATATTATTTATTTATAACTATTACTGTTATTCATTTATAATTATTATGTTATTTATTTATAACTATTTTTGTTGTTTAATTAAAGCTATTATGTTATTTATTTATAATTATGTAATACGAGTAATCTTTGCGTTATTTTTATTTTTTTACAATTCGCCGATTATCCTTTTTTAAAATTCCTATTAAATTTTATTATATGATTATTATTTCTGAAATTGTTATTAAATCGCACAATATAAATATTATATATAATTACGATAAAATAATATAAGATTATTATATGCTGCTTATAATACTGTTACGTAGATCCGAGGGTTCGAGGATTTTATGCAAAAACAGTCACAAAGAAAAAATAATCACTTTAAGAGCGATGCGAATTTATTAGCGAAAATCCAATCCTTTAAATACAGGATTCAGCAGCAATATTCACAGGGTAAATATCTGAAGGTCTTCACACCTTCGACAGCAATCAAACACAAGAACAGTGTTTAAAAATACACGTACGTAAAGATTATTCACAAGCACAGCCGAGCTAATCGCTAGTCAAAACAATCTTTACTACTCGCTGGCTTAATCAAGACTCCCCGCCGTATCGGCGATTATCTTCTTTTATAGGCGCGACAGAAACTTCCAGATATATAACCGCTCGTGTTATTGAACGTGACACCAGTGGAGAGATCTACTACTTTCTAGAAGATTCCAGAGGGTTTTGAACTCGTCAACATGGTCGCCAATGACGCCAAAATAGTCGCCAAATTGGTCGCCAACATGGTATCCAAAAATGATGCCAACTTGGCTCTACCGACAAGATTCGCCAAGTTCTCATTGAATCGCCATTATAACGTAAGGGGCGGCATTATTTGTGAATAGTACAATTTTAATATGAAATAAATATAACATGGAGTAATATAAATGCATTAAACACTTAAATACAAATTATTTACACTATTTACACAAAATTCGTAACACTGCCCCCTTCTCAAAGACTGCACGTTCCGGGCAGTACAATTCTTGAGTAAGAGGCATCTATTTACAGGCAAACTACTCACATAATAATCACATATAAAGTAACAAATGTATTCCACAGCATATACAATACAAATAAATTAAAAGCACATGAAGAGATGTAAACATAAATTCCAATATTAAAATAAAACTAAGGAATTAGAAAAGAGAGATATAATTTACATTAATAACAAAATAATTAATGACCATGGTCTGAAATTAAGGATCTTATTCATCTTGGCCAAGATAAGGAGTTAGCCTATTGTAATGTACTACCTTCGGTTTTGAGTGTGGTGATTTCTGTATCCACACCACAACGTCATCCAGTCTTTTTAGGACTGTGTAAGGACCTTCCCAGTTGGTCTGCAGCTTCGGAGAGAGTCCTTTGCGGCGTTTCAGATTCCATAACCACACTTTGTCGCCTTCGTGGAAATCATGCCCGGTTGCTCTTGCGTCGTATCGGGTCTTCATCTTCTCGGAAGCCATGCCGATTCTTTCCCTAGCCAGATGATGCATTTCATCCATCCGTGCCTGGAGTTTCTCGATATACTCCTCGGGCACTAAGTGTGCATCTGGTGGCCGGCTGAACAGAAGATCTGCAAGCAGACGAAGATCACGTCCAAAGAGCATCTGGGATGGGGAATAGCCGGTGGTTTCATGAACGGCACTCCTGCAGGAAAAATGGCAATTTTTCTTGTCCCAGTCCTGTTGATTACTGGATACCAGGAGATAAAAGGCTGTTCAGGATGGTCCGATTGAACCTCTCTACCATGCCGTCAGACTGAGGATGCAAAGATGTTTTCAAGGTTTTGTCGATGGCAAGTATTTCACACAGTCTCTTGCAAACTTCAGAATCGAAGTTTCTCCCTTGATCGGAGTGCAGTTGTAGAGGGACCCCGAATCGTGAGATCCAGTGTGGAACTAAAATCTCGGCAACAGTCTAGGCCTCTTGGCCGGGAATAGGATAGGCTTCAGGTCACTTAGTGAAGTAGTCCATGACAACCAGGATGTTGTTGTTGCCATCTGACGATCTCGGATGTGGACCTAGGATGTCAAAAGCTATTCATTCGAAAGGCGCTCCCACATTATACAGCTGCAGTCTTCCTCTAGTGAGTTTCCTGGGACCTTTGCGTGCATCATAGGGATCACATATGCGACAACACTTTTCCACGTCACTACGCACATTGTTCGAGTAGAAGCGCTCGCGAACTTTTTGCAAGGTCTTCATAACGCCAAAATGACCTCCAGTTGGACTGCCATGCAGTTCCTTAAGAACTGTTGAAAATTTTGTCTTGGGAGTATTAATTGCCACCTGAATGTTTTTCCGTCGTCAGACTCCGATTTTCGATATAAAACACCATTTCTCAGATGGAGAGAGTCCCAAAGAGACCAATAATGCTTTGTTGTAGGATGGAAAGGGGCGATGTCTTGCCAGCTGAGCTTTTCTTCAGACTACTCTTTGAATTCTATGATTGGTTTTATTTCAGGATCTACCAGTTGATCTTTTCGGACGCTCTCATCACTCCACGGGTCCAATGCCAATGTTGATGGAGTTGTAACTTGGCGAGCTATTGGTTCTATTAAGCCAAATTTCTTTTCGATTCTGGAGCAGTATTTGCAGCTCTCCGGACAGGGTCTTCTAGAAAGATCGTCTGCATTTCCGTGTGCTGATCCTTTTCTGTGGCGAATTTCCACTTCATAACTCCTGTAGTCTCTGTATCCAACTAGCTATTTGGCCTTCTGGATTTTTAAAATTCAGAAGCCAGGTTAATGAGGCATGATATGTTCACAGCAGGAACCTTCAACCGTAGAGGTAAGGGTGGAAGTGCTCCACGGATTTTACGATAGTAAGCAGTTTCTTCCTGGTCACACAATAATTTCCTTCCGATTTGGACAGACACTTGCTAAAATAGGCGATGACATGCTCCTGACCATCTATACCTCTATACAGTACAACCCCAATGCTCTCATGACTTGCATCTGTATCCAGAATAAATTGTTTCCCAATTTCAGGATATGCCAGGATTGGAGCAGATGTTAGTGCGTCCTTAAGCTTTTTAAAGGCGTTGTTACAATCAACCGTACAAATGAATTTCTGTTTTTCTGTTCGGTCAGCATATGGAGTGGTCTGGCGATCGTTGAGAAATTTTTCACGAATTTCTGGTAATACGTGCATAAGCCCAAGAAACTCCGGAGCTGGTGAACATCAGTCGGGCAGTTCCAGTTTTTCACAGCCGAGATCTTATCCTGGTCTGTTCGTACACCTTCTGCTGAAATGATGTGTCCAAGATAGATAACTTCACGCCGGAATAGGTGGCACTTGGATGGACTTAATTTCAGGTTAGCTTCTTTCAGCTTTTGTAGCACACGTCTGATATTTTTCAGATGTTCTTCGAATGAGCGCCCCACGATGATAATGTCATCGAGATAAACCAGGCAGGCCTCGTACGAAAGAACTCCGAGGACTGTTTCCATAAGGCGCTCGAATGTTGCGGGTGCATTGCACAAGCCGAAAGGCATAACCTTAAATTGCCACAGTCCTTGTCCCATGGTGAAGGGAGTTTTCTCTTTATCGTCAGGGTGGAGTTCTACCTGCCAATACCCACTTTTGAGATCTAGGGTAGAAAACCAGGTATTGCCGGCAAGTGTGTCCAGCGTGTCATCTATCCTTGGCAGAGGATAGCTGTCCTTCTTGGTGACGTCATTCAACCGACTTGAAGTATACTATGGTTGCAATATATTGTCTTTATCAAGCTTTTATTACAAACAATACCTCATATACAATTAATTTGCCATGTTATACTATAGTGGACATTTTTACAAGTACTTTGTTAGTTAAGAATGCTAATGAGCCCCAGAAGGTCAGAAGGGTAACACTTATGTTTAAAATTTAAAGGAGAAAGCATGGCAAACAAAAACAAAACAAAAACTGTTATACTTTGTAAATGGAGTACTTACAAGCTATCTCTAATGCTTGATTTCCTAGAGATATATTGAATTATACTTTGTACTAAATTGGTAGACCATATTTAAATGATACTTGCTAATTAATCAATTTTTAGCACCCCTATATATATATGCTGTCAAAATATTTGTAAAATTGTGTTTAGACAAGTTCCATTTCAACATTGGTATGTAAACATTTCTAATTATATTTTCAAATTTTATCAAAAATGTGTTAAAGATACATATAAATACAAAAATATACTGTTGATAGATATTTAAAATAAGATTAAAAACATGCCTGCATCTAGATTTAAGGATTACCAAAGAGATGTATTTCTTTATTAGAGATTAAATATATAAAAGTAGACCCCTAACAAATAGATTTAGAATGGTTTTCAGTTTTAGATATTGAGCAGAATTTTTATCACTAACAGAATTTTCAATTTCTCAAAATGCATTCCTTTTGATTATTTCTCTCTACATACGGAACTAGTTTTAAAACAAAGTTAATTGCGCCAAGCGCTGCTTGGCGCGATAAGATCGTGCCTAGCAGCGTTTACTGTAGTTGGAAAAGAATTAAATATGGCAGCCTAACGGTAATTTAATGATACACAATAATTTTAAAAAATTGTTTTGAAATACATTGAAATGCATTTCAAATAAAGTATATAGAAAGAGATTGAGAATAACCTAGATCAATCAATAAATAATGAATATCAATAATATGTAATAAAAATTAACATGTAGTAAGAATAGTATTATAAGCAGCATATAATAATCCTATATTATTTTATCGTAATTATATATAATATTCATATAGTGTGATTGAATAACAGTTATCAGAAGTAATAATCATATAATAAAATTTAATAAGACTTAAAAAAGAATGATCGGAGAATTGTAAAAAAAAAACCGCATAAGATTACTCGTATTACATAAATATAAATAAATAACATAATAGCTTTAATTAAACAACAAAAATAGTTATAGTTAAATAAGATAATAATTATAAATGAATAACAGTAATAGATATAAATAAATAATATTAATTATAAATAAATAAGAAAATATGTAATAATATTTATAAATAAACGTTTAAAAAAACAGTTATAAATAACGAATATTAGATGATTATTAAAAAGTAATAATTGCATTTTTGTATTAAATTATGAATAAAGTAATTACATACTGTATGTTAAAATTAATTAAGAATTCTAATTACAAAGTAGTGAAAGCTTGCAATATGAAACTTGCACTGCAAGTTCCTTCAACGAATTTCATCAAATAAAGAACGCAAAAAAAAAAACCATTTTTAAAACGTTAAATAAAACGAAAGTAAACGATTTATAGCGATAATTAAAAGCCCAACACTTATTCTTCTAAGAAAAAAATATACTAGTAGTCACTCATTTTTAGAAATATCCATATTCGAAAATTGCACAGAATTATACCGAAGACGCAAACACTAGAAAAATTAAAATGAAAATGGTCCACTTTTTACAGAAATTAGAAATTTTTATTAAAATCGTCTGAAATTAAAAGGGTTACAGCGGGAAAAAACCAATAAAAGTTATTTCTAATATACGTTACCCCCTGGGCAACCACATCGACAGACGATAAAAATATTAAGGTAACCATATCTTAATGTTATCGCCCATCTTGGCAAACAAAAACAACAACTGGGCGCTGTTACTCCTGATATCAAACTAGCACCAAAAGCTTTTTAAGGAAATTTGAAAGCAAGTAAGAAAATTAATTTTGAGATGAGTTTTCTACTTATTGCTCTTTCTTTTCCTTTGTAAAAGATTCTGCTCATTGTAACTGAAAATAGCAATAAAAAGTTTATCTGCTATTTTTAAAATTAAATTAAAGGAAAACTTACACAAACTAAACTACAAAGATATTCAAAAAATTAAAATAATCATATAATAAAAACACACCATTTGCAATTGCGCTAATGCTTCGTGGGAAAGAGTCTCAATTTTTATTTAAAATGCGATGTTTGTAATTAGCGCGTACTTCAGCAGCAGTTATTCGCGTGCGACTGAATTTGGAAAAATTAATTTTACTTTTTCACAAAAACACATTGATGACGGTGTAGAACCAAACAAAAAATTCAGCATTGGAGACGTTTGATTACTTTAGACAGTTAAAATTACTTTGGTGAATTATTTTCAGGTGGTATGAAAACAGTGGGATAAAAAGAAACAAAAACAATATTTTGGTAAGCTTTCTGACTAGAAATGTCAGAGAGCCATGATTTTCATCCAATTGTACAGATGTCGCGGGGAAATTGGGAATTTGATCCAACCCCGTAAAAGAAACCCTTAAGACCGGACATGAAATACTCGATTTTGTTGGAGGCAATCAAGTCTATAATCTGCAAACTGGATGGGTTATTTTTATATTTTTGGCATCTTTTTGAAAATCGCGAAGTTCATCGTTGGCTTATTTGAACATACCCTCCTGCTGTTGCGTTCGAGTATGAAATTCTAGCGGCGAGATTTGTTAAAGAGGTTAATAATTTGATAAGATTTGTTAATAATTGCGAATTATTATATTTTATTGCTAAATTTTACAATTTTTATATTGTATTAATTTCCTGTTGTTAAGTTTTCCATCCTTTTAATATATTTGTAGATTTATTTATTTTCTAGCCTCTGAAAAACTTTAAACTTAGTGATTCTTAATATTGAATTATTTTTATTTTCCTCTTTTTATATTGTATTTTTTATTTTATACTTCAATTTGATGTAAATTTTCATTTTCCGGTCATTGACTATCTAGCTTCTGCAGTGTGATAGCTCGATTCTCCGATCTCCTGAATGTTAAAAATTTTGTGAAATTGTCGAATCGGCCGCCTTTCCGCCAAATTTTGAAAAATCGCCCATTTGGCGCGTTTTTGCGTGTTTCGGAGTTGCAACCCTACCACAACACGAAACGCCGGAGTGCGAAATTCAAGATGGTGGAATTGATTGATTGACTGAATATTAACGTCGCACTGTTCAGCTGCACCAGGGCTTTTGGCGATGGACTACGTAATTTTAAACCATGGTCAAGTGACGTGGACGACACCTGAGATGGTAGCCCCTCTCCTAACTACCACAGCCCACTAATGGGAGGACATTTCAGCTCTCGAAAGATTTAACATGCATCGCTGCCCTACATGGCGGGTCTCGATCTCGTGACAAGGCAAGCCACGATCCAAAACCTATACCACTCGGCTACCTCGGCCACTCAAGATGGCGGTAGGGAAATAATCAAAAACGTATTATTTTAAAGTTTTTAAACTGAAAATCGTTGCAAAAATTATGCATTTAAAAATGAAAATTTTTTAGACTTACCTTAAGGGGAACTGACAAATGTACTGAAATGGTTAGGGTACTTTTGCACAATAAAATCACATTATTTAGGCGTAAAACTTTTTTTGAGAACGTAAATTATTGAGATAAATCCGCCTTGAAATGTAGAAATATCAGAAATAGTCTAGAAAATTTTAAAATTACGAAAAATACATATATCCTTGCTTCCAGAATTTTCAGACGCCATATTTGGCAAGCTTTATTACAAAGTCTGCAGACGGCGCCACGTGTATGCAATCTACGTATAAAAGTTTTAAAACGTTACTTTAGAATAAAATTACCGCGTAAACTTCTTAAATACACATTAATAATACTATATTTTATGAAAAAGAATATTTTGCTACACGAATAATGACTTTAATCACTTCAGAAACACTAATTCTGCTTTTTTTACATGAAAAAATTGTGGGGAGGGGGTTAAAAAAATAAAGTAATTCTAAACTTACGTCAATAAACCATTCCCCATGACATCCTTTCGAAAAGACAACGGTCAAGTGACTTTGAGATCAGCTGACTGTTATTTTTTGCTTAAATTTTAGAAATCCCCGGACTTGATCAAATTTCAAATCGTATGATTAAAAATCTTCCCCTTAAATTTTTATTATTTATTACCTTGCTGATAAACCAGCTTTTTAAAAACAACTATTTTCCAGACTCCTGGAAAACAGCCGTGGTTATCCCCATACTAAAACCGGATAAAAATCCGGAATTAGCTCAAAATTATCGTCCAATCTCATTGCTAAGTAGCTTGAGTAAAGTATATGAATTTGTGCTCCTTCGACGCCTGAATCAACACTGCGCTGCTTCCAATATGATTATCCCGCAGCAGTGCGGTTTTCGCACCCATTGCTCTACAGTTCACCAACTGCTCAGAGTAACGGAGTTGATTCATAGCGGCTTCGAAAAAAACGACGCCACGGGTATACTTTTTCTGGACATAGACAAAGCCTTCGATAAAATTTGGCATGATGGCTTATTAATCAAGCTCATACGACTTGATTTTCCGGCTCCCTTGATCAAGTCCATTCATAGTTTCCTATCCAATAGATCATTTAGAGTGAGCGTTGACAGGATTCTCTCCTCTCCTAGACCAATCAGAAGCGGCCTACCGCAAGGTAGTCTAAGCTCGCCTCTGCTCTTCACTCTGTACGTAAATGACATCCCGCAAACTGATTCATCGCATTTAGCAATGTTTGCTGATGATACTGCCGTTATTTCGCAGAATAAGAGATTCTCCGTAGTAATCTCTAATCTGCAACACTACATTTCCTTGCTTGAACTCTGGCTCAAAGACTGAAAAATAAAAGTAAACGCTTCTAAAAGTGCCTGCCTCATGTTTACGAGAAGATTCCAACTCCCCGTTGGACTCACTCCCGTAACTATTTTTGGCCAACCCGTCCCCTGGGTAAATGTTGCAAAATACCTAGGGTTGTTTCTAGACGCAAAATTAACTTTTGCCTATCATATCGAACAGACTCGCAAAAAGCGATCGCTGTTCATGCTATGCTTAAAAGCTCATCTCCAGAAAGAGTAAACTTGCGATCCGGCACAAAGTTTTGCTCTACAAATCTATCATCCGACCGGTCATGTGTTACGGATAGCAAATTTTTGGATCTGCTGGCATGTGTCATCTTAAGAAATTACACACGCTGACAAAACTCATTTTTGAGACAAATTGTTAATGCTCCCTGGTTCATACGCAATGAAGTCATATATCGTGATCAAAAAATTAAGCCATTTTTACCTCACATAAAGGATCTTTCTAAAAGATTCTTTAATAAACTTCCTAACGTTCCCAATGAGCTAATTAGTAACCAGCCTGCATACGATCCCGCAGTGCCCTCGTCTCAAAAGCGCCCTAGAGCGCTTCTTGATCACGATTTTATAAATTTTCCCCAAGCCAAAAGGCTTAGGGCTTAAATTTAGCTTATTTCTCATTGGGAACTTAAATTTAATTTTAAATTATTAAGCTTAAACTTCCTAGTTTTAAACTAAAAACTCTTACCATAACAAGTAAATATTAGCTCCGCGCCGAGTCGCGGAATTAATGTTCTTCTGAAGCGAAGTTCACCGCGGTCGGAATCCGAGAGGGTGACCCGATCGGATTCAATTTTGCGGTTCTTCTCGCTTCTGCTTTCCTTTCCGGCCACCAGATGGAAGCATGGCGCTTTCTATCTAGTATTCTTATAAAATTCGTTTCACATCCAGCAATCATAAATTATATCGCTCTTCGGAACGATCGTTTTATTTTTGAGAGCTGGATATTCCTTGTTTCTTTTTATCAATTATTACCAAGTATTTATCACTTTTATGACTTCATTGCGTTATATAATTTCTTATACCGTGATTAGTCCTTTACTCTCTAATTTTTTGGTCCCTTCCCCCACCCCATCATTACTGGCAATGTGCAAGTTGGTTCATTTAAATTTTATTCAAATTTTTTTTCTCTCTTCTTTTCTATGGGATCTTGGAATTGATTTAAACTCCAAGATCTCCTTGTTTCTGGTCGTTTATTTTCGGATCGACCCAATTCTTTTCCACGCCCACTTTCTGCGTCGATTGGTCTCGACCAATCAAAACGCAGCAAGCATCCATCAGTGAGCGGACTTCGTCCGCCACTGTTTTTCAACTTTTCACTGTTTTTCACACACAGATATGTTCTTCCCATCACAATTTTATAAAAAATAACTTCGAGTGCCGCTTCCAACATTTCCATCAAACAAATATAGAAAGTAAAAAAAATGTTACTTATAGGCTTATTGTGGAATTTTCATGCAAATAGCACATTTTTTTTTAATGCAATAAATTTAAAAATAAGATAAAGTGCAAATTTAGGTTTTATTGTTAATAAACTTTTTACAGGTTCAATTCAATTCAGTAAGGTATAAAATAAAAAGGAGTAACTTAAAACATTTAATTTTAAATAATTATTAAACAGTTAGTATTTACTTAATGTGGCTTTTGAATTACTCTTTTTTTTTCTTTTTTACCGAGTCATCTATATTAGGATTAACTTCTACACATGCTAACAAAATTAGGTTATTATAGGTGCACATCAGCTAGTCATATGAGTAATATTTATTTTATTACGTTCATAGCACATGCCTATCATCTTTTAATTTTTTAGTTTGTGATGTCACTTCCAGTAATATGTACTATAAAAATTGGGAGTAGATATTTCTATGCTTATTTTCTGCATCTACAAAGATGGGAAATTCTACAAAAGCATTTAAGCATTACTCTAAGACAATCTTGTGATACCCATTGGGAAGCTAAAATAGATTCGGTTAAAGCAGCGTATGCACAGTTTGAACAAACTCGTAACATCCTAAAAGAATTCATTAATGAAAATGATTATACAGCGTATCTGAAACTAAAAATTTATTGGATTCAATACAAGAAATGGCAATCATTTTGTTTAATAGTATGGTTAGCAATATTGTCCAAAATTGGCACTGGCACTATCAATGAACCATTTCAAGTAAACACATTTGTTCCCGATATTTGTCCAAAAACTTAAGGGGGAAAATTAGCATGTATTTTACGAAACAAAAGTGCAAGAATAATTTCTATATTTAAGAATATTTTCCTGAATATTTTTTGCTATTGAAAATGGTCAATTAAAACATTTCATCGCAAATACTTGTAATCCCAGATAATCTCAGTTTATTATACCTGATTTTCATTCATTTTGTGACTCGAAGACCGGCTTTTTTAGTATTATAGATAAGTTCGATCCAACTTTAGGCAAACTCTCTTTTTTTATTCCTTTGATTTTACTACTAGTCATATAGCTGTTGTAAAGATGTAGTTTCTTTTATTAACTTCACCTTAAGCAGAAGTAAATTTATTACAGCATCAAGAAAACTTTTTTGTTTTTATTATCAGTTTCAGTCATATTTTTTAATTCCAATCATTTGAATTGATTTATATAAGAATTACGATGTTAATTAAATATCTTTTTCAAAAACAGCCCAATTATTACAAATTTTGCACAATTATTAATAACATAAAAATACAACTTTAGCTCCTATATGATATAATTAGAGGTTAAAACGATTTTTGTGTCTCATAGAAAATTACAAGCTATTTTACAACCTTCTTCAGTTGGAAAAAAATGTATTAAAAAATTAGAGATTTACAGACTTTATTAGTTTCTGTTTTATGCCTTTACAAATTTTAAATGTGTTTTTCTCAGATTTTCATTTTGGAAGATATGAATTCAATAAAAAAAAAATTCTCTTCAGGATAATTTTGAAATTTTTGAAGCAAATTCCAGTTATTTGTCAAGGACAGAGAAA